>BLSH010464449.1:445809-461029 GCA_018402905.1 Glandirana rugosa
ATGTTGATGGTGAACAGATCAAAACACTGACAGAATCCATGGATGGCAGGCTTTTGAGTGTCCTTGCAAAGAAAGGTGGCTATATTGGTCACTGATTTGTTTTTGTTTTGTTTTTGAATGTCAGAAATGTATATTTGTGAATTTTGAGATGTTATATTGGTTTCACTGCTGAAAATAAATAATTGAAATGGGTATATATTTGTTTTTTGTTAAGTTGCCTAATAATTATGCACAGTAATAGTCACCTGCACACACAGATATCCTCCTAAAATAGCTACAACTAAAAACAAACTAAAAACTACTTCCAAAAATATTCAGCTTTGATATTAATGCGTTTTTGGAATCATTGAGAACATGGTTGTTGTTCAATAATAAAATTATTCCTCAAAAATACAACTTGCCTAATAATTCTGCACTCCCTGTATAAAGAGGGAGGGGGTGAGAGGCGTGGGGGGACCAACCCCCGCAGGGGATGGCCCTCCCGCAGCCCACAAGACAGCAGGTGCCTAGGGCAGATAGTCAATCAACATCACAAATGACAAATTGACAATAGTTGAGGACAGCGTGCACTAGCAGCTCCCTAGAAATCGCTGGTCAAATTGCTAATTTGCACTTGGGGTGATCTAACCAGAGAGTCCACCTCTTTCGAAACTGGGGGATTCGCAGGTGAGCCTTTGCTAACATGAATTCCATAAATCCTTGTTCGTTCAGGGAGGAGAGTACGTCTAATATAGAAGAAGAAGCTTGGGCTTTCCATTTTCTGGCTATAGAGAGTCTAATGGCAACAAGAATGTGGGTCAGCAGAGCATGTAAGGATGTAGGCCAAGAGTCAAAGTCCAACCCAAACAGGATCAGTTGCGGGGAGAGAGTCACTGGTCCGAGAGCCAAATCTGACAGCAATTTGCTGGTATCCCGCCATAAGGAGCACAGTTTAGGGCATGACCACCAGATATGCAGGCTTGTACCCTTTTGACCGCAGGCCCTCCAGCATTCCTCTGTGGCTGAAGAGTATATTTTAGCCAGTTTAGCAGGGACCAGATACCAATTGTGGTATATTTTTTGTACGGTTTCCCAGTGCGTTAGACATTTGGAGAACTTCAGAGGGCGTTGAAGGGCCAGGAGCCATTGCTGCTGTGTGTATGTGTGGAGAAATTGGTGTTCCCATTGTAGCATAGCATGAGCTTTAGTAGTAGACGTGGTGCTGGACAGTAACTTATAGTAGTAGGATATGCCCTTTACTGTGGGGTTGGAATTGCAGTAAAAGCGGAGTGCAAGCCACAGCAATGGTTTCTGTGACCAATTGATTTTAGAAAGTACAGATCGAACACTGAAGTATTTGAATAGGTCTCTGGCTGGAATACGAAATTTATCCCTCAGTTGTTGGAAGGATAGAAATGTAGCGTTATCATCATATAAGTGGTCCAACGAAGTGATTCCGAGGAGGGACCAGTTGGTTAGAATAATGTTGGGCAGGATAGACTGCAGTGACAACAGCGGCAGAGCTTTAAGTACCACGCGTGAAAGACCTCTTGATGCTTGTAGTACCGAATGCCATGTTCTGATTGTAGCGTTAATCGTGTGAAGAAAGGTGTGTTGCTTATGGTTCTGTATCAAAAGTGCTAAGAGTGTTAGTTTAGGATCTTTTGCTAGGACCGCTTTTTCAATTTGTAGCCAAGGGAATTGAGTCCCTGGGGTCCACCAGCTTTTAGCTTGCTCCAGGATGGTTGCTTTGTAATAGGCCGTGAGATTAGGTGCTCCCATGCCTCCAGAGGAAATTGAAGAACAAAGAGTCGCTCTCTTAAGTCTGGGGTGTTTACCATTCCAAATGAAAGATGAAACAATTGCTTGTAATTTATCTAGTTGAGAACGGAGGAATGGTATAGGTAGTGTCCGGAAGCAGCAAAGTATGTGAGGCAACAAGTACATTTTAGAGAGTGCAATGCGTCCTGCCCATGAGGCCTGAACGTGTTGCAGGTCACGTATGGTCTTTTGAAGCTTGCTCAACAATTGATTATAATTTAGTGGTAGTAAGTGAGAGGAAGGCGTGGTCAGAGACATACCCAAGTAAGGAAGTGTGGAATCTGGAGCCCAGGAGAAATACGTCAGTTTGGCGAGGTTTTGTTTGATTTTAGGTTCTAAATTGACTCCTAGCATGGCCGACTTGGTGTAGTTAATTTTGTAAAGGGAAGCCTTGCTAAAGAGATCTAGTGTTTGATGCAGATGAGGAAGCGACAGCCGAGGTTCAGTGATTGATATGATCACATCATCCGCATACAGGCCAATTTTGTGATCATAAGTGTCAATGGAGAAGCCTTTAATTAGCTCATTGAAGCGTATGGAGTGGGCCAAGGGTTCCATGATAAGTGAGAAGATTAACGGTGAAAGGGGGCAACCCTGCCTCGTGCCATTTGAGATTTTGAAAGACTCTGAGAAGATGCCTGAATTGATCACCCTGGCCGTAGGAGCAGAATAGAGGGGCAATACGGCTTTAAGTAGAGGACCAGAGAAACCAAATTTCACTAAAACTGCTTGCAGGAAATTCCAGTCCACCCTGTCGAACGCCTTCTCTGCATCCAGGGAGATGAACAGAGAAGGCGTTCGCGTATGTTCCACCCATTGGAGTAAACTGATATATCTCCTAGTGTCATCAGATGCTTGCCTTCCGTTCATAAATCCCACTTGATCCGGGTGGACCAAGTAAGAGATAACCGTGGCTATGCGATTCGCAAGTAGTTTGGCAAACAACTTTGTATCCGTATTGAGCAAAGAAATTGGCCTATAACTGGCTGGGTCTTCTGTTGGCTTGCCCGGTTTAGGGATGGTGGTTATAGTGGCCTCCAGGGCTTCCTCTGGGATATAACCCGTCCGCAGTGTGTGGTTGAATGCCTGGCAGAGGAACGGGTTCAATGTTTGCTTAAATAGCTTATAATATTCATTGCAGAAACTGTCCGGCCCAGGGGCTTTATGCAGTGATAATGTATCTATGGCGCTAGCAATCTCCAGCTCGGTAAAGGGTTCCGAGATGGTGGCCAGTTGATCGTGGGTGAGGGATGGTAATTTCAGATGCTCTAGGAACTGTGCTATGTCACCTGGGGTGGGCGCCTCAGCTTCTCCCGAGGAGACTAGGTTATACAGATTGGCATAAAATTGACTGAACCGATCAGCTATGTCTTTAGGGTTGGAAAGGCGCCTCCGATCTGTCGAGAGCAGGTATGGGATCTTGGCATGTACTAGGTGCTTTTTTAGCTGTTTTGCTAGGAGCGCCCCTGGTTTGTTATGGTGGGCATAGAAGTTGAGTTTCAATCTTTTCAAGGCTAGGTCAAAATTAGAATGCAAGTGGTCCTGCAGGGACTTCCTAGCATGAATCAAGTCCTGTTCTAAGGAGGGGAATGGAGTCGCCTTATGTGCTTTCTCGAGGGAGCTAATTTGTTGAAGGAGTTTAACTGTGGTGGCATTACGTTTCCTTTTCTCCTGGGCTCCAAATTTTATGAGAAGACCCCTTACCACGGCCTTGTGGGCATTCCAACAAGTAAACGGGTTGACAACAGAACCTGCATTATGCTGGAAGTACTCTTTAATCGCGGATTCGACACGTCTCTGGTAGATTGAATTAGTCAATATGGAGGTGTTAAGTCTCCATCTTTTGCCAATAGGTACGTGATCCGGGGGGAACACTTTGAGTGAAATGGGTGCATGGTCAGACCATGTAATATTGCCAATCTTAGCCTCTTGCACAGACTGAAGCGTGATTTTGTCCACCAGAAACATGTCTATCCTGGAATAAGCTTTGTGTGTATGTGAATAGAAGGTGAAGTCCTTTTCAGTGCCGTGAAGGCAACGCCACGGATCAAATAGGTCCTCAGAGGAGAGGAATTTGAAAAGAGCAGCAGAATGTTTCCGCAAAGGATTGGAGGAGTCTAAGGTTGGGTCTACTACTTGGTTAAAGTCCCCGCATAAGATGAGAGGTTGCTGTCTAAAGGGTGTCAATTTCCCTATAAGTGCCTGGTAAAATTGAGCTTGCTGAGTGTTAGGGGTGTAGATATTGACCAAAGTCATTGTTTGATCATTAAAGGTGGCATGGAGGATAATGTATCTTCCCAACGGGTCAATTTCTGAATGTAGTAGTTCAGTAATGCTACTGAAGAGCGGATAGCTATTAAGACCCCTGCTTTTTTCTTGGGGGCATTTGCCATAAAGCAAATAGGAAATAATTTGTGAATACATGTGGGCAGTTTAGATGCAGCAAAATGTGTTTCTTGGTTGCAGATGATATCTGCTTTACTGACCACAGCTTCTTTCCAAAATTGTTGGCGTTTGAAGGGCGAATTGAGACCCTTGACATTTAGGGATGTTATGGTAAAGGCCATGGCTCAGTGTGGCTAGATCAGAGGTGGAGTTGAAGGGGAAGAAAGTAAGGCTGACACCTGCTATTCAGTTATGTTAACGTCTGCAACTATGTAAGTCAGAATTAAGTATACAAGAAATAACACAAGCAATGCTTTACCTTGTCTGGACGTGGTGAAATAAAAATGGAAAACAAAAACAAACAACTTAAGTAGCAAAAGTCCAGGTTGCTAGGATTCGATCTGTTTATAACTTCAATTAATCGAAAGTGCGTAGCACTTTTCTAATACCTGTGGGTAATAATGGATGCCGAGCAAGAGGAAAGAGAAGATTATCAACTGAAAAAAAAAACAGAAACTGTCTGCGAAAGTAAACTACTCATCTGGAACTGAGTTGCTCAATGGTTTGTAGTATCTCGATGCGAAGAGTGTCAGGCCTTAGCCTGCAAGGAGCGCCTCATGGGCTGTGATGTTGATCCCGACCTTGGGTGCGGTATGAGGAAGGACGACCCCTGGTTGGTGGTTGAGATCTCTGCCGGTCCGGGAGTGGAGGTGGGGGAGACATGATTCCCCAATTCAGCAGGCGTTTCACACCTTCTTTAGGGGAGATGATGGTCGTAGGTTGATTGTGGTAAGTGACAATCAGTTTAGCTGGAAAGCCCCACTTGTACGGTATGTTGCGCTCACGAAGGATTGAAGTGACCTGAGCAAATTCCCTTCTATTCCTGGCTGTTGCTGCAGATATATCCGTGTAAAGTGAGATGTTGGCATGAGGATCTGAGAGGACTTTACTCGAACGCGCTGCTGACATAAGCTTTTCCTTGACTTGGTAAAAATGTATGCGGGCCAGCACATCCCGCGGCACTGTCTCTGGTAAGTAGTTAGGTTTTGCTATCCTATGCGCCCTGTCAATCATCATTTCCGCTTGCGTCAATTGTGGGATAAGCTTAAGGAACAACTGATGGAGGAATGATGTGAGCCCCCGAAGGCTTGACTGACTCAGGTATGCCCCTGAACTTGATGTTGTTCCTCCTGGAACGATCCTCAAGGTCAGCCACTTTCGCCTGTAGGTAGTGTATATCTTGCGCATGGTGGAGGATTTCATCTGAGCATTCCCGGTATTTTGCGGCCTGCTCCGTTACTTGCCCCTCCAGGGAGTCGACACGGTCCTCCACATGCTCCACTCTGGCCTGGAGTCCCGACAGGGATGATCGAAGCTCATTTCTGAGGTCATTTTGCAGCGACAGAAGCATCAATTTCAAAGTGTGCTCCGAAGCCGGTTGATCACTGGTGGGTAGATCCCCCAAGGAGTCGTGGGGACCGGGGTTGCTTTGTTCGTCACTCCAGTGTTGTTTCTTATAAAGCGGCACCTTGGAGGGTGAGGGCGCTGGAGATTGAGCTGCTCTTTTACCCCTGTCAGGAGTAGTTGCTTGGGGTGAATGAGTGCACTGCTCTGAACTGTCCATCTCATCTAGGTAGCCGCCAGATACCTGAGGGTCAGTTGATGACATGGAGGCCATAGGCGGCATAGAGGCAACAGGCCCGGTTTGGGAGTGTTGCATGTTGTTTTTGATGAAGAAATCCGAAATGTTGCGATGAGAACCCTGTAGGGGAGATTTCGTATTTGGCATACCCCGTGTCCTCAGATTCAGCTGGTAGAGACCCATATTGGGTTACTGAGGCGTCCACACAATTGCAATGAAACCCCGTCCGTGCACCGCTGTTCCCTGAGGAGGGAACAGGTCCAATGAGGCGGTATAGTGAGTGGGCGGCCCCGATAAGGCGGCTGCCAACCCTGGAGATGCTACTTGAAGCACCTTGCGGGAAAAGTTGAGGGTAGTTAAGAGGGCTACAGACCACAGAAAAAGGGTAAATTAGTAGTCCAGCTAATAGTGATATTCTGGAATAGTTTGCACTATGAAGCAAGTATGATGGACCATGGAGGTGGTAATGGCCGAGGAACATAGGCTGGCTATCGTCCGTGTTTGTGGCAGTGGAGAGTTTTGGTTGGGCCATAAGGAGAGGTCTTGGGGGATCGACTGAGGTTGTTCCCTGTGTCACAGGTGGCTCCCAGGCTGGATGCTGGAGGGTGCTATTGCTGGTGAGTCGTGGGTTGCAAGATGACCGCCTCCTCTCCCACTGTTGTATACTCAGCGGCCTTCCCAGCGCTCAGACCCGTATTGGTGGTGTGAAAAAGGGGTTGTTGGGGGGTTTGTAAAGTCCCCGAAGCCTCAGGATGCTCCTAATGAGAACAGTTGATAGCGATGGATGCTGCTGCCCTTGTACAGGCCTCAAGATGGCGGCTGTTCTCCTCCACAGTGGCAGTGGTGTGGCTTATCCGTATGGTCGCCCTACTACTCGGTCAGACAGCACGGGGAGGCTGTAGGGAGGCCGATGGAGTCACTCCAGCCGTGTGCCTATTCAGCAGGCGCCCAGATGGTGCTGGATGAAGTGGAATGGCAGGAGACCACCTTGCTGGAGGCGGTGATGCGGCCTATATATTTTGACTCCTCACTATCCAGCTGATCAGCAAGAGGGGCCCACAGGGAGGCCGATGATGCCACCCCGGCTGGGTGCCTGGGCAGCCGGAGCCCGGATGGCGCTGGATGACACGGGGCCTATAAGATGGCTGCAAGATGGCGGCCGTTTTCTTTGTAAGTGGCTGTGATGCGGCCTAGTCTCTCGATCGCCCCACTAAGCGGCTATACAGCGAGAGGAAGCTGTCGGGAGGCTTTGGAGGACACCCCGGCCGTGTAACTGATCCGATGGAGCCCAGATGGCGACAGATGGAGCAGGGTCTTTGTAACGGCTGCAAGATGGCGGCCGCGTTCTTTGCCGGTGACTGTGACGAGGCCTAGCCGCTCGATCGCCTCACTAAACAGCCTGGCAGCCAGAGGAGACTTTAGGGAGGTCTGTAGGGTCACCCCTGCCATGATCCTGAGCAGATGGAGCCCGGATGGCGCTGGATAGAGCGGGACCTGTGTGGCGGCTGCAAGATGGCGGCCCCGTTCCTTGCCGGTGGCTGCAAAGCAGCGCAGTCGTTCGGTCGCCTCACTAACCAGTCTGGGAGCCAGAGGAGACCTTAGGGAGGTCTATAGTGTCACCCCTGCCGTGTTCCTGATCAGATGAAGCCCGGATGGCGGTGGATAGAGCGGAGCCCTCGTGATGGCGGCAAGATGGCGGCTGCGACCTGAATAAGGTAAGATGCGGGGAGCTGCTCCTCGTCCCGCCGTGTAAACTGCCCGATTTGCCTATGTGGCGGATGGTAGATGGAGCTTCCTGGGCGCTGGTATTAGAAGTAGATTGTTCTCACCCGATCCCTCTGCACCCAGACAGCTGCCAGATGGATGTGGTGCTGTATCCATGGGAGATGCCGCTGGTTCACCTCCGGAGGCCCTGTGGCTGCTTCGGTCACTCTGAGCACTTCTGTATCGCAGGGAAGGGTGGGTAAGAACTTTGGGGGCCCACGGCAATAGCTTTGGAGGTGGCTCCTGTGCTGGAATACTGCTGGTCAGTTGCTAATAGTTCCAGGCTGAGAGGAGAAGAGCAGTCAGGCGTCCATCACTGACTGCGGCCGGCCACGCCCCCAGTTTCTTGTCCTTTTGCAACACCCCCTGCCTCTAGGCTCATGCTACTCCCTTCCTCAACCTGGGAACCAACATCAGAGCCTTCAAACTGCTGCTCATCCCCCATCAGCATGTAACTGACACTATGTTCAAATTACTCAGGTGACTCCTCCGTGCATGATGGTGGGGCTACAGAAGGAGTAACTGTGGACAAGGATCCAGTGGAATAGGCTGCTTGGCCAGATGTTTTGGAAGGCAAACTTGTACGAGCCTGGGTGACAGAGGATGAGGAGGATGAGGATGGCTTTGTTATCCACTCCACCAACTCTTTTGCATGTTGTGGCTCAATAGCACGTCCAACAGCAGAAAAAAAGGACAAGCGTGACCCGCCTGCAGAGGATGCACCATGTCTGCCACCACCTCAGACACAGAGGCTACTTGCCCTCTTTTAGTGGCCTTGGAGCATCTGACTCTCCTTTTGTGGACTTCCTGACATGATGGGTATTTTTTTTTAACACCGCACTACACTGTACTATATACCGTACACCCCTGAATGCACTGATATATAGTGTACACTCAATACGCTGTGTGTATATATGTATACACTAGGGATGAGCCCCCTGGTTCAAGTCGAATGCATGTTCAATTCGAACATCGGGGGTTCGTCCGTTTGCACCATTGCGAACATTATGGGGCATTTGCGGGAACTTTGCACACCCCATAATGCATTCCAATGGTGGCGGGATGCCGCCTGCTGATTGGCCAAAGCATGCACATGATCTGCATGCTTTAGCCAATCACAGAGCGCTCTGCTGTGAGAGATATGATTGGTTAAAGACAAGGTGCCTTTAGCCAATCACTGCTCAGCAGCCTCAATCCATGCCCCACACTATATAAAGCTGCTTGTACAGCGGCTCTATGTAGTGTGAATAACGATGTGGATAGATAGTGAGCTTAGCAAGTGACGTGCAGGCAGTTTAGTGTACCTAGGGATTATTGTAAAAAAAGTATAGATAGATAGAGATAGATAGATAAATAGATAGATAGATAGATAGATAGATAGATAGATAGATAGATAGATAGATAGATAGATAGATAGATAGATAGATAGGGCAATCTATATACGGTCAGTTAGTACAGGCAGTTTAGTGTAGAATGAAATATATATTAGATATATAGATAGATAAGGTGATCTATATACAGTCAGATAGTGCAGGCAGTGCAAGAATATATATATTTCCTTCCTAGTGTGTGTATACATTATAGTGCATTCGGGGTCGTACGTACAGTATATAGTACACTTGACGTGGTGTCTTAAAATATATACAGTTTTTAACCCCTTAACCCCCAGAGCCCAATTTAGCATTTGTTGTTTACAAGTTAAAACCATTTTTTTTGCTAGAAAATTACTTAGAACCCCCAAACATTATATATTTTTTTCAAACACCCTAGAGAATAAAATAGCAATTGTTGCAATACTTTTTGTCACGTGGTATTTGCGCAGTGGTCCTTCAAGCGCAATTTTTTTTGGAAACAAATCACTTTTTTGAGTTAAAAAATAAATAATATAACAAATGCCGCGCATAAATAAATATATACACCAACAGCATAAATAATAATAAATAATTGTGATGGTGTGGTAATCAATACAAAAGTCTCTTTAACATCAAGTGTGTGTATAGTCCATAAGTGGAAAAAATTGTATCCAGGTGACGTGATTCCCACCACCACATAAATGTTATTCAGGGTACTCTTACCAGACAAAGCTGACAGTAGAGGCTTATTAATGTGTAAACCATAGGAAACACCTCGTGCCTTCACCAAACAGATGCACAGTAAGGTTGGGTTCTCTTACCCTAAAAATGGTTAAATGAACGCCCAAATGTTACATCAACCAGATCATCTTCTGTAGTCAGTCTCCGGGGACGAAATGTCACATGAGCTCACATATATATGGTAGTGACCAGGGAGGGAGAGAAACATAGAAAACTCCACATAGTGTAAATCCGTTAAAACAAGGCAATTTATTTAAAGTAGTGCACTTACATTGGAATCAAGGACTCAGAGCAGAATATCACAGACGATCGTCTGTGATATTCCACAATCACGGAATGGCGACAAACTCTGATACTTAAAAATCTCCTTAGGCGACGCTTTAAAAAATGTTAACGGTTACCGGGTTAGAGGTGCAGAGGAGGTCTTTTGCTAGAATTATTGCTCACACTCTGGTGATCACGGCGATACCTCACATGTGTGGTTTGAACACCATTTTCATACGCAGGCGCGACTTACGTATGTGTTTTCTTTGCTGCACAAGCTTGCGGGGACGGTGGCTCTTTAAAAAAAAAAATGTATTGTTTTATTTATTTTATTTTCTTTTTCTTTTAACACTGTTCCTTTAAAAAAAAATCTGATCACTTTTATTGCTATCACAAGGATATATAAACATCCCTTGTGAAAGTAATATATGGTGACAGGTACTCTTTATGGAGGGATGGGGGTCTAAAAGACCCCCCATCTCTCCTTTACACTTCACAGTTTTCAGATCACCAAAAAAACGGAGATTCTGAATACTGTCGTTTTTTTAAAACCGGCGCCGTTAGCCGCCGAGTAAACCGGAAGTGACGTTGTAATGTTGTTTCCAGAAATGTATGAAGGAGTCCAGATCGAAGCTGATTCCAGATTCCACAGGGACTCCACACAGCCGGCGGACATATCAGATTGGAGCTCCGGTCCCCCAGTGGGACAGGTGGCTAGAGAAGAGCGGTGGACGGTGGCGGGAGGGGGGTATGTCCGTTGCCTGGGATAACGACCGAGCGGCTCCCGATCGGCTGTTATCACCGGATAGCTGGCCGCAATTGGCTTCAATTGGGACTCCTTTGTACATTTCCAGAAGCGACCTCACAACATCACTTCCGGTTTACTCGGCGGCCATCGGCGCCGGTTTTAAAAAAATCACAGTATTCAGAATCGGGGTTTTTGGCGATCTGAATACTGTGAAGTGCAAAGGAGAGATGGGGGTCTTTTAGACCCCACATCCCTCCATAAAGAGTACCTGTCACCATATATTACTTTCACAAGGGATGTTTACATTCCTTGTGATAGCAATAAAAGTGATCAGATTTTTTTTTAACATTGTTAAAAAATTAAAGACTATACCCCGATACACCACTTAAAGCAGCCGTTTATAAACAGCAATTCGCGTTAAGTGGTTTAACAAATTTACAACAGCAGGGCCCGTTCCTGCTCCCAACACAAGTAACTGCAAGGGGTTACAGTGTTCTGGCACTGCCAACACCCAAGGCCCAATTTTTCACCACCTGTTTGACTGGGGCATGTCATCACAATTTTTAACCACTTAACGCGAATCGCCGTTTATAAACCGGGGCAGATTTAAGTGGATGTATCGGGGTATAGCCTGCAGCTACAGGCTATACCCCGGTACCATTTTTTAGAGCAGGCGGCCGGCTATCTGGTGATCATGGCCGATCCAGCTCAAAAGCCGCTCGGTCGTTATCCCAGGGAGCGGGAAGGGCCATCCCCCCTCCCGCCACTGTCCGCTGCTCTTCTACGATCTCCCGCCCCACCGGGAAACCGGAGCTCTGATTCGACGCTTCTGGCCGCTGTGTGGAGTCCCTGTGGAAGCCGCAATTGGCTTCAATTGGGACTCCTTTGTACATTTCCAGAAGCGACCTCACAACATCACTTCCGGTTTACTCGGCGGCCATCAGCGCCGGTTTTAAAAAAATCACAGTATTCAGAATCGGGGTTTTTGGCGATCTGAATACTGTGAAGTGCAAAGGAGAGATGGGGGTCTTTTAGACCCCACATCCCTCCATAAAGAGTACCTGTCACCATATATTACTTTCACAAGGGATGTTTACATTCCTTGTGATAGCAATAAAAGTGATCAGATTTTTTTTTAACATTGTTAAAAAATTAAATAAAATAAAATAAATAAATAAATTTAAAAAAAAATGTAAAGCGCCACCCTCCCCGCGAGCTCGTGCAAGCAAAGAAAACGCTTACGTGAGTCAAGCCTGCATATGAAAACGGTGTTCAAACCACACATGTGAGGAATCGCCACAATCACCAGAGTGTGAGCAACAATTCTAGTAAAAGAGCTCCTCTGCACCTCTAACCTGGTAACCGCTAAAAATTTTTAAAGCGTTGCCTATGGAGATTTTTAAGTACCGGAGCTTGTTGCCATTCCGCAAGTGTGCGCGATTTTCAACCGTAACATGTATGGCATTTATTTACTCGGTGCAACATTCCCTTTCACATTATATGAAAAATTGGGCTAACTTTACTATTGTCTTATTTTTTAACTCAAAAAAGTGATTTTTTTTCCAAAAAAACTGCGCTTGAAAGACTGCTGTACAAATACCGTGTTACAAAAAGTATTGCAATAATCGCCATTTTATTCTCTAGGGTGTTTGAAAAAAATATATAATGTTTGGGGGTTCTAAGTAATTTTCTAGCAAAAAAAAATGATTTTAACTTGTAAACAACAAGTGTAAAAAAGGACTCCGGACCTTAAGTGGTTAAACTTTACAACAGCAGGCCCCATTCCTGCACCCAACAAGAGTAACTGCAAGGGGTTACAGTGTTCTGGCAACGCCAACACCCAAGGCCCAATTTTTCAGCACCTGTTTGACTGGGGTATGTCACCACAATTTTTAAACTAATTTACAACAGCAGGGCCCGCACCAAATAAAAAAAAAAATTTCATAGGGTTCCCCCCAAAGTCCGTACCAGGCCCTTCAGGTCTGGTATGTATTTTAAGGGGAACCCTGCCCAAAATTTAAAACAAATTAGCGTAGGGGTCCCCCCCAAAGTCCGTACCAGGCCCTTCAGGTCTGGTATGGATTTTAAGGGGAACCCTGCGCCATTTTTTTTTTTTAAATGGCATGGGGTCCCCCCAAAATCCAAACCAGACCCTTATCTGAGCACGCAGCCCTGGCATGGCAGGAGGGGGTGGGGACGAGCGAGCGCCCCCCCTCCAATCCATACCAGGCCACATGCCCTCAACATGGGGAGGATGCTTTGAGGTCCCCCCAAAGCACCTTGTCCCCATGTTGATGGGGAGACGGGCCTCTTCCCCACAATCCTTGTGAGGGTCTGCAGGCGAGGGGCTTATTGAAATCTGGAAGCCCCCTTTAATAAGCCCCAGATCCAGACCCCCCCCATGTGAATAGGTATGTACCCCTACCCATTCACCAAGAAAGGAGTAAAGTGTTAAAAAAAACAAGAGGCAGTTTTTGACAAGTCCTTTATTGTGTAAAATAGCTTTCTTCTTTTGTCCTTCTTCCTCCATCTTCTCCTGCCCCGATCCTTCTTCTGGTCTTCTGCCTCTTCTTTCAGTCTTCTTGCTTCCTCTCTTCATCTTCGTCTTCAGTCTTCATCTTCCTCCTTCTTGTTTCCCTGCCCTGCGCCCACTGCCGCAGCTGTGCCGTCTGGAGGGATGGGCGGTCTGCAGTCTGACAGTTATTTTATAGGTAAGGGCGGGGCCACCCAGTGACATAAATGAGTGACCCGCCCCCTTCTGACGTAATTCACCATCAGAGGGAACGGGTCCCCCATTTACGTCACCGGATGGCCCTGCCCCTTCTTAAAAAAGAAATGTCAAACTGAAGACCGCCCATTCTGGGAGACGCCTCTGGCATGGACGGCACGACTGCGGCAGCGGGAGAGCGGTGGCGGTGAAAGAAGAAGGAAGAAAATGAAGAAGATTGAAGACAAAGAGAGGAAGCAAGAAGTCTGAAAGAAGAAGCAGAAGAAGGGCCTGGACAGAAGAAGATGGAGGAAGAAAGAAGAAAGAAGAGCTATTTTACACAATAAAGGACTTGTCAAAAACTACCTGTTGTTTTTTACTACTTTTCAGGTGAATGGGTAGGAGTACAAAGTACCCCATACCTATTCACATAGGGGGGGGTCGGGATCTGGGGGCCCCCTTATTAAAGGGGGCTTCCAGATTCCGATAAGCCCCCCGCCCGCAGACCCCCACAACAACCAGCAAGGGTTGTGGGGATGAGACCCTTCTCCCCATCAACATGGGTACAAGGGGCTTTGGGGGCGATCTCAAAGCATCCTCCCCATGTTGAGGGCATGTGGCCTGGTATGGTTTGGAGGGGGGGCGCTCGCTCGTCCTCACCCCCTCCTGCCATGCCAGGGCTGTGTGCTCGGATAAGGGTCTGGTTTGGATTTTGGGGGGGACCCCATGCCATTTTTTTATTTTGGGCGGGGTTCCCCTTAAAATACATACCAGACCTCAAAGGTCTGTTACGGACTTTGTGGGGGAACCCTACGCATTTTTTTTTTAATTTCGGAGCGGGGTTCCCCTTAAAATCCATACCAGATCTGAGGGGCCTGGTATGGACGGGGGGGGGGGGTGGTCAACGCAATGCTTTTTCAGTGATTTTCTTTATATTGCCAGCAACCGCGATAATAAATTACAATTTTTCCTTTGAAATTGTAATTTTGCTCTGGCTATGTTCTAAACATCACAGAGATGCGCCCTTTTACAAGCAGACTAAGGGGACCCCCAGGCATGATTTTTTTTTTTCACTTTAAGCATTATTAAAATCACTGCTCCTGAAAAAAACAATTGATTTAAAAACTTTTTTTATTGATACATGTCCCCTGGGGCAGGACCCGAGACCCCATACACTTTTTTTTAATACATTGCATATAAGCCTTTAAAATGAGCACCTTTTATTTTTCATGTTCGGGTGACATAGACTTTAATGGTGTTCGAATGTTCCTGCAAACTTTTTGCCTGTTCGCATGTTCTGGTGCGAACCGAACCGCGGGGTGTTCGGCTCATCCCTAGTATACACTAGACTGTATATGTTTTAAGACATCATGTCAAGTAGTGTGCTATATACCGTACACCCCCGAATGCACTGATATATAGTGTACACTCAATATGCTGTGTGTATATGTATATATGTATATACTAGACTGTATATATTTTAAGACACCACGTCAAGTAGTGTGCTATATACCGTACACCACGGAATGCACTGATATATAGTGTACACTCAATACGCTGTGTGTATATATGTATACACTAAACCGCATATAATTTAAGACACCGCATCAAGTAGTGTGCCATATAACGTACACCCCGAATGCACTGATATATAGTATAGACTCAATACGCTGCGTGTATATCTGTATACACTAGACTGTATATATTTTAAGATACCACATCAAGTAGTGTGCTATATATACAGAATTTTGTATATGTCAGATCACATATGATCCCTACTCGGCTTGTGGGGCGCCAAGCCAAGCGTGGTCTTGTAC
>BLSH010464449.1:465990-494224 GCA_018402905.1 Glandirana rugosa
AATGTTACAGGAAACTGTTCAAAAACACTTCCGCAACAGCCCATTTACCAATCAATGCTACAATATTTGTACTTCCTACAGCCCCTTAAAGATACTGTTGCCAAATTTGATATTACCCCAAACAAGATCTATTATACATATACAGTCAGGTCCATAAATATTGGGACATCGACACAATTCTAATCTTTTTGGCTCTATACACCACCACAATGGATTTGAAATGAAACGAACAAGATGTGCTTTCAGACTTTCAGCTTTATTTTGAGGGTATTTACATCCAAATCAGGTGAACTGTGTAGGAATTACAACAGTTTGTATATGTGCCTCCCACTTTTTAAGGGACCAAATGTAATGGGACAGATTAACAATTATAAATCAAACTTTCACTTTTTGATACTTGGTTGTAAATCATTTGCAGTCAATTACAGCCTGATGTCTGGAATGCATAGACATCACCAGACACTGGGTTTCATCCCTGGGGATGCTCTGCCAGGCCTCTACTGCAACTTTTTTCAGTTCCTGCTTGTTCTTGGGGCATTTTCCCTTCAGTTTTGTCTTCAGCAAGTCAAATGCATGCTCAATCGGATTCAGGTCAGGTGATTGACTTGGCCATTGCCTAACATTCCCCTTCTTTCCCTTAAAAAACTCTTTGGTTGCTTTCGCAGTATGCTTTGGGTCATTGTCCATCTGCACTGTGAAGGGCCGTCCAATGATTTCTGAAGCATTTGGCTGAATATGAGCAGATAATATTGCCCGAAACACTTGAGAATTCATCTGGCTGCTTTTGTCAGCAGTCACATCATCAATAAATACGAGAGAACCAGTTCCATTGGCAGCCATACATGCCCACATCATGACACTACCACCACCATGCTTCACTGATGAGGTGGTATGTTTTGGATCATGAGCAGTTCCTTTTCTTCTCCATACTCTTCTCTTCCCATCACACTGGTACAAGTTGATCTTGGTCTCATCTGTCCATAGGATGTTGTTCCAGAACTGTGAAGGCTTTTTTAGATGTTGTTTGGCAAACTCTAATTTGGCCTTCCTGTTTTTGAGGCTCACCAATGGTTTACATCTTGTGGTGAACCCCCTGTATTCACTCTGGCAAAGTTTTCTCTTGATTGTTGACTTTGACACACATACACATACCTCCTGGAGAGTGTTCTTGATCTGACCAACTGTTGTGAAGGTTCTTCACCAGGGAAAGAATTCTTCCGTCATCCACCACAGTTGTTTTCCGTGGTCTTCCGGGTCTTTTGGTGTTGCTGAGCTCACCGGTGCATTCCTTTTTTTAAGGATGTTCCAAACAGTTGATTTGGCCACACCTAATGTTTTTGCTATCTCTCTGATGGGTTTTTGTTTTATTTTTTCAGCCTAATGATAGCTTGCTTCACTGATAGTGACAGCTCTTTGGATCTCATATTGAGAGTTGACAGCAACAGATTCCAAATGCAAATAGCACACTTGAAATGAACTCTGGACCTTTTATCTGCTCCTTGTAAATGGGATAATGAGGGAATAACACACACCTGGCCATGGAACAGCTGAGCAGCCAATTGTCCCATTACGTTTGGTTCCTTAACCACTTCAGCCCTGGAAGGATTTCACACTTTAGGACCAGAGCACTTTTTGCGATTCGGCGCTGCGTAGTTTTAATTGACAATTGCGCGGTCGTGCGACGTTGCACCCAAACAAAATTTGCGTCCTTTTTTTCCCACAAATAGAGCTTTCTTTTGGTGGTATTTGATCATCGCTGAGTCATTTCTGATCGCCGCTATAAACAAAAGAAGAGCGACAATTTTGCAAAAAAAACAAAATTTCTTACTTTTTGCTAAAATACAAATCCAAAAAAAAAATACAAAAAAAAAATTTTTTCATCAGTTTTGGCCGATTTATATTCTTCCTCATATTTGTGATAAAAAAAAATCGCAATCGGCGTTTATTGATTGGTTTGCGCAAAAGTGGCCGCGTTTACGGATGTTTTTATTTATTTTTTATTATTTACTAGTAATGGCGGTGATCTGCGATTTTTAGAGGTACTGCAATATTGGGGCAGACATGTCGGACCATTTTGAACCTTTTTTGGGATCATTGGCATTTATACAGCGATCAGTGCTATAAAAATGCACTGATTATTGTGTAAATGCCATTGGCAGTAAAGGGGTTAACCTGCAGGGGGCGCTCTAAGGGTTAACTGTGTTCCCTGGGCATGTTATAACTGTGTGTGGGCTGCCCTAGCAGGGGAAGGGAAGTGATCACAGCTTCCATGTAGAGGAAGGCTGTGATCACAGCCCTTCCCCCTCTCACAGAACGGAGGTCCATGTTTACTTACACGGACCTCCGTTCTTTCAGTGCGGGGGGGCATCGCGGGTAGCCGGCGAAAATCGAGTCCACCGCACCTGCTCCCTGGCCCTCCCCGAACACAGTGAGCGATCTCGCAGCCGCCGTCGTATGATGGCGGTTTGCGATATCGAGCCACTTTGTCGCCGTCAACCTGCGGTTGACGGTCGGCAAGTGGTTACAAAGTGGGAGGCACATATACAAACTGTTGTAATTCCTACACCGTTCATGTGATTTGGATGTAAATACCCTCAAATTAAAGCTGAAAGTCTGCAGTTAAAGCACATCTTGTTTGTTTCATTTCAAATCCATTGTGGTGGTGTATAGAGCCAAAAAGATTATAATTGTGTCAATGTCCCAATATTTATGGACCTGACTGTAAAAGAGTAAGTAGGGCACAGAAATGTAAGAAAGGGTGTAATAAATACTAAACCATTTAACTAGTAAGAAACCATTCTAATGAATATTTTCCTTTATAGGTTTTGGTTCTGGCAGTGCAGGTATCATGATACTGGAAGGGAAGTGGTACTAAGTAGGCTGAGCTTGAGAAAAAGGGTCACAGCGACATACGCCGGGACTTATGCAGGGCATAGTGGATTATGTCTTTGAAATCCAGGACTGTTGGGGTTACTTGGTGTCCATTTTAAGATATATATATTTTTTTATAACACACACAAGAAAAATATGTAGTGCTACTACCCATACACAGGAATATCAGCAGAGCTCACAGGTGCTTGATTCACAGTCGTTTGTCTGTAAGCAGCAATCCATTAAGATGATCTGCACAGTCAGTTGTTGTTCTTAAAAATCTTCAGGTTATTGAAAAACCACAGTGTACAAACGCAGACGAAACCAGTTGACGCGTTTCAGCCTACAGGGCCTTAGTCGTAACTACATTAAAACACAGAACAAAATAGTATCACTAAATGCCATAGACTCCACCCATCAATTGCCTTAATTGATTGCACATAGTCAGCAGGAAAAAAGCAGCTTTAACAGCTGCAGGGTGGATTCACCTATATGTTACTAAGCTTTGCAGACAAATTGATACAATAATATATAAACATGTGCAATAAAAAAGAAACAAACAAATCAATCAATTAGTGTCTGACAGGGAGGGCAAAACAGACATTAGAATTAATCATTATTAGACATTAGGCTTTAGAAATGTGCCTGACATTGACATTATTTGTGTTCCCCTATAATGGTTCTTAGGGTGCGTGTGGTACAACCCACATACTGTAGGCTGCACAAAGTGCAAGTGATAAGGTAGACTGCAAAACTTGTACCACAGTTCATGTATTGTTTCATAGTAAATTCCTCTCCTGTTGCTGTAGAAACAAAAGCCTTACCTGACATGCTAAAATGGCAGTACCTACAGGTTTTAACATTGCAAGGGAAATTCCCAGGATATGACAGCCAGGTGGGTTGGCGGTTGTTTGTTAGAGGAAAAGAGACTGGATGACAGAGAATTTCCTAATGTTGGTGCTTGTCTACTGTAGAAATGGCAACCCGCTTGGATTCTGTTATATAAACTTTTATCAGTGTAAAGAATAGGAAGATTCTTTTTAGTATTTTAATTATTTCATGGTATTTTTTGAATATGCCATTACAAAAGTGACAGATGAACCTGTTCTCATACCTCTAGAATTATGTCTTGTTTTTGTGTTTTGGTGTAGCCGATAAAAGTCTGTCTCTATTTCTCTTTGCAGCTCTGTTCCGTCCCTGCTGGATGACAGAGGTGCAATATCCTCTTTCCAGTAATCTTTGAGAAATGACCTGACATTCCTGTTCAAAAGCAGATTCAGTTGAACAATTGCTACTCACACAGATAAATTCTCCATAAGGTATAGCATTGATGGTATGGAATGGATGATAGCTAGTCACAAAAAAGCACAGTATTACCCAAGCATGACTTTCTACATATACAGTACATGTGGAGATAATCCCTGGTGTCGAATCTCCTTGCAAGATGACATCAAGGAAATTAGTACTCAACTTTTCATATTCCATAGCGAATTGTAAGTTTAACTGCTTGTTTTTCAGAAATTCCTTTAAGTTTTGAAGTCCATAAGTGTCCCCATTCCACACCATCAGCAGGTCCTCAATATAACTACTGTACCAAACAATATGTTCGGCAAAGGGATTGTCAGGGGAGAATAAAATACATTCCTTCCACCAAGCCATGTAAAGATTTGCCAGGGACGGAGAAAATTTGGCACCCAACGAAGCCCCACAGCGCTGGACATAGTAGACTCCATCAAACAAAAAATGATTATGTGTTAAAAGAAATTCAACACTTAATAAAATAAAGTCCTGAAGCTCTCTAGAATAAGCACGATAGTGCTGAAGATGATATTTAATGGCCTACATTGTCCAGCGCTGTGGGGTATAGAGGAATAAAGCGCCCTCACATCCAATGCAGTCCACATGTGTGTAGATGTCCATCTAACCGAATGAATGTGATGTAGTACCATGCAAGTGTCTCTAATATACCCAGGCAATCTGAGCACAAGGGGCTGTTGGTGGCAGTCAACCCAATCACTCAAACGTTCTGACAAAGAACCATAGGCATTTAGTGATACTATTTATTTTCAAAAGTTCAGTGTTATAATGTAGTTATGACTAAGGCCTTGTAGGCTGAAAAGAGTAAACTGGTTTTATCTGTGTTTGTACACTGTGGTTTTTCAATAAACATGAAGATATTTAAGAGCAACAAGTGGCTGTGCGGATCATCTTAATGGATTTTTTTTTTTGTCAATTTTTTTGTCCATTTTTTTAAAAAGGTCCTAAATAAGTACTATAGAAATTGAGGTTGGGTACTAGGCATTTATCATATGAGTAATTTTGACTTATATGCACATGCAAACTGTTAAGATACAGTCTTCCAAAAATTGGATCATTACTTGGTAGAACCTCCTTTAATGTCTGTGTTCCTTAATACAGTATATTAAAGAGGAACTTTACTTTCTCAATCAACATTGACTACATTTAATCCTTTTGCTGCCAGCATTAGTAAATCGATAGGAAAGTATATCAGATTTACTTGTTTTAATCTATTTTTTTTTTACATTTCTTCAATTACTTTCTGGTTTCTGGCCTTAGCCAGGAGTTTTCAGGAGGTAATGAGGGGTTTTTCCAGCTAAGCATACCCTCCTACCTGCATGCCTGAGCTAAGGACAGTTGGATTCCAGGAAGTAAGCGAGACATGAATCATCTGCCCTTTCTCAAGATGGGCACAGTCGGAAATGCTAGGGGGATGTTTTTCAACATGATTTTTCAGCACAATAAAGCATGGAGACATGGATGCATGGGGGAGATTACTTTGGATATTAAAAATAAATGAATTAGCATTTTTGTTTGGTGGTGCTCAGATGCAGTGTAGTTCCACTTTAAGAGTTTTTTCACCACGTATCAATCTAAAAATGTCAGCCTTGCCAAGAAGTGAAAAATAAACTAGCAGTATTAAAAAAAATATATCATTAGCAAACTTCATTTTGTAAAACATGCAAATTGCTGTTTTTATTAAAAGTCAATAAACTTCACAAGTAGACGATTCATTAAATAATTTACAAGCAATGCTGTATTACTCATGGAGTGTGTCTACAGGTTACTTTTTAGTTTCCATGGTGATGGTTATATAAGCACAAAGACATGATAGTGTATTTGCCAGAGCATCCTTGTTTCAGTTTTGAGTAGAACATTTATAAAATATAAACACAATCTACTTGTTTGTCAAATGCATATTTCTTCTATGAGCTCAGAAAAATGCTGCACAGGGAAAAATATGAAACACCTCTGTATTGAGAGAGAGATTTCAATAAGAAACAGTCAGTCAAAACACATTAGTGCAGATCAACCTAATGCCATTGAAGATTTGTTCGTATCCCAACTACTCATCTTGATTATTGATCTCTTTCATTTGCATTTTCAAATTACTTCATCTTCACTTAATCTTTCACTTCTCTAGCATTATTTTTAATTAATACTTTTGAAAATATTCTAAAAGATCCAAGCTTCTTCTCCAAGCTCACACTTCTAGCAATATCAATAAATCAGAGAGCATTTTTAAACTCCTAGTTTGGTCATACAGAAACCCAGTGCATTAAAGTAGGTATGACCCAAGAGTGTGCTGTAGAGGTGGACTAGCCCCTGCCTCCATTTTTTAAACTTGTTAGCAGTGCCCGCTAATTATATATTATTGGAAATAGCACAACTAACTACTGCAACCTCCCACAGGACCCCTGGGTCTTCCTGTTTCACAACACAACTGTTTGGCCCTGCATATAAGAAACCATTAACATTTTATGAACACAGTCAAGAGCCTGATCCCCAAATACCAGAAAACCTGCAAACCAGGTATTTTCAAGTTGATAAGATACATTAGATGGCTCACCCATGTATAAAAAAAAGTTGGAAAGCTGGATGCATTTTAATAACCCCAACCACTGCTAGTCTTTTAAGATTTGATTTTATAGTAGAATTTTAGTAGAACATGTTAAAATATAATTTAATTATTGCAGACACGAGAAGACCAATTAAATACAGGTCATACAGGTCTACAATACAATACAGGTCTGTAAGGATGAAAAGTTAATAAAACTATACTGGAAAAAAAAATCCAAGCACATGTTATCATTGTTATCCTGTGTATATGTATCTATTCATAAAAGTAAGGCATTATAGCTTAAAAAGTGCTTCAGCGTGACAAAAGAAATAATGGACTAAATGTACACTTCATTTTTCTAAACCACTATCCAACAGTTTTTGACTATTCTCACCCAGTGACTTTTACATTTTCCCCACATCCCATTCCATAGCCCACTCCTTTCTTTATCTTAACTATTTCAGCTAAGGCTGGCCATAGACTATGCAGTTTTCTTTCCTTCAAAAATGGGTTAAAGGAAAGAAAATTGTTTCACTCCCCCATCAACACAGTCAGTTTTGATGGGGGAATCCCTCCAACTGTGCTATTGTGTTCTGACAGCAGGAGGTTTCAACACCCTCAGAATACAATGGTCACAACTGATGCCTATAGCCGCCAGCAGTGATCGTACATAAAAAAAAATTGCAGGCTATTTGCACTGAAGTCTATCAATAGATCATCTTCAGTACAAACAGTTTACATATAGATGGATCGAAATCTGGCAGTGTGGTGCCCACAGAGGCATTCAGAGGAAACTGGATTTTCAGTTTCCTCTCTGATGGGTAAAACATGGTTTGGAATCTGGAGCCTGAAGATTTCATAGAGCTCTGAGAGGGATGAAATTTACAATCATATGTCCTGGTTTTTAGAACCACCAGCACAATAATTGGGCAGGTGTGTGTTGAGCTTTTAGGAGAGACCTGACTAGGGTTCTGGGCTCCACCCCAGCAGACAGAGGAGGCTCTGCCAGAAGTCAGGAGGGCTCCACCTAGAACAGACAATTGGGAAATAGAGCAGCAAGAGACCACTAGCTGTAAGGACAAAGCATTTGTGAGAGGAAGGAACATAGGAGACAGACAAGGGCCTGAAGTGCAAGCCTGGTATGCACTATTTGTTTTTTTTTCCTTCAACCCAGCGGGCTGAAGGAAAAAAACTTAGGAGCTCAGGAGGAGCTTGCTGTACTAACTATGCAATGTTAGTACAGTGATCTCCCAGGCTGATGTACACATGACCAGAATGTCGGCCAGTTTCTGTTGAACTGGCAGATATTCGGCCCATGTGTACCAGGCTTTAGACCAGAGCCCCAGTGATGTATGCGTAAAGCAAGGAGGCTGAACAGCCAATGTTTTGTAAACTCCTGTGATGGAAACATATTGATTTTAATTTATATAACTTTGTTTGAACTTTCTTTTAATAAAAGTGGGTCAATCTGACTCCTGGGTCAAGACAGTCACCAGATCTCAATCCAATAGAGCACCTTTGCGATGTGGTGGAATGGGAGATTTGCATCGTGGATGTCTAGCCGACAAATCTGCGTGATGCTATCATGTCAATGTAGCTCCCCCATAGGGATAGGTGCGTTTTGTAATGAGTTTTTGCTAGGAAAGGCAAAATTTAGTCAGGCCTGACTGTAAGTGCAGGCCTGAATGTTTTGATCTGAGCTGGGGAGTGGCTCAGGGAGTGGTTGAAGACAGAAGGAAGGAACACCCCTTGGAGTTTCCTCCCCCTTGAGCAGAGAAGGTTCTGGAGGGGGGGATGGATGAGGAGGTGTCACTTCCTGATTTATGACAAGGAGCCCTGACCAATCTACAGTCTGGATTGGCAGGGGGCAGGCCATCTTAAATACAGCAGTCTGCCAGCAGGGGGGAGGAGAAGTTGAGTGGAAGTGTGGAAGATGTATCAGAGGTGCTGTGGAGGCCTCTACCTGGGAGGGAGCCCCCAGTCTGGGGGGGTGACCTTGAGGCCTGGAGACTTGGGTGCAGCCAGGAATGGAGTTGATTCCTGGAGCAGCACATGGGAGTAGGAGAACAGCCAAGGTGCTACTGAGAACACTTTAAAGTATCCACTGCAGTCGATGAGTGACGGAGAAAAATAGTGGACAGTCTGTGGAAGCCTTGGGAGCCAGTCAGGGGAAGGAGTGTTACTGTGAAGGAAGCAGGTTGGTGGGACCTGGAAGAGGGATGGGCTGGGAGTTGTAGTCCATCAAAGGCCCGGCTAGCACCAACGTACTAAGCTACACTTTGAGCGGTCCAAGACCCTGGCCTGTAACGGGTGGTCCAGAGGCCCTGCTGACAGTTTGCAGGCCTCACCATGTGCTAGTTGTGGTGAAGAGAAAGGAGTTATGTGAGCCTGATAAATTTCCCTTCAGGTCAGGAACTAAGTGATGTGCTGGAGGGAAGTAAAGGAGCAATAGTCTGCAAGTGATGTGCTGGAGAGAAGGGAAGGAGCAATAGTCTGCAGAAGAGATGCGCTGGAGGAAGTAGAGTGTATATACAGTCGTGTATATAGAAGGTCCTGTAAGCAATTCTTTGGGCATCCCACAGTCACCCCTTTTCCCCATCCAAGTTAAATCCCCTAAATAAAACAAACAAAAACCAGAGCCGGCCTGTTCAGTGACTTTGGATGTGTGAGATATAGTGGGACTGAGGGCAGCTATAAGGTGAACCACAACTATCAGCCTCTCCCAAGGGGGCACATGGCTACATCAATATGGTCCACAATCTCTGAGGAATGTTTACAACACCCTGTTGAATCTATGCCATGGAGAATTAAGGCAGATCTGAAAGCAAAAGGGGGTCCAAATGATTACTAGCAAGATGTACCTAATAAAGCGGCTGGTGAGTGTATACAGTGTGTATATACAGTATATACACCCCTCACATTTTTGTAAATATTTTATTATATCTTTTTATGTGACAACACTGAAGAAATGACACTTTGCTAAAATGTAAAGTAGTGAGTGTAAGGCTTGTATAACAGTGCAAATTTGCTGTCCCCTCAAAATAACTCAACACACAGCCATTAATGTCTAAACCGCTGGCAACAAAAAGTGAGTACACCCCTAAGTGAAAATGTCCAAACTGGGCCAAATTAGCCATTTTTTCCTCCCAGTGTCATGTGACTTGTTAGTGTTACAAGGTCTCAGGTGTGAATGGGGAGAAGGTGGGTTCAATTTGGTGTTATAGCTCTCACTCTCTCATACTGGTCACTGGAAGTTCAACGTGGCACCTCATGGCAAAGAACTCTGTGAGGATCTGAAAAAAGAATTGTTTTTCTACATAAAGATGGCCTAGGCAATAGGATTGCCAAAACCCTCAAACTGAGCTGCAGCACGGTGGCCAAGACCATACAGCGGTTTAACAGGACAGGTTTCACTCAGAACAGGCCTCAGACCAAAGAGGTTTAGTGCACGTGTGAGTCCTGCCAGCGATGCTGCAGAGGTTGAAGGGGTGGGGGGGGTCAGCCTATCGGTGCTCAGACCATACGCCCTACACTGCATCAAATTGGTCTGCATGGCTGTCATCCCAGAAGGAAGCCTCTTCTAAAGATGATGCACAAGAAATCCCACAAACAGTCTGCTGAAGAACGGCAGACTAAGGACATGGATTACTTGAACCATGTCCAGTGGTCTGAGACCAAGATAAACTTATTTGGTTCACATGGTATCAATCGTGTGTGGCGGCAACCAGGTGAGGAGTACAAAGACAAGTGTGTCTTGCCTACATCAAGCATGGTGGTGGGAGTGTCACGGTCTGGGGCTGCATAAGTGCTGCCGGCACTGGGGAGCTACAGTTCATTGAGGGAACCATGAATGCCAACGTGTACTGTGACATACTGAAGCAGAGCATGATCCCCTCCTTTCAGAGACTGGGCCGCAGGGCAGTATTCCAACATGATAATGACCACAAACACACCTCCAAGATGACCACTGCCTTGCTAAAGAAGCTGAGGGTAAAGGTGATGGAGTGACCAAGCATGTCTCCAGACCTAAACTCTATTGAGCATCTGTGGGGCATCCTCAAATGAAAGATGGAGGAGCGCAATGTCTCTAACATCCACCAGCTCCGTGATGTCATCATGGAGGAATGGAAGAGGACTCCAGCGGCAACCTGTGAAGCTCTGGTGAACTCCATGCCCAAGAGGGTTAAGGCAGTGCTGTAAAATAATGGTGACCAAACAAAATATTGTGTGTGTAAAATACCACGCTAATGTAAAAATAACAAAATGCTGCAATTCAATTAGGTACCACCTAGACACAAACATATAATATAAAGAATCGCGCAAAAAACTAAAAGTAATAAAATCTCAGGGAGTAAGCACATAAAATTGAATACAGGTGTATTAACATAAACTTGTTGGAACAAAGTCCAGATAAACAGTCCATATAGATTTCCAGGAAAACGATGTCAAATGAAGCTTCCTCCACCAAGTGAAAAGGGGTAGATAGATGAAGTGACACCAATCATATAAATCAGGTACTCTTACCAGAACAGAACGCAGTGTTACAGCTGGGCAGTACGGAAGCGCCGGCTCTTCCTGACACGAGAGGTGGAGAGAGGAAACAGCGGAGGGCGGCGGTAGTCAGCGGGCAGTTAACAACCCGGGGAATTTGGAGACAATATCTGGCAAAGGCTGGATGCCAGTATATTACGCCCACACAGTACGTTTGACTGTCAGCCGGAGGGGAATTGGATCCTTAAAGCTCGCAGAGGCCATTCTGCAGGTGCTGTCTGTTTGCCTAGAGATAGGTAAACAATGGTGTTCTGGTAAGAGTACCTGATTTATATGATTGGTGTCACTTCATCTATCTACCCCTTTTCACTTGGTGGAGGAAGCTTCATTTGACAAACAAAATATTGACATTTTGGGTCCAATTTGGACATTTTCACTTAGGGGTGTACTCACTTTTCTTGCCACCGGCTTAGACATTAATGACTGTGTTGAGTTATTTTGAGGGGACAGCAAATTTACACTGTTATACAAGCTGTACACTCACTACTTTACATTGTAGCACAGTGTCATTTCTTCAGTGTTATTATTAAATAAATCAATCAGCGCAAATATCTATACAACACCCCCTAACAATAAAAATGCCAGCTGAACACTACAGAGCGATCACACAACTCTCAAGAGAATATAAACAGACAATAAGTGCAACACATTCAATTAAATAGCTATATTGTTAAATAGTCCATAAAAGCCCAAGAAAGGGTCAGTCCACACATAAGTAGCATAAAGCAATAAAAAGTAAAAAAGCCCCAAGTGAGGAAAAGGTAGCACCTTCTTCAAAACAGAAGCCGGTGTAGAATCCCTTCACCACTGGTCAAATTCCCAGCTCACCTTATATTCTGACCCTTGTATTACTAGTGGGTCAAATGCGCTTTTTCCCTCACACTGGGGAGAAGGTATCAGGAACAGCTCTCCAAACTGTAGCACTGGTCAGAAAATGTCCCGGCTCTCATACACCTCACCAGACCCTCGAACGATCGTATAAGTATTGCCCAATGGACTCAGAATATATGGAGGGGAACAAAGAAGACCTAAGTGCTCTCTGTGTGACTAAACTGATGATTTTATTTGCAGATTGCATTTACATGGTAAAAGATTCAAAACAGCATAGGAATACAGCAAGCTCTGATCTCCGATGGGAGCCTTCAGATAGCAGCGGTGATGTCAGTCCCGGCACCTCCCCCGTACACGTTATGTAAACACGTGACTTGCTCAGCGTCACATGAAAAGATAATATTTACAAAAATGTGAGGGATGTACTCACTTTTGTGAGCTACTATATATATATATATATATATATATATATATACAGTGCCTTGCGAAAGTATTCGGCCCCCTTGAACTTTGCGACCTTTTGCCACATTTCAGGCTTCAAACATAAAGATGAAAAATTGGGCGTGCAAAATTATTCAGCCCCCTTAAGTTAATACTTTGTAGCGCCACCTTTTGCTGCGATTACAGCTCTAAGTCGCTTGGGGTATGTCTCTATCAGTTTTTCACATCGAGAGACTGAAATTTTTGCCCATTCCTCGTTGCAAAACAGCTCGAGCTCAGTGAGGTTGGATGGAGAGCGTTTGTGAACAGCAGTTTTCAGTTCTTTCCACAGATTCTCGGTTGGATTCAGGTCTGGACTTTGACTTGGCCATTCTAACACCTGGATATGTTTATTTGTGAACCATTCCATTGTAGATTTTGCTTTATGTTTTGGATCATTGTCTTGTTGGAAGACAAATCTCCGTCCCAGTCTCAGGTCTTTTGCAGACTCCATCAGGTTTCCTTCCAGAATGGTCCTGTATTTGGCTCCATCCATCTTCCCATCAATTTTAAACATCTTCCCTGTCCCTGCTGAAGAAAAGCAGGCCCAAACCATGATGCTGCCACCACCATGTTTGACAGTGGGGATGGTGTGTTCAGGATGATGAGATGTGTTGCTTTTACGCCAAACATAACGTTTTGCATTGTTGCCAAAAAGTTCGATTTTGGTTTCATCTGACCAGAGCACCTTCTTCCACATGTTTGGTGTGTCTCCCAGGTGGCTTGTGGCACACTTTAAACAACACTTTTTTATGGATATCTTTAAGAAATGGCTTTCTTCTTGCCACTCTTCCATAAAGGTCAGATTTGTGCAGTATACGACTGATTGTTGTCCTATGGACAGAGTCTCCCACCTCAGCTGTAGATCTCTGCAGTTCATCCAGAGTGATCATGGGCCTCTTGGCTGCAGCTCTGATCAGTCTTCTCCTTGTTTGAGCTGAAACTTTAGAGGGAAGGCCAGGTCTTGGTAGATTTGCAGTGGTCTGATACTCCTTCCATTTCAATATTATCGCTTGCACAGTGCTCCTTGGGATGTTTAAAGCTTGGGAAATCTTTTTGTATCCAAATCCGGCTTTAAATTTCTCCACAACAGTATCTCGGACCTGCCTGGTGTGTTCCTTGTTCTTCATGATGCTCTCTGCGCTTTAAACGGATCTCTGAGACTATCACAGTGCAGGTGCATTTATACGGAGACTTGATTACACACAGGTGGATTCTATTTATCATCATTAGTCATTGAGGTCAACATTGGATCATTCAGAGATCCTCACTGAACTTCTGGAGAGAGTTTTCTGCACTGAAAGTAAAGGGGCTGAATAATTTTGCACGCCCAATTTTTCAGTGTTTTATTTGTTAAAAAAGTTTTAAATATCCAATAAATTTCGTTCCACTTCATGATTGTGTCCCACTTGTTGTTGATTCTTCACAAAAAAATACAGTTTTATATCTTTATGTTTGAAGCCTGAAATGTGGCAAAAGGTTGCAAAGTTCAAGGGGGCCGAATACTTTCGCAAGGCACTGTATATATATATATATTATATTTGAGGGTATTTTTCTAGCAAAAAAAAAAAAGATGCAGATTATAACATTTGTGAGAGGAATGTGATTATAAAGGTTATTGATGGAGTAAAGGTTTACCCAATAACTACTGAAATACGTGATTTGATGCTGTCTCTGTCTCCATTAAACAGATTGCCAGGGACAGAAAAAAATCTGTGGGAACAGAGAAGGTGAAAAAAAAAACCTGACAAGCCTGAAAAAATTGAAAATTTCCTATCAAATACTTACCATAATTTTCCCCTGATAGACTCCATGGCAGCATACATGTGGGTTGGCCCCGCCTCCACAACTACCCTGTAGGACCCCTCTGCCATAAATATTTGCTCCTCGCCAGAGGCCGTGTTCCGTAACTAGCCTACTACAGGCATTGGGAGGGGACTCCTGCTGTCATGGAGTCTATCAGGAAAGGAAACTTACGGTAAGTATTTGATAGGAAATTTTCAGTCTTCCTGACAGACTCCATGGCAGCATACGTGTGGGAAATAACTCGCTGCACACACGGGTGGGAAATGCTGAGCAAAGAAAGAATTAAATTAACATTGTCAACTGACAGAATTTTAACACCAAAAATTAACTGAAGATAAGGCGGCTGGTTCCACACAATAGTGGGACATAAAGGTATTAATGGAGGACCAGGACGCCGCTCTGCAGGCACGCCGCCGCCCAGGATGACACAATGCTCTGGGTGCAGTGCGCCATCACTGCCTCTGGAGGAGCGAAGCCCTTCTCTCTGTAAGCCCGTTGAATGGCTTGCACGATCCAGGTTGCAATAGATCAAGGCCCGCATCCCTTTATTCTTCCCATGAAGAACGAAGAGGTACTCTGTTTGAAGAAAGGGAGCCGTGGCTTCCAGATATAGTCTTAGATTGTGGCCCACACCCACCGAGCTGTCTGCATTAAAGGTTTAAAGGTGGGGAGCACAATTTCTTGGTTTTCATGAAAAATTGTAGTCACTTTTGGTATTGTTCCCAGCATGGGTACCAGCATGACCCTATCAGGGAAGAAGGTCAGAAAGGGTTCTTTTGACCCTAGATCCCTGATCAACCTTTTGGCTGACATAATCACAACCAGGAATGCCATTTTCAGAGTAAAATCTTTGATTGACAATGGTACGTCCGATACAGAACTGAGTTGGGATAGGGGATCCAAGACGAGAGGAAGGTCCCATTTGGGGAACCTAGGCTTCCTTTGCAGCTTGAGTCGGACTGCGCCTCTAAAGAACTAATAGATGAGTGGGTCTTTGGCCCAGGAGATGCCCGTGAATGCCGAAATGGCTGACACCTGAACTCTTACAGAGCTAACTGACAACGGAAGGTCCAGGCTGGATTGCAGGAAACTAAGTAAGTCTGAGACAGTCAGAGTGTTACTGAAGCTGTTTCTAGAGGACAAGTGATCCAGGAACTTCACCCAAATATGCTGATAGACCCTATTGGTATTGCCCCTTCTAGCACTCAGGAGGGTGCAAATGGCCTCTTGCAGACAGCCAAGGGTTTCCAACCTTTCCCTCTCAAAAACCAAGGTGCAGGTGAGCAGGGCAGGGGTGCAGGGTTGCTTGCTGTGACAGAAGGTCCGGTCTGGATGGCAGGGCAACCAGGTCTTTGAAGCTGAGGAGGGACAGAAGCAGGAACCATGGCCTGTTTGGCCAGAAGGGAATTACTGCAATGATCTTGACGCTCTCTGTTCTGAGCCTCCGGAGAAACTGAAAAATCAGCGGCTCTGGGGGGAAGGCATAGGCCTTGTGAAATGTCCATTGCTCCGAAAAGGCATCCATCCCTCAAGCCTGAGGGTCCTGGAACCTCGAGAAGTACTTCAGTAACTTCCTGTTGCAGGGTAAGGCAAACAGATTGACCTCAGGACTACCCCCAGGGTCAGAAGCCACTCAAACACCTCTCTGGAGGGACCACTCGTTGTTGTCTAACTTGTGCCTCATCAGGAAATCCGCCTGAGTATTTTGGATCCCTGGAATGTGCTGAGGTGTTGTCCAGGTTCTTTTGGGCCCAGTTCATGATCGGCTCCACTTCCTACAGCAAAGACTCGCTGCAGGTCCCTCCTTGTCTCCTTATATAGGCCACTGCGGTCGTATTGTCCATCCTTAGCATTACTGAAGCATGTTTTGTTAACTGACGGAAGGCTGAAAGAGCTTTGAATGTGGCCCGGAGTTCCAGAATGTTGGACACGGTGTGTTGGGATGGAAATTCCCACTTGCCTTGTGCTACCTCCGACAGGCAGTGAGCCCCCCAGACTCTGTTGCTGGCATCCGAAGTCACAGTCAGTCATGTGATGGGGATCGGTGAGTGGCACCTGCTAAGATTCTCTCGTCTGAACCACCAAAGCAGGGACACCCACATGGATGGCGTCATGTGGATTTATTGGGACTTGCTGTGAGACCATTGTTTGAGGACACCCCTCTGGAAGGGCCACATCTGCTACTGTGCCCACTTCACCATCAGAATTGAGGCTGCCATTGTCCCGATCACTTTCAGGCATTGGAGAGCCGAGAGGTGTGAAGACGATAGAGCCTGGCGAATTCTGTCCCAGATTACCAGGATCTTCTCCTTGGGAAGAGAAATGGTGCCCACCACTGTATTGAAGTGGGCCCCCGAGGAATACCAAGCATTGAGAGGGCACTAGATGGCTTTTCTCCAGGTTTAGGAGCCATCCCAACTCTTGCAGAGTAGAAATCCCCAGGTCTCTGTGCTCCAATAGTCGGTCTCTGTCCTGTGCCAGTAGGAGGAGGTCGTTGAGGTAATGATAAAGACAAACCCCTTTGATCCTCACTAGTGCCACCCCGGCTAGTAGGACCTTAGAGAAGATCCGTGGGGTAGTTGTTAGACCAAACGGCAGGCAGGTGAACTGTAACTGCCACCAGTCCAAGGCAAAAAGCAGGAATTGCTGGAGCTCTGCTGCTACTGGAACATGAAAATATGCGTCCTTTAGATCAATAGAAACTAGCCAGTCTCCTGGCTGGACCGACTGTTGAACAGTATACAGGGACTCCATCTTGAATTTTTCTTTGCGAATGAACCGGTTGAGGTGGGTGAGGTCTATTACCAGCTTCAATGAGCCGTTCTTTTTTTGAACCAAGAACAGAGGGGAGTATATACCCTGGCCTCGTTCGCTGTCTGAAACTGGGATGGCCGCTCCTTGCTCAAGCAGGGACTTTACATAGGCCACTAATATCTGCCTCTTCTCTTCTGAAGACAAACGGATTGTAGGGGTGAATCTGAGTTTGGGGCTCTTGTCGAAGACCTAGATATCACCGAAAGTGGTGGAGGCGAGCCCCCACCTGACATGCCTGAGCGGGCCCGATCTCAAAAGAACTTCAAGGGATCCCGGTTGGCCGAGGAACTCCCTTTGGAAGGTTTCTTGATGGAAGACTGTCTGTTCCTCCATGACCTTCCAAACTCATGTCCAGGTTTGTAACTGTGTAACTCCCTAGCTCAGTTGGCACCTTGTTTCTTTGGGAGGGTACGCCTGTGTGCCTGTAGACACCGGTCCTTAGGAAGGAACCCCCGACTTACCCCCCGTGGCGCGGGGTATGGCCTCATTAAGCTTGTCATCGAAGAGGGAGGAACCCTCAAAGGGAATCTGGCACTAGACTTGTTTGGAAGCCGGATCAACCAACCAAGGGCGGAGCCACAGGGCCCGCTTAGCGATCACGGCTGACAACATAACCCAGGCCACCAGGAGGATCATGTGACTAGATGCCCCCCCAGAGGCTAACCTGAGTTCTTGGATAAGCAAGCTCCTGGACACTTTAGTAGAGAATCTGCCAGAGTTTCTTCTATGTTATCGGTCCAGACTTCCATGGCCTTAGAGATTGTAGCTAAGGCTAGTGCCGGCTTGCAGGCCATACTTGCTGTTAAATAGATCTTCCTAAGGTCGGCATCAATCCATCTCTCTAGGGGATCTTTAAAGGAAACTGTGCCCTCTAGCGGTAAGGTCACATATCTGACTAGCCTCATCAGGGTCGCATCCACTAGTGGGGCTGACTCTAGGTGCTTGACCTCTTCCTCCTTGAAGGGGTAAAGCTTTTGCACTTTAGGTGACAGTGAACTCTTTTTATCCACTCTGGTCCATTCGTCAGATATGATTTCTCAAAATTCTGTAAGAAGAGGAAAATTGGGGCAATCTCTGCTTAGTTGTTTGAAGAATTTCTTCTGCTTAGGTGGGGAAACCACCGGATCTTCCAAATTTAGGGCTTCCTTGACCACTCTTACTAGAGTGGAGAACAGGGCATACTGAAAGCCCACATTCAGATCTTCTGCGCCGACTATCGAAGGAGCAGCCGATGGATGGCTTAATTTGGAGGATTCCCCCATCTCTGGGTATTGAGCTTTGCCTGATGGGCCCGGGGATTCCAGTAAAGGTGAGCGAGACTCTCTCTCCTGAAGAGGGTCCTTTACGACCCGCCTAACCAATGATTCTAGGCATTGGTCAAGGCTTTCCCTCTTGTCAGCTGCTTTGCTGCAACAGTGATCTCAGTGGGATCTCTCAGCTGGAACAATAGCTCTGCACTCCCAGCAAGATTTTCCAGCCCTTTCACTGGGGCAGGAGGAGGCAGGCTCTTTACTGCGATGACTTGATCTGGAGTGCGACCCGTGTCTGGACCTGGAGGTAGAGTGCCGGTGGTGCAACTTTGACGAGTTGCTCTGCTTACGTTAACGTTGCTGATGATCAGACCTAGAAGGGCTAAATCACAGAGAGAAAGGGAGAGACAGAGAGAGAGAGGCAAGGGCAATGAGGCAGTTGCTTAAAACATCAGCACGCTCCCCTCCTCTGCCCCCCCCTTATGCTGCCCAGGAACACCACGGTACCTGTTATGAGAGGGCTGGCCACTTGGGGGCAGAGAGGCAACCATTCCGAGTGTCTGATGCTCTGCAGAGAGAAGGGACATGAATATCCAGATGACCCCAATGTCACTCTTCCTGCCAGGACTAGCGCCAGTACCTACCTAGGAACCTACTCTTGAGAGCCTGGGGAAGTCGCCGCAAACACCCAATTTTGAAAGATTTGAAATGTATGCCCCTAGAACACCTGACGGTGCTCCCTGCATGTTGGGCCTCTATATGTGGTCAGGCTGTGTAAAAGTGTCACATATGTGGTATCGCCATACTCGGGAGGAGTAGCAGAATATTTTGTGGGGTGTCATTTTTGCTATGTACATGCTGTGTGCTAGAAATATTGTATAAATGGACAACTTTGTGTAAAAAAAAAAAGCGTTTTCATTTTCTTTCCACATTTTCCAAAAACTTGTGGGAAAAAATGACATTTTCAAAAGACTCATTATGCCTCCTAGAATATATGTTGGGGTGTTTAATTTCCAAAATGGGGTCATTTTTAGGCGTTTCAATTGTCCTGTTGCTCCAGGACCTTCAAAAGTGCAAGAGGTAGTCAAGAAATTATATGTGTAATTTATGCTCCTAGATCGCCTGATGGTGCTCCCTGCATGTTGGGCTTCTGTATGTGGCCAGGCTGTGTAAAAGTCTCAGACAGGTGGTATCGCCATACTCAGGAGGAGTAGTAGAATGTGTTTTGGGGTGTAATTTGTGGTATGCATATGCTGGGTGTGAGAAATAACCTGTTAACATATGACAATTTTGTGGAAAAAAAAAATCTTCATATTGCAAAGAATTGTGGGAAAAAATGACAACTTAAAAAAATTCACCATGCCTCTTACTAAATACCATGGAATGTCTACTGTTCAAAAAGGGGTCATTTGGGGGTATTTGTACTTTCCTGGCTTGTTAGGGTCTCAAGAAATGAGGCCGTCAGTACATCAGGTGTTATCAATATTCAGTGATTGGCACCATAGATTGTAGACTCTATAACTTACACATGGACCAAATAATATACACAAATTTGTTTTGTTTTTTTTACCAAATATATGTAGCAGTATAAATTTTGGCCAAAATTTATGAAGAAAAATTGCTAATTTGCAAAATTTTATAACAGAAACTGAGAAAAAAATCATTTTTTTACAAAATTTTTGGTCTTTTTTTAATTATAGCGCAAAAAATAAAAAACCCAGCGGTGAATAAATGCCAAAAGAAAGCTCTATTTGTGTGAAAAAAAGGGCGCAAATTTCATATGGGTACAGTGTTGCATGACTGAGTAATTGTCATTCAAAATGTGAGAGCACTAAAAGCTGAAAATTGGTCTGGTTGTTAAGGGGTTTAAGTGCCCAGTGGTTAAAGGGGAACTTCCCCTTTTGAGCAGTATGCTAATAGGGAAGTGTAGAAGGGAAAAGTTGTCATATAAGAAATGCCCAGGGTACATTAAAGCCTGAATCTTCTTGCAGGGCAGCCTACATCTCTGTACAAATGTCCTTGGAAAAAAGCTGCAAGCTTTAGACATTTTTAGAAACAAGTGGAAACAAGGTTGTTGCTGATCATTAATGCAGATATTAGGATTAGCAACTTTCCTAAAATTTCTGCTTCAAAATTAAGGGTAATGAGAGGAAAATTGAATAGTAATACACAGGTGGAGATGAAACAGTGAGTGTTAGGCATGCTAATAATATGGAAGAGAAAAAGTGAGATAAAAGCTTAATATGCGTGGAACGTGCTCTAAAGAGGAAGGATCTGGTTGTCATAGTGAAAGAAGAAAGACTTTTATACATAAACGGACAGAGAAAAGCAAAGAGCCTTAGTAAAAGGAAAATAATTAAGGGGGAGAAAGAGAAATTGTAAGCTGTGTAGTCTCAAAACATTCTCATTTGCCACATTTTTCACTTCGAGTCATCTCCCATTTAACTTTCACATTCCAAACACTCTATTATGACAAGTAGCTGAGAAAAAAATAAAAGCTGAAATTCTACTTAAGGTGAAAGCATACACATGGCATGTACTGTATGTAAATATAAAGGGCCCACAGAAAACCATGGGATGTTAAAGTGCTTGACAAAAAAATACAAAGAATATACAGTATCTCACAAAAGTGAGTACACCCCTCACTTTTTTGTAAATATTTTATTATATCTTTTCATGTGACAACACTGGAGAAATGACACTTTGCTACAATGTAAAGTAATGAGTGTACAGCTTGTATAACAGTGTAAATTTGCTGTCCCCTCAAAATAACTCAACACACAGCCATTAATGTCTAAACAGCTGGCAAGAAAAGTGAGTGCACCACTAAGTGAAAATGTCCAAATTGGGCCCAAAGTGTCAATATTTTGTGTGGCCACCATTATTTTCCAGCACTGCTTTGACCCTCTTGGGCATGGAGTTCACCAGAGCTTCACAGGTTGCCACTGGAGTCCTCTTCCACTCCTCCACGATGACATCACAGAGCTGGTGGCTGTTAGAGACATTGCGCTCCTCCACCTTCCGTTTGAGGATGCCCTACAGATGCTCAATAGGGTTTAGGTCTGGAGACATGCTTGGCTAGTCCATCACCTTTACCCTCAGCTTCTTTAACAAGGCAGTGGTTGTTATGGAGGTGTGTTTGGGGTCATTATCATGTTGGAATACTGCCCTGCGGCTCAGTCTCCGAAGGGAGGGGAACATGCTCTGCTTCAGTATGTCACAATACATGTTGGCATTCATGGTTCACTCAATGAACTGTAGCTCCCCAGTGCTGGCAGCACTCATGCAGCCCCAGACCATGGCACTCCCACCACCATGCTTGACTGTAGGTAAGACACACTTGTCTTTGTACACCTTAGCTGGTTGCCACCACACACGCTTGACACCATCTGAACCAAATAAGTTAATCTTGGTGTCATCAGACCACAGGACATGGTTCCAGTAATCCATGTCCTTAGTCTGCTTGTCTTCAGCAAACTGTTTGCGGGCTTTCTTGTGCATCATCTTTAGAAGAGGCTTCCTTCTGGGATGACAGCCATGCAGACCAATTTGATGTAGTGTGCGGTGTATGGTCTGAGCACTGGCAGGCTGAACCTCCACCCCTTGAACCTCTGCAGCAATGCTGGCAGCACTCATATGTCTATTCCCCAAAGACAACCTTTGGATATGATGCTGAGTATGTGCACTCAACTTCTTTGGGCGACTATGGTGAGGCCTATTCTGAGTGGAACCTGTCCTGTTAAACTGCTGTATGGTCTTGGCCACCGTGCTGCAGCTCGGTTTCAGGATCTTGGCAATCTTCTTATAGCTTAAGCCATCTTTATGTAGAGCAACAATTCTTTTTTTCAGATGCTCAGGGAGGTATTTTCCATGAGGTGCCATGTTGAACTTCCCGTGACCAGTATGAGAGAATGAGAACGATAACACCAAATTTAACACACCTGCTCCCCATTCACACCTGAGACCCTGTAACACTAACGAGACACATGACACCGGGGAGAGAAAATTGCTAATTGGGGCCAATTTGGACAATTTCTCTTAGGGGTGTACTCACTTTTTTGCCAGCAGTTTAGACAGTGATGGTTGTGTGTTGAGTTATTTTGAGGGGACACCAAATTTACACTGTTATACAAGCTGTACACTCACTACTTTACATTGTAGCAAAGTGTCATTTCTTCAGTGTTGTCACATGAAAAGGTATGATAAAATATTTACAAAAAAATGTGAGGGGTGTACTCACTTTTGTGAGATACTGTATATAGCACAATTATATTTATTAGGCTATCCAGTTGTCTCCTAATTAGAATATCTAGAAAACATATTAGATGAACATTAAAACAAAACACAACCAAAAAACAACAACCTCATCAAAGCTAATAAAAATAAATAAGTAAATAAATACATGTAAGCATTATTCAGTGTCAGCATCTACTTTCTGAACAGAGATGCTGGCTCTGAGATTACACGGTCATTTAAATCATGGTGCCTGTGCAGTTTTTGGCTTTATTCTTAAATGTCTTACATAAGTCAGCCTCCTGTTGTACAAACTCATAGTGTTACAGCCTGATCCCTATGGGAGGGAAGACAAAGGAAACTGGGCACAGTCAACCGATTGAAGCTAAGAAACTGTGTTTATTGATAACTGTGTCTGGTGGGTACAGTGGATAAGGATGCTAGGTACCAGGCCACTGTGACTGGCCCAGGTACCATGTGATCGCTGTGATTAGTCACATGATCACAAGTAAATAATTGTCATGAATGGCTTTCATTTGTGATTTAATTGCTTACTAATGTTATCTCTGTGATTGGTCACAGTGATCGCATTGTACAGGGCCAATCACAATAGTAAACAGTGAGTTGTGAATGAAAGCCATATGTGACAGTTGTGATCATCACTGTAATAAGCAATTATAGTGTAAAAAAAAATTCACACTCTGTCACCAGTCAGTGTCCTTTATCACCACCACCCACTCACAGTGTCCCTGTTCACCGCCATACCAGTCATATTGTCGCTAGTCAACGCCACAGCAGTTACAGTGTCCCTGATCACTGCCACAGCAGTTAAAGTGCCCCTGATCTCCACTACACCAGTCATATTGTCCACAATCGCCACCAAACCAGTTACAGTGTCCCAGATCACTGCCACCCCTGTTACAGTTTCCTTGATCACTGCCATACTGGTTACAGTGTCTCCAATCACCACCACACCAGACATATTTTCTCTAATCTAATTAGTGCCACACCAGTTACAGTAACCTGAACAAACAGTGCCACAGCAGTCATTGGGGTTGACTCAAGGCAAATATTTGATTTAAGGCAAATAGTCTGTGCACTAAAAGTGCACCTGGAAGTGCACTTCAGCTGCACCTCAAGTGCAGTTGCTATAGATCTGAGGGGAACATGCAAGGAAAATAAAAAATGATTAGTTGATAGAACTTGAAGTGCACTTGCAGTGCACAGTATATTTAACTTTGGCAAATGAACTTCACTGTTTCACCATGAGGAATTATTGACATGTGTGATGCTATCTGAAGAGCCATCCATGTTCAGATCACTCTTCAGAGGGCATTTGACAGGCAGTGTGGAGGCATTGGGGTTGATTTACTAACACTGGAGAGTGCAAAATCTGGTGGAGCTGCACATGGTAGCCAATCAGCTTCTAACTTCAACTTGTTCAATCAAGCTTTGACAACAAATACTGGAAGCTGATTGGTTTCTTTGCAGAACTGCACCAGATTTTGCACTTTTCAGCTATCAACCCTATTGTATCGCCTCTTCATCACCTGCTTTAACTCCTTGGTCCCCACTCAAGCAATTTCATTCACTTGAATGGGTTGCAATCAGTGAGCATAAAGGGGGTATACTTCCTTCCACAGCTGTGATGCAAAGCATTGCAGCCACAGCAGGTGTTCACCCCAGCTGTTGCCTCTGCAGCTAATGTGGGTAGCAGTTGTGGGGTGGTAAAACCACAGCCCAACTGCAAGGTTTTAACATCCCCCTAATATCATGTGTGAATGAACTTAATAGTACAGCCAGTCACAATTCTATCATGACCACCACACCAGCCAAAGCGTCACCAGACAAGTGTAGCTAGAATCAGTGTTTCTGCTTTGCCTGTTTATTGATCATGTTTCTGCCCATTGCCTGGAAGGATCCTTAGCCCGTATGCTGACCATGTCTCTGCCAGCACTTAAACTGACCCATCTGCACATCCAACTAACCTGCAAGGTCAGGACTGTTCCTGCAATGCCCCAGTGCCGGCCATCAACTGTGGACAGCTGCACTCCTGGAACCACATGAACTTTTTTTGTTCTTCATTTCTTTAGTGTCTTGTACTTCCTGGTTAGTGAACATGGCATTCCTGGGGCCACCCACATACCAGTGGGCTAGGCTTGCTTGGCTTATAGGAACTGGGACTGCTATAGGTGTCGCTGTACTAACCACTTGTTTAGAGGTAACCATTACAGTACATTGCTTTTGGTACAATTGGTTGATTTGTGTGATACACAAGATACAATTTCTGGTACATAATCAGTCCTGCACTGCAAAAATTCTCACACATGTGGTATTGCAATACTCAGAAGGAGTAGCAGAATGTATTTTGGGTTGTAATTCTAAGTATGCCCATGCTGTATGTGAGACATATCTTATTAAAGTGGTTGTACATGCTTTACAACCACTTTTACCTATAGATAAGCCTATAATAAGGCTTACCTGTAAGTACAGAGAATATCTCCTAAACTTGCACAGTTTAGGAGATATTCACTGTATATGCTTGCGCCAGCGTCATCGGCGCATGCACAGTGAAGAAACAGCCCTCCATGCTGTTTCTTCACTTAACGAGTGCGGTGACTGGCATTTCCCACGGGCATGCGCGGGAGTGACGTCACATGACTCTGGCCAGAGCCGGAGTCCGCGGCCCTGGAAAAAAGAGGGGCAAAGATGGATGCGTCCTCCACAGGGGACAGCGCAAGCTTTGTTTGCAGGTAAGTGTCACATAATGACCTAGTATGCGATGCATTATGCTTTTACTTTGCAGGGAATTTAAAACTGTTAAAGAGGAACCAGGGTTTACATCCTCTTTAAATTGACATCTTTGTGCAGAAAAATAATTTTCATTTTGTTCCTGCATTTTCTAAAAATTTGTGGTGAAAATATAAGTCTTCAAAAGACTCACCAAGACTCTTAGAAAATGCCTCGGGTGTTTGCTTTCCAAAATGTGGTCATTTTGTGGGTATTTCCATTGTACTGCTGCTCCTGGGCCTCCAAAAATGTGATAGATAGTCAGAAAATTAGATGCATAATTTACTGTCTACTTTCCAAAAAGGAGTTATTTGGGGGGTATTTGTACTGTCCTGGCATTTTAGGGCTTCAAGAATTTATATAGGTTGTCAGTTCATCTGGATTCATCAATTTTCAAATATATATACCATAGTTTGTAGACTCTCTAACTTTCATACAGACTAAATATTTACATACACCGATTGGGGTTGTTTTTGCCAAAAAAAGTAGCAGAATACATTTTGGCCTAAACTTATGAAAAAAGATTATTTACTTGCAAAATTTTATAACAGACACTAAAAAACGAAAAAAAAAAGAAAAACGTGTTTTTTAAAAAACTTTTTTTTCATTTTAAAGCAAACCAAGTGGTGATTAAATACTACCAAAAGAAAAATATATCAGTCTATACACAAGTTATAAAAATGTAACTTGGGTACATGACTGAGTAATTGTCATTCAAAGTGAGATAGCTCTGAAAACTCAAAAATGCCCTGGACAGGAAGAGTCCGGTATTGAAGTGTTAAATAAAATGTAATATATAATCTTAATGTTTAACCAATCAGATACCCTGAAACTATAGCCAGATTTGATATTGCCATATGTCAATGTGAGAACTTTCTTATTTGACTGCAACTTCAAAGGCTCTGATTGGTTGATATTACACTAAGAGCTAATTTACACTTGCTTCAAAACAAGGCTTCGGACAGGCTTTGTTAAAGCTCTCTGAATGCCAGTCAAAGCCCCTGTCACTAAATAAAATGGCTAGCTTACAGTCCTGTTTACACATTATGTTTGCTTTGCTTTGCTTCAAAAATTATACCCCATGTTGCTTTAGTGGTGCTTCAAAGCATCTTCCACACACACAGAGCATCTGTCAAGCTTCAACAAAGCTTCAAAAGAGCATCACGGAAGCATCATCAACGCTTCACCGAAGCATCACCAAAGCTTCATCGAAGCACCACCGAAGCATCAAAAACACATCATAAAAGCATGTTGAAGTGGTGGGCACTTTAATGTATGTTGAAGCCAAAGCAAGTGTAAACTAGCCCTTAGTAAACTGTAATACAACGGCTATTTCATTCATTACAGCTGTCGTTTCTCATAGCTATTGCTTCTCTGATGAGTTCTGAATGGTTGTGCAGCCCAAACAAACTACAAGGACAACAACCACATTTTCTTCCTGGCCTGGCCTTCCCCTGAAGCTGTGGCAGGAGGGTGGCTGCGACCTGGTGGTAGGCAGCCACTAATTGAGAAATGAACATTTAAGCTAATATGGATCATAGGTGCTCTTTTAAATACAGTATGTCTTATCAGTCTAGAATGTAAATTACATAAACATAGATCAATGGCTAAACAACACTTGAATCCGTTATGTCAATTTAAAAATAATAAAGAAAAAATCTATAACTGCTCCATTAGAATAAGTAATTTTTAATAAGGCTTTTGTAGAGCATCAAATCATCTGCAGATACGATTTTACTACCAGACAGATATTACTTAATAGTGGTGTTTTTCTGTGATAGAAGCTAATTACATCCCCGTAGAATTCCTTGCAGTCAAAGTGCTGCATGTGTTTGATGTTGTATTTCAGGGAATTCCAATTAAAACTGAAGACATAACATATGGATAATTTTATCGTCCACAGTAAACATGTAAGATATTTTAAAATGCAAACGTTGATCTGACTTCTGGTGAGACATTTACATAATTACATAGTCAGTGAGGTTGAAAAAAGACACAAGTCCATCAAGTCCAACCTATGTGTGTGTTTTTTATGTCAGTATTTACATTGTATATCCCCCAATGTTGTGGTCCCTTAGGTGTGCATCTAATAGTTTTTTGAAATGATCTATACTCCCATCAGAAACTACTGCTTGTGGAAGAGAATTCCACATTCTCACTGCTCTTACCGTAAAGAAACCTCTACGCATTTTAAGGTTAACCCGCCTTTCTTCTATGTCTAGTGAATGGTCGCGTGTCTTTGTGTACTCCCTTGCACTGAATAGTTTTGTCCCTATAGTGGGGTCACCAGTAGAGTTGAGCTAACCCGAACTGTAAAGTTCGGGTCCGTACCGAACTTTGGGGTGTCCGTGACCCGGACCCGAACCTGGACATTTGAAAAAAAGTTCTGGTTTCGGGTTCGGGTATTTCATCCCGCCTGTTGAATAGCTGCAGGGCAGCCAATCAACGAGCGCTTCACTGGTTTGCCCTTAGAAGCCATCACAGCCATGCCTACTAATGGCATGGCTGTGATTGGCCAGTGCATCATGTGACCCAGCCTCTGTATAAGCTGGAGTCACGTAGTGCTGCATGTCACATGCTCTCAGGTTAGTCTAGGGAGAGCATGCTGCCGGCGCTGTGAGGGACAGATTGCAGATATAATAACATCTCATCCTGTATTACAGAACGATCTGATTCTGGACTAGGTAGAGATTACTACTACTACTGCTTTGAGATCATCATCATTAGAGATGGATCAGGTCTTAGTCTA
>BLSH010464449.1:495096-510248 GCA_018402905.1 Glandirana rugosa
TGTCCCTATAGTGGGGTCACCAGTACAGTATTTGTACAATGAAATCATATCCCCTCTCAAGCGTCTTTTCTCCAGAGAGAATAAGTTCAGTGCTTGTAATCTTTCCTCATATCGAAGGTCCTCCAATCCCTTAATTAGCTTTGTTGCCCTTCTCTGAACCCTTTCCAATACCAGGACATCCTTCCTGAGGACTGGTGCCCAGAACTGGATGGCATATTCCAGGAGCGGCCTCACCAGAGACTTGTATAGTGGGGGAATTATTGATTTATCCCTGGAGTTGATCCCTTTCTTAATGTATGCCAGCACTTTGTTAGCTTTGCTTGCAGCAGCTTGGCATTGCATGCCACTGCTGAGCCTGTTCTCTACTAGGACCCCTAGGTCTTTTTCCATCCTAGACTCCCCCAGAGGCTCTCCCCCAGTGAGTAGTTTGCATTCATGTTCTTGGTACCCAAATGCATTATCTTACATTTTTCTATGTTAAACATAACTTTTTAATTCTTCTTCTGAAAGATATAGGCTGCTTTGCACAGGGGTGTAGATATGGGGGGGGGGGGGGATTTGGGGAATTGAAACTCCCCCCAGAGCATCAGTGCAGATTGCAGAACTAGTTGTTATGAGGAAGGCTCTATCAGCAGGGAGGCAACAGGGAGGGGCAGGGCTGGGAGCTCCACACATGCTGGGACCCTGCCTCATGCAGCCTGCATGCTTGGAGCAGAGAAACTGAGTGGAATCACTGAGAGCCCTGGACCTTTGAGAGCCCTGCCCCCAGACCTTTGAGAGCCTCACCCCCAGACCTTTGAGAACCTCACCCCAAGACCTTTGAGAGCCTTGCCCCCAGACCTCTGAGAGCGGGAGGTGAGCCCAGCCGGCCAGGTAGGACTTTCTCCCCATATAGACTGCCTGTAGACTCACTGTTATGCTAAACCCTCCCTGACAGTGTTGTTTACCCCCTGTATTGCTGAAAGATAGAATTTAAAAAAATGGCTACTTGATCATCTACTGTATGTCGTGTCCGAAGTCTCCTGTTATCTCCTGTAATCCATCTGCAGTCTCTGGTTATCTCCTGTAATCCATCTGCAGTCCCGGTTATCTCCTGTAATCCATCCGCAGTCTCTGGTTATCTCCTGTACCGTACGTCGCGTCCGTAGTCTCCGGTTATCTCCTGTACGTCGCGTCTGCAGTCTCTTGTTATCTCCTGTAATCTATCTGCAATCTCTGGTTATCTCCTGTGGTCTATCCCCAGACTCTGGTTATCTCCTGTTGTCTATCCACAGTCTCTGGTTATCTCCTGTTGTCTATCCACAGCCTCTGGTTATCTTCTGTAGGCTATCCACAGTCTCTGGTTATCTCCTGTTGTCTATCCGCAGTCTCTGGTTATCTCCTGTTGTCTATCCGCAGTCTCTGGTTACCTCCTGTTGTCTATCCATAATCTCTGGTTATCCCCTGTTGTCCACCTGCCATCTCTGGTTATCTCCTGTAACCTATCAGCAGTCTCTAGTTATCTCATGCTGTCCATCCGCAGTCTCTGGTTATCTCCCGTTGTCCATCCACAGTCTCTGGTTATCTACTGTAATCCATTTGCAGTCTTTGGTTATCTCCTGTTGTCCATCTGCAGTCCCTGGTTATCTCCTGTAATCCATCCACAGTCTCTGGTTATTTCCTTTCATCCATCCACAGTTTCTGGATATCTCCTGTAATCCATCCACAGTCTCTGGTTAACTCCTGTCATCTATCCGTAGTCTCTGGTTATCTCCTGTAATCCATCCGCAGTCTCTGGTTATCTCCTGTTGTCTATCCACAGTCTCTGGTTATCTCTTGTAATCCATCTTCAGTTTCTGGTTATCTCCTGTTGTACATTCACAGTCTTTGGTTATCTCCTGTAATCCATCCGCAGTCTGTGATTATCTCCTGTCGTCCATCCGCAGTCTCTGGTTATCTCCTGTTGTCCATCTGCAGTCTCTGGTTATCTCATGTAATCCATCCACAGTCACTGGATATCTCCTGTAATCAATCCGCAGTCTCTGGTTACCTCCTGTCGCCTATTTGCAGTCTCTGGTTATCTCCTGTAATGCATCTGCAGTCTCTGGTTATCTCTTGTTGTCCATCCACAGTCTCTGGTTATCTCCTGTAATCCATCCACAGTCTTTGGTTATCTCCTGTAAATCATCTGCAGTCTCCGGTTATCTCCTGTAATCTATCCACTGTCTCTGGTTATCGCCTGTTGTTTATCCGCAGTCTGGGAAATTAGCTCGTGGGAATCAACTTTCCTGAGGAAAATAGTCAGCATGCAGGCAACTTTCTTTAAAATCTGGAGGCGGACTTCTGGTTCTGGCGCCGTATGGACAAGCTGACAGTCAGCTAGGCTAAGACGGCCAAAAACCAGCATTTTAAGCCAGCCCCATCAACCATCCAAGGCCATCAGAGCACTCCGCAGCAGCGCCCGCGTGGATGGACCATTTTTTAGAGAAATCCGGACCAAAAGCACGGCCGGCTGTGGCAGAAATTGAGACCGCGGCTTCGGCCTACTCAGCCGTGATCCACCCAGACACGGTCCAGGCACCAGTTAATACAGCCACACCCTCACCCATCCCTCAAGAGATGAGCGAGGGCACAAATATGGAGGTAGCAACATCACCCACCCTCCCTCAAGATAAAGGAGACAGAGACAACACTGACAGCACAGGCGGTGGCAGCCCTCCTCACCCCACCATTGAAGCCACAGTGGAAAGTGCAGTGAGTGCAGGCATGGCGCTCATAAAAAGGGAACTCAAGGAGCACACAGGCAGACTGAATGAGGCTGAAACTCGTATCTCAAACCTAGAGGATGAACTGTATCAATTGCAGGTCTCCGAACAATCGCAGGACAAAAAAACAATAAATTTCTCCTCCAGAGATTGGAAGATCTCCAAAACCGATCGAGACGGAACAATTTGCGCTTCGTGGGGGGCAGATTCCTGCGAACTCCACATCCCAGAAGCGCTAGGCCGAAAAACACCTGCAGTAGTGTAAGGAGTACATCGCCTGGGCCCATTCACTACATACCGAAACACCCAAAGGCCCATTATCGCCAGATATCTTAACTATGCTGAAAAAAACATGATTTTGCAAAAATTCAGACAGGCCAGATCCCTTCAGATAGATGGTGTTAAAAAATTGCTCTTTGCTGACTACACTGCTGAGGTTTCAAAAAATAGAAAAGCATTCCAAGCTATATGCTCCTAACTTTTCCATCAACAGATCAAATTCACTTTAGCTTTCCCGGCAGTTCTGTGAGTCAAATCACCTAATTGAGAACAGCTAACCTTCCACGACCCATCAGAAGTGGAACTCTACATCAAATCCCTGCGCAACCCGGCGCACTCCAACACAACTCCTGCAAGCCACTCAGCATCCAGACCTCTGGACCAAAGGAGCCCACGCAAAGACTCACCCAAAAGACCAAAGTTCTCTAACCCAACCATCCACTCCAGCCAGAGCTAAGGATATTTTCTCTATACAACCATCACACCACCTCGCTCCTCAGCCAAGGTTGGGTAACTATGAGAACCATTACTAACCAGTACTGACCTGACTCAACCTTTATCCGGACAGTTCACTGGGTCTCACCTAGTCAAATGCCTCTAAATTCAAAATGTTTTCACCCACTGCTCTGCATGTTATTTTATCTATTGCATTAATCTTTTTTTTTCCACATGGTCAGGGCTGTCGCAACACCACCTACTCGTCACCCCCCGCAACAACAACGCCAGGTCTCCACCACGCTTCTATCCAGCTGGCCCAGCAGGAATTATTTTATTCCTCTTGTGCCTTCACCGTGCCGTCACCGGGAGATGACCCCCACAGCCTAACCATGCGGAAAAAAGTGGTGTTCCTCTTTAGGTTGGTTTTTTTTGTTTTTATGTCTTGTTTTCCTTGTTTATCCTTTACTCCTCTCCCCTGCTTCCCACGTACACTCTATGGATGCATATCCACGCACCCTCTCACCAAAGCCTCTCACCTTTAACTAGGCTGGGCAACCTTGAGTCTAATCCAGACCAGATAGCAAACCCCACACAAACACAGCCATCACAGACCCTATCCCCCAACCCCCCCCCCCACCATGAAAATAGTTTTGTGGAACGTGAAAGGACTTAGGTGCCCTTTCAAAAGAAATAAAATCCTTTGCCATCTTAAAAAGATCAAAACGGAAATCGCCCTCATCCAGGAATCCCATCTGCCCTCCTCAGACTTCTACCGTATGAAAAAATTCTGGGTAGGCACAGTCCTAGGCTCAGAGGCTATAGGTCGCAAGGCCGGGGTTCTTATTCTTATCCACAGGAACCTGGCCTGTAAAACAATATCCATTGACACAGACGATAAAGGCAGAGCTATCACTATCCATATTCAAATAGCCAACAAAGAATATCTGATCTCATATGTCTATGCTCCTAACAAACCGGGAAATCCTATTTTAGTGTGGGTGGAGATTTCAACACCATTATGCACCCCTTAGAAGATAGATCCTTTCCCAAACAGAATCATCCAACACCAACAGATCCCACTCCAACCCACTTCGCTACTACAATGAACTCCCTCCAACTCACAGACGCCTGGAAACGAACCCATCCAGCCGACAGGGAGTTCACCTTCTTTTCCCACCCACATAATACTCTCTAGGATCGACTACTACTTTTGCACAGACCCATTATACCCACCATACTAGAAGCGGAAATACATAATATAGCAATCTCTGACCATGCTCCGGTATCGAGAACGCTACACCGCGCTGACCTTCAGAGCCCCCCTAACATTTGGAAATTCCCATCATATTTCCAGAATAATGCAGATTTCAAACTATTTCTGGAAAATCATGGCAAGAATACACTATGCATAACTCATCTCATCTAGGCGACCCATACCTATTTTGGGAGGCAGGAAAAGCCTTCCTGCGTGGATGAATTATTTCATATAGCTCCTCTTTTAAAAAGCAACTAAATTATAGGAGAGCCAGCGATAGGCTCAGAACTGCCCAACTCGCCCTCTCCAAATCTAACACCCAGACAAACAGGGCTGAATGGTTGTCGGCTAAAAGTGCCTTTGACACCTGGTCGGATAACCTGCAAACAATCCAAAGAGCGTTCTTAGACGCCAACCTTCATAAATTTGGCAACAAGGGCGGCACATTACTGGCCAGACTCAGGAAAGGTCCCCACACACACCTACCCACATCATCTCCCTACGCGACAACAAAGGCAGTATAAAGACTGACCCAAAAGACATCAACCAGATCATGCTGGACTTCTATACTTCCCTCTATGCCCCACCAACAGCCCAATCCTTTCTAGCTAAAATGAACCTCCCCAAGGTATCACCCACCCAGTTAGAGATGTTAAACTTACCCATAACAATGAACGAGATCTACGAAACTATTCACCACTTAGCCCCCTCTAAAGCCCCAGGTCCTGATGGTCTCACCAGGGAATTTTATAAATTATTGGGTGACACTGTCCTAGCCCCCTTACAAGCGGTATACTCCAACATCTGGGAAGGAGGGACCTACCCCCCCTCCCAACCCCCCCTCCCACTGGAAACCAGGCAATTATCAAGCTGCTCTCCAAGAAAGGCAAAAACTCAACCGAAACAGGCTCATACAGGCCCATATCCCTCTTTAATATTGACGTAAAAATTGTAGGCACAAGACTGGCTACCATCATCCCACATATAATTGTTCCGGCTCCATCAGGTTTTGTAAAAGGCAGAACAGCCCTAAATATCAGAAAAGTATTAGCAGTCCTGGAACAAGCCAAAAACTCCTGGGGGGGGGGGGGGGCACACCATCATCACTCTGGACGCAGAAAATGCTTTTGACAATGTCAGTTTCGACTGGCTGCGAATGGTATTGTCAACCATAGGCTTTGATGGCCCCTTTACGCACTTAATAAATGCTATGTACTCAGCTCTGGCGGCCAGATTGGTGGTGGCGGGTCTTCTCTCCGATGAATTCAAGTTACGTAAAGGTACAAGACAGGGGTGCCCTCTATTACCGCTACTCTTCAACCTGGCCTTAGAGCCCCTATCCTGATTTATCACATACCATGCCCCCCTACACGGCATCAAGTGCGGAGGAGTGGAGCCCATAGGTGAAGAGCCTGTTTCTTTTTGGCAGTGGTTATTATAGGTGGTTCCTTACCTTTATCCCAAATTGTTTCTGTGCATGGTTTTAGAGCCAATTTAGAGGCATTTTTGATAGTATACCTGCACACTCTAGTGTTTAAACCATATTGGAGAATAATGGACTTTGTGGGGGCTGTTTGGTCTGGTTATATGGCGGGTTTTCGGCCCACGGGTGCCCCCATGAGTCAGGATGACACAGATATTAATCATTATTTTTCTAAAATGAAAAGACTTCTTAAAAATAAAGTCAAATTTGCATTGGTATATTGAATTTTTCAGGTATTAAATTACAGATAATATTAATCCCTATGGGTTGCGCATACAGGTTTTTCCAACTATCCAACAGATACCCACTGAGTTTAGGTGTCTTTGGGAGTCTGTGCTCACAAAATGCAGTGCTGATCTGATGGTTCTCCTCAAACACTATGAGGATGAGATGAAGGCATTAGATCAGGACATTATCAGTCTGGGTACTACACACCCATCTGTTCAAACACATGAACAATTTTAAATGAAATGGGTAGAATTAAAAAACTACTTGGGCAAGTTAAATAAGGACATTATTCAAAAAAAGAAAAATAAATTTACTAAAGATAAGAATGCTTTCTCTGGTGGTTACGCCTACCATTGGTCCTCCCCCCAGCATGGTAGGGGCCCAGTGCGGGGCGGAACACGGAACCTTAGAAATCAATGAATCTGATTCCTCTTTGTCTTCAGCAGCTTCCCGTTCCATTCGGGGACAGACGTCTTTGCAGGGATCTTCGTCTGGTGGTGCACATAAGAGAAACTATAATGATAGAGGGTACCCTTCCCCACAAGCGTCTTAACGCCATCCTAATCACTTCCCGCCACTAAATTCTAATCTGGAACACGGCCGTAGATCCAACGGCTCTAGTTCTGACACACATTTAGGCCAGATCACTGCACAGGCACTCCAGATAATGCAGAATCAACTTTCTGTAAGATCTAAAACACAGCAATCGAAAACCACTTCAAAGTCACATGTTAAGAATGCTATATCCCCATCCACACAGCATGTTCAATCAAATGGACTCACAAAATCACAAAATGCTTTTTTACCCAAAGCTTGTCAACTAGATTGGGCTACACAAACCACCCTAGACCCTCACCTGACACGCCTTATCAACGCGTCACCACCCTTCCCTTTAGATCTACCCAATCCAGCCCTGGACCCCAATATGGCTCTAGCACAGAGCTGAGTGTTATTAATTTAACCTCATATCAATTTACTACAGATCAAATTGACGTTTTAAAACTAGGGCTCAATTTTTGCCCCTCAATAAATATGAACAAGTATGAGATCATCAAAGATCTATACCTGTTCTCACGGAATCTTACTTACAAATTTTTGTTTGATGAGGAACGGGTAAGAGCTGCGAGAGATAGAGAAATTACGGAGCGAACTAGGCAGTTTTTATTATGGCTGAATGTAGAGCCCTTAGAGCACTAATTCTTCTGCTTGATGAAAATTCCTCACAAACATCTCAACAGATTTCTCAAGATTCCACATCTAGATATGTGTCAAGTTACCCTTTTCAATTTAAAAACAAATCCCAACGGTTTCCTGACTTATCTACCAATATGAATGTCTGGACATTCCTCACCGCTATGGTGAGTGATGTTAAGAGACTTAGGATCTCACACGTGGCTCCTAATCTTACATCCTCCCAGATGAGGGCCCTGCAGTCATTGAGGAAAATCCCTGACATTGTCATCAAAAATTCGGATAAAGGGGGGAATGTAGTCATTTTGACCCAATTCCAATATGAACAAATGTGTATGGAAATATTGCAGAATATAAAGTGGTATCGCCTATTATCTGCATCTAAAATTGCGGGATTTGTGACTGAATACAGGACCCTCATCTCGGAGGCATACCATAAAGGACTGATTGACCAACAAACCTATGACTTTTTAACTGTTAAAGATCCAAAAGAGGCGACCTTCTATGCATTACCTAAAGTCCACAAAAGGTTGGACAAACCCCCAGGTAGGCCCATCATTTCTGGGGTGGGTTCCCTTCTGGAGAATGCCAGTGTACTGTGGACACTACTTTGCTACCACACGTATTGACGCTTCCATCATATATCAGGGACACCATGGACCTCCTTACCCGGATTGAGGGCATGGTTGTCCCGCAGGGTTCATTTCTTGTCACTTTGGATGTGGAGGCCCTTTACTCCAGCATTCCTCACGAGAAGGGAGTCCAAGTAGCTCATATGTTTTTGCGTGAGGTAGATCATAACCTTTGGAAGTAAGGTGATTTTGCTATAAAATTGTTAAAATGTATTCTTACACACAACTGGTTCTGCTTCCTTAATACCCACTACCTCCAGATACAGGGGGTTGCTATGGGGACCCGTTGCGCACCCTCATATGCCAACCTGTATCTGGGGGGGTGGGAATGGAAGATATTTTCCAATGAAGACTTGGGGCCCCTCATTGACCAGGTCTTCTGCTGGTACCGGTTCATAGATGACATTTTCATGGTCTGGACCGGCCGAGTTGAGGACCTGGTCAAATTTGTGGATCATCTTAATGTCAATACTTATAACCTTAAGTTCACTTTAAATTTCCACACTCAGATTATTACGCTTTTGGATCTATCCATTTCTGTAGATCAACAACAATGTTTGGCTACGAGTCTCTACCGCAAGGAGACAGCAGGGAATACCATATTGCATGCGAGTAGTGCATATCCGGTGCATTTCAAGCAAAGTATACCTTATGCCCAATATTTGTGCATCCGTCGCAATTGTACAGGGTTGGATGATTTCCTATCCCAGGTGGCCTCCTTGCGCGGAAGACTCTTAAATCAGGGCTACAGTAAGTCTCTACTTAAAAGAGCCTTCCATAAGGCACTGCTGCAGGAGCGGCATCAATTGATTTATAAAACGAATCCTGTTCAACGATCTTCATCTCAACCCACAGTTAAATCGATCACGAAGTTCTGTTCACAACATTTTCAAATACATCAGCTTTTAAATAGGCACTGACATCTTTTTACTGAAGATCCTATTCTAAATAAACATGTTAAACTCTACCCGGAAATTGTATATCGTAGGAACATATCTCTTAGGGGTCAACTAACCCAAAGCCATTATGACCCTGCACGTCATTCAATGTCCCAGCCCAGAGGGATTACCTGTTGTGGTGCTTGTGACATGTGCCCTTGGATACTGGAGGGCACATGCTACAGACTACCTAATAGAGAGACCTTTCGTCCCAGGTTCTCGGCCGATTATAATACACAAGGATTGGTATACTTAATGCTCTGCTAATGCGGAGCGTTTTACGCTGGTAAAACGATACAACAATTACGACAAAGGATTGGGGATCATATTTACTATTCAGGTAATGGTAGAATGATCACTCCAGTCAGTCGACATCTAGATCTGTACCATAGGTTTAACACACAGGTGGTTAAAGGTGACTTTGGTGGCCCTTAATGCAGATGTTATGTTTTGCTTGAGGTGTTGGTTTCTGGCCCCAATTTGCAGTGGTTATGATGGATGCCAGCATCACTCCAGTGGATGTCATCCTTTTGTCATTTAGTCTTTCTAATGATATTTCTCTAGTTGTTTAAACGGTATGTGCCAATTTTGTCAGTTCTGTGTCTCCTGGCTCCGGGGTGCCTGTGGGTTGGGCCCAGCCATGTGGCTTGGTCACTCTGTTATTCCCAGCCCAGGAGTCCTTATTGCAGCATGCCACATGCATTCAATTATTCATTGTGCGTGGGAATCTATATATGGGGTTTATTTATCTATTCACTCTGTCTCAATATATTGTACATTGAGTTTTCCATTTGCATATATTTATGGCTCCTCCATGTTTGTAGGCTGTAATTGCCTGTTAATCAAGTATAAGGCCTCATACACACGGGCGTCTGCAAAAAAATAAGTAAAACGCCGGGCCTGGCGTCAGTGAAAAAATCACAGTTTTTCTCTGTGTTTTGCATTGACGTCAATGCATGTTTTTTCACGCTACCTTTCAGCGGTGTTTTCTGTCTCTGCAAAATCAATGGTTCCTCCTATTGTCCATCTGCAGTCCCTGGTTATCTCCTGTCATCCATCCACAGTCTCTGATTATCTCCTGTTATCTATCCGCAGTTTCTGGTTATCTCCTGTAATCCATCCACAGTAGACATGTGCGGTTCATTTCATTCCAAATTAATATTCGGACACATTTTTCGGATATTGGGACTGAAATTTAAATCGCATTTTACATCGAACTCGAGTCAAATTCTAACTGTACACATAATCCTGAAACCAAAGACTGTGTGTGTCATTAGAGTACCAGTTTTGAAAAAAAAAGGTGAAGAGTCATTGTAATCATTTAATGAAGATTTTTCTTTTGTTTGTTCACTTTGCCACATTCGAATCAAAAAAAAAAAATCTAGAGTTTTTGATTAGACTGATACAAAATGTATCAATTCAAACATTTTGGATCGAAAAAAATCAGTACATTCGAAGAAAATTTGAATAAGACATAAACAAATTATGAATATGAATTATGAATATGAATCCTGAATACGAATTGAACGAATCAACCAAATTTAATGAAACTATATAACTAGATTTACGAATCGAAACGAACCAAATTTTTTGTCATGCACATGTCTAATCCACAGTCTCTGGCTATCTCCTGTTGTCCAGCCGCAACCTCTGGTTATCTCCTGTAATCCATCCGCAGTGTCTGGTTATCTCCTGTAATCCATCCACAGTCTCTGGTTATTTCCTGTTGTCCATCCGCACTCTCTGGTTATCTCCTGTATTCCATCCGCAGTCTCTGGTTATCTCCTGTAATCCATCCGCAGTCTCTGGTTATCTCCTGCAATCCATCCGCAGTCTCTGGTTATCTCCTGTTGTCCATCCGCAGTTTCTGGTTATCTCCTGTAATCCATCCGCAGTCTCTGTTTATCTCCTGTTGTCCATCCGCAGTCTCTGGTTATCTCCTGTTGTCCATCCGCAGTCTCTGGTTATCTCCTGTTGTCCATCCGCAGTCTCTGGTTATCTCCTGTAATCCATCCAGTCTCTGGTTATCTGTGCATTTGGCTTGTGGCAACTGACTTCAATGGGCAAGTTTCACAGTGACACCGCCTGTGAAACTTGCCATGTCGGGTTGCGGCACCTTGAAGCTAAGCATCTATGTCATGGCAATGTATAGTCAAAGATGCAGCTGCTATGTTCATTTAGAGGCAGTCAAGGGGTGGTTCGGTATACTCATCCTCTTTGAGTCTATGTTCACACTGACTGCAGCTTTGAAATTGTGCATCTTGATCTGAAATCGCACGATTTCAAAGCCACATGTCAGCGTGACTCAGGTATAACTTGGAAGACATCTGTGCGGCTTCATCTACAGATGTCTATGCAGGTTGCACCCAGAATCGCTAAAAGTAGTACACGAACTACTTCAAACTTTCAAATCTGTGTGACATTTGCAGGCCATTGCCTGCAATAGGGTGTGACTTGTCATGCGGTTTGAGCTGTCAAATCGCATTACAATTTTCTCCAATGTGAACGGGGGCTTAGGCCATTCTTATACGCTATCTGGTTACGCCCACTACTCTCTGCAGCATGCTTAACAGAATTTGTTTTTCAACTGTATCCCAGGAGGGCTAGTATTTTGTCACACTGCTGTAATCTCTAGCAACCAATCAGTGAGCAGTAATCTATAGCAACCAATCAGTGAGCAGTAATGATGTGCAGTAACCTTTAGCAACCAATCAGCAAGCAGAAATGATGTGTCGTAACATCTAGCAACTAATCAGTGAGCTGTAATGTGTGCTGTAACCTCTGGCAACCAATCACAATCGCTGCCTGATCTGCTGCATTAAACTGATTTTGAGTCTTCCTGCTATTTGTTATATTTCTCAGAGCGGGGGAGGGGACAAGAAAATGTTTGCCCAGGATCCTATCAATTATAAAGAGGGCCCTGGCTCTCGCTGCTCCGCCTCCACTTCTCTGCGCCTCTAGGCCCTATTATATGACCTCATGTCCTCTTGACTTGTCCAGCGGCAGCCTTCAGGACAGGAGGCAGCACTGAACAGAGTGGGAGTGACCAGCGCCTACCTACCCACAGGTCCTCTCTATTTCCATTGGCTCTGCCTCCTTGCAGTGCCGCTACCCACCTTTTGCTGCTGCTTGGTTGAGGAGCTGGACCCTTGAGGGTGCTGTTAGCCGCTGGCCTGCCAGATGGACATGGATTTGGATGATGTTCTGAAGAGCTGCTTGCTGCTGCTGGTCGTTGCTGTCCATTGACCCAGTCCACCCCGGATTACCAGGTGTGTCTCTCTTTCCCTCATGTCCTCCTCATTCAGGCTAGCTTAAAACTGCAGTGCTGCAGAATTTCTCCCTCCCTCTTTTACTAGGTATCTGAGATTGTGGCAACTGCTGGCAAAGCTGGGCTGAGTCTTCCATAATTGCTGTTGTGTTAGCCTGTTAGGCCCTGACTGTTCCCATGTAGCGATTTGGGATTGTGGGCAGAATATCATTGTAATTCTGTCTGCCCTCGGTCCTGATTCAAAATTTCACTGCAATGCTGGCAAAACACAGCACATGTGTTTGTGTTCCATTCATTTTTAGTGGCACCAAAATGTGATATTGTTTTGCTGTGATGGTTGAGCAATATATCGCACAATAGGCATCCAAAGCCGAACCACATTTGGTGCCACTAAAAATGAATGGACCACAAACACATGTGCTGTGTTTTGCTAGCATTGCAATGTGATTTGGAATTGCGGGCAGAATAACGGTGATATTCTGCCCACGATCCCAAATCACTATATTTGAACAGTCGGGGCATAACAGGCTAACATGATAGCAATTATGGAAGACTCAGTCTCAGCATATTTTATAGTTACAAGGAAGCCCATGTTTTGTTTAACCACAGCTCTTAAGCTGATAAATGTGGATCAGCGCCTACCCTTAAACCAATCTGATTGGCCCTCAGATTGTTCAATGATACATACAAATGAGTGACAAAAAAATATATAAAATATGTATATATATGTATATATATGTGAAAAAAAGGAAAAAATATTTTTATGTGCAAATTTGAGCATAAACAATGTGCAACAAGGGGGCTGCTGCACTCAGGGTGTTCCTGCTAGTAAACTGGTAAATATAAATCAGTGCCTACCCTTAAAACAATACTAAATCAGTAAATGCATAAGTGATGCAGTGCAAATAAAAACTTATAAACTTTTGTCAACACTGTGAAAATAAAAAGCACTTAATTCTTGAAATATATATAAATCACATGCACAGAAAACATGCATCAACTAGCAAATAACAAATAACACCTGGGGGCAGCTGTACTCAGGTGAATCCTGCCCTAGTATAGTTAATGAAATTACAGCGCCAAACCCAGAAATTACATATAATAAAAATTTGAAATGTAGTCCATATATAAAGTGATTAGTGCTTCAAATAAAGTGCAGATCCGTGCTCAAGAAAAAACTCCAAGGTGCAGTGAGGTGACACACAATGATCGGTGACCCCCTTTGTGCCCACACTCACCAGAAAATGTGGACCCATCCGCCCTGGAGGAGTGGAGGAGGAGGAGTGGAGAGGCTGGGAAAGGAAGTGCCCCTGGATATTAAGTCATAAACAGCAGTGGGAAGATCTACATACTTGGGATTTCAGTGACGTCCGGGATTTGGAGCCCCCACCAGAACTCAGTTTTTCTGACCCACTGACTGAAAAGCAGTGGGTCCACATTTTCTGGTGAGTGTGGGCACAAAGGGGGTCACCGATCATTGTGGGTCATCTCACTGCACCTTGCAGTTTTTTCTTGAGCACGGATCTGCACTTTATTTGAAGCACAGCTCTTAAACCCCTCCCACTATTATGTTTGGCCTCACCCACTTTTTTTGCGAATGAGCACAGGTCACTACCTCCCTGTCACGTCCCTCATTCTCAAATTCGAAAGTTCGGAGGTATGTTCTGTATGTATGAACTTTGCACAGTACCACTTCTCTTGCCTGGTATGCTGGGTTAACAAAAAAATCTGTGAGTGTGCTGCCTTTCACAAGATGGTGCCCTTTGCACCTTTCCAGTAGGATTGGCTATTACAGTGCACCACCCTGTGATAGGCAGTGCAATGGCGGAGAGAACTGACTGAACGCAATAGCACAGCGGGGGAGATTGCTGTACTAACACCATCAGGGGCTACCTGTCCATTGAGGGGCGCACGTGCACCGCCCTCCATATCCATGCACCCGGCCCCTTTCTGGACTCCTATATCGGGGGTGGGTGGGGTGTGTTGTTTGAAGCACTGATTAGAGCCAGAGGGTCTAATAGGCTTCAGAATAGGGTGGGCTCGGGGTGCAGGGCATTGTGTCCGGAGCTCACCCAGGTGTGTTGCAACAGCAAATTAATATTTGCTGTTGCAACACTGATCCTCCTCCTGACCAATCAGGAAGTGGGTCTGATACCCATCACCTGTTTGGCTAAAAGGACAGGTGATCCTATTGGACGCCTAGGAGGAGGGGAGGAGACGCATGCTGGAAGCGAGGATGAGAAGACACAGGAGCAGCTGCTGCCCGATCCCGGCCGCTCCTTGATGTCCGCCAATGCCTGATCCCGCCGCTTAGATGGGCTAAGTGCCGGTGGACAGACCAGCAGACAGAGAGCAGGGGGGAGGTATTAAGGTGCCACCGCTCCCCCCAAACAAAAAAAACACCAGTCATCACTGAACACCCTGTGTATTAGTACAGTGATCTGTCAGTTTTTTTTTTCCTTTAGCCAGTACCAGGCTTTAGACTGGACAATAGCCATCCTCACTGGGCAATGTTCATAAAAACTGGAAAAAGGCAAAACTAAAATCAGATTTAATTTCTAAGAGGATCTGAGAAAATAGAATTAAGGCTGTCATTGCTTACTATGAGCTATACATAGTTTTTGCTTTTTCCATTCTTTATGAATTTGCCGCAATTTGTTTTATTTTAAAAGACTTTTACTTAGTACCTTCCGCTA
>BLSH010464449.1:517751-538771 GCA_018402905.1 Glandirana rugosa
TTGGAGAAAGGAACCCTGCAAATGTTCAAGAGCTTGAGCATATTGCAAAGGAAGTGTGGGAGAAAATGCCACCCGAGAAGTGCAAGAAGCTTATCGATGGATATAAGAAACGTTTGGAGGCTGTCATCGCTGCCAAAGGGTGTGCAACCAAATATTAAGGAGGGGTGCCAATATTAGTGCACATGCTGGTTTTCTGTTTTTTCTTTATAATTACAATATCTATGTTGAAATAACAATTGTCTTTGTTAAATTACTTTGGACCTCCAATTAAAAGATCCTGCTGATATAAATTTGGTACATTTCCATTTATTTCTGAAGACATTCACTCAGTTATGCAAAACATGAAGGGGTGCCAATAATGGTGAGCAGGACTGTATATCCGTGATAGTGAAAGCAGCACTAAAACTGAATATATATTGTGCAAAACAATTTAGTGCAAAAAATACAAAGTGCTAGTGCAAAAAGTCTCAACCGTGCAATCCTCAATGAAGTGCAAAGGTATGTCCTCCTTGAATCAAACAGCCAAATTGCTTCAAAGCTGAGTCCTTCACCTTCAATCACTTAAATGCAAAAACCAAGGTGGTAGTGCAAAAAAAATCAATTGTGCAACATTGAATAAAGTGCAGGGATAAATCCTCCTTAAATTGTGCAGCTATGCTGTTTTTGATAGCGTATCCTTCACCATCGATCACCACATGCGTGTACACACATTGGGGGCTCACCAGAGGTCAAAGATAGATAGGCTCATCTTTCCAAGAATAGAGGGGGCTCATCACACAATGACCTTCCCAAGAACCGCATCCACAGGCACTCGTTCCTCTCCAGCATGTACAATCATGGGGAACAAGCAAGAAAGACCCTCATAGTGTATCACTTAAGGTACAGACATTTATTCAAACAGCACCGATTGCGCTTACATTAAAAACACTTTAAAACAGCAAGTTTCATTTAGCCAGATAGTCCTACCGCTTGGCCACACGGCGACCTGAGGCGAACGTTTGTACCGACGGCTGTGACGCTCCGGATGTGGAGGAGAGGAGCGTTGGAGGGCCGAGCGGTAGGACTATCTGGCTAAATGAAACTTGCTGTTTTAAAGTGTTTTTAATGTAAGCACAATCGGTGCTGTTTGAATAAATGTCTGTACCTTAAGTGATACACTATGAGGGTTTTTCTTGCTTGTTCCCCATGATTATACATGCTGGAGAGGAACGAGTGCCTGTGGATGCGGTTCTTGGGAAGGTCATTGTGTGATGAGCCCCCTCTATTCTTGGAAAGATGAGCCTATCTATCTTTGACCTCTGGTGAGCCCCCAATATGTGTACACGCATGTGGTGATCGATGGTGAAGGATACGCTATCAAAAAACAGCATAGCTGCACAATTTAAGGAGGATTTATCCCTGCACTTTATTCAATGTTGCACAATTGATTTTTTTGCACTACCACCTTGGTTTTTGCATTTAAGTGATTGAAGATGAAGGACTCAGCTTTGAAACAATTTGGCTGTTTGATTCAAGGAGGACATACCTTTGCACTTCATTGAGGATTGCACTGTTGAGACTTTATGCACTAGCACTTTGTTTGTATTTTTGGCACTAAATTGTTTTGCACAATATATATTCAGTTTTAGCGCTGCTTTCACTATCACGGATATAGCTGACCTTCGGAGTTTTTTTATATATTTATAGCAGCTGCTTTATTTCCATTTTTAATCACTTTATATATTTGTTAATAAGGAGCGCAGTGTTACTGTTCTATTTATAAGTGGTAACAACTATTTGGCCATATAGTGTATACAGTGCCTTAAAAAAGTATTCATACCCCTTAACATTTTCCACATTTTGTCATGATGCAAGCAGAAACGTAAATGTATTTTATTGGGATTTTATGTGATAGACCAACACAAAGTGGCACATAATTGTGAGGTGGAAGCAAAAATGTTAAATGGTTTTCAAAATGTTTTATAAATAAATATCTGAAAAATGTGGCGTGCATTTGTATTCAGCCCCCCTGAGTCAATATAAGTAGAACCACCTTTCCCTGCAATTACAGCTGCAAGTCTTTTTGGTTGTCTCTACCAGCTTTGCACATCTAGAGAGTGAAAATTTTGCCCATTCTTCTTTGCAAAATAGCTCAAGCTCAGTCAGATTGGATGGAGAGTGTCTAGGAACAGCAATTTTCAAGTCTTGCCACAGATTCTCAATTGGATTTAGGTCTGGCCTTTGACTGGGCCATTCTAACACATGAATATGCTTTGATCTAAACCATTCCATTGTAGCTCTGGCTGTATGTTTAGGGTTGTTGTACTGCTGGAAGGTGAACCTCCGCCCCAATCTCAAGTCTTCTGCCGACTTTAACAGGTTTTCTTCTAAGATTGCCCTGTATTTGGCTCCATCCTTCTTCCCATCAACTCTGACCAGCTTCCCTGTCCCTGCTGAAGAAAAGCATGCCCTCAACATGATGCTGCCACCACCATGTTTCACGGTGGGGATGGTGTGCTCAGGGTGATGTGCAGTGTTAGTTTTCCACCACACATAGCATTTTGCTTGTAGGCCAAAAAGTTAAATTTGGTCTCATCTGACCAGAGCACCTTCTTCCACATGTTTGCTGTGTCCCCCACATGGCTTCTCGCAAACTGCAAATGGGACTTCTAATGGCTTTCTTTCAACAATGGCTTTCTTCTTGCCACTCTTCCAAATAGGCCAGATTTGAGGAGCGCACGACTACTAATAGTTGTCCTGTGCACAGATTCTCCCACCTGAGCTGTGGATCTCTGCAGCTCCTCCAGAATTACCATGGGCCTCCTGGCTACTTCTGAAGGCAATTGGTTCCACTAGATTTTAGTAAGGGGTATCAGAGTAAAGGAGGCTTAATACAAATGCACGCTACACTTTTCACATATTTATTTGTAAAAAAAAATTAAAAACCATTTATTATTTTCCTTCCACTTCACAATTATGTGCCACTTTGTGTTGGTCGATCTCATAAAATCCCAATAAAATACCTTTACGTTTTTGGTTGTAAAATGACAAAATGCGGAAAATTTTCAAGGGGTATGAATACTTTTTTCAAGGCACTGTATGAGATCACTGGATAGCAAATTTGGTTTATATCAGCAAGTATCATTCCTATACCCATGGTAGTTATTATTATCATCTTTAACATAGACAATGATATAAAAAAAAATGTGTAATGGCACTTAAAACATACACTATATTACCAAAAGTATTGGGAGGCTTGCCTTTACACGCACATGAACTTTAATGGCATCCAAGCCTTAGTCCCTTGGGTTCAATATTGAGTTGGCCCACCCTGTGCAGCTATAACAGCTACAACTCTTTTGGGAAGGCTGTCCACAAGGTTTAGAAGTGTGTCTATGGGAATGTTTAACCATTTTTACAGAAGCGCATTTGTGAGGTCAGGCACTGATGTGGACAAGAAGGCCTGGCTCGCAGTCTCCGCTCGAATTCATCCCAAAGGTGTTCTATTGGGTTGAGGTCAGGACTCTGTACAGGCCAGTCAAGTTCCTCCAACCCAAACTCGCTCATCCATGTCTTTATGAACTTTGCTGGTGCACAGTCATGTTGGAACAGGAATGGGCCATCCCCAAACTGTTCCCACAAAAGTGGGAGCATGAAATTTACCAAAATGTCTTGGTATGCTGATGCCTTAAGAGTTCCCTTCATTGGAACTAAGGGGCCAAGCCCAAACCCTGAAAATCAACCCCAAACCGTAATCCTCCCTCCACCACATGATTTGGACCAGTACACAAAGCAAGGTCCATAAAGACATGGGTGAGCGAGTTTGGGGTGGAGGAACTTGACTGGCCTGCACAGAGTCCTGACCTCAACCTGATAGAACACCTTTGGAATGAATTAGAGCTGAGACCGCAAGTCAGGCCTTCTCGTCCAAATCCGTACCTGACCTCACAAATGCGCTTCTGCAAGAATGGTCAAACATTCCCATAGACACGCTCCTAAACCTTGTGGATAGCCGTCCCAGAAGATTTGAAGCTTTTATAGCTGCAAAGGGTGGGCCAACTTAATATTGAACCCTACAGACTAAGACTGGGATGCCATTAAAGTTCATATGCGTGTAAAGCAGGTGTCCCAATACTTTTGGTAATATAGTGTATGTCAGTATTGCACATCTTAGCACACTTCCGGCCTTAAATGTGTAAGTAAGACAAGTTCAGAAATGCTGCATTTTGTGGTGCCTGAAAGTACCTCTGTTAGTCTTCAGCTCGATCTCTGTATCCCTGTTGAGTCACCATCCTTTACTAAGCCCTGACTCATTTACCTGTCAAGTGTAAGAGCTTTTACAGCCCACTGAAGCTGAATGACAGGGGCGACACTAAGAGCTGGGGGGGAATAGAGTTTAAACATCAAGTTCACACCACAGCAACATCCATACCTGTTAGTGATCCAGATTTTTTTCTTCCTACAGAATATGGCTCAATAGTACAAATGAAGGGGCTAAAAGTTAACTTATTCTTTAATAGCAACTTAAGCAGATGTCAAGGCCCCATGTAAAGTATGGGCCTACATCCAAGGGCTGCATAGTCACCAATTCAAAGATTAACATAGGTACTTGCAAGCACCACAGGGTCATTGTATTTCAATGCTGTTGCTACCTTAGAAAACATTTTAAACAAAGTCCAGTTTACTTTATGGTGGCCATACATGGAACAAGACTTTTGCACTACACTGATTTTGGTACAACAATCTCACCTGTGTCCAGAGCATAAATGGTCCTACTGTATACCTGACCTCAGAAACCTGATGTTAACATTGTATGGGATGTGGTACATTTTTTTCTTCTATTAATCCCTGCAGATATGTATGAACAGACATAATCAGGGGCTCTCTATTAAAATATTTACATTAAAAACTATAGTTAAACTTTTCAGAGTGCACATTCTGTTAAGCGCTAAAAGTGCCCATTTTTGACCTTTTGCAAAGCTCCTAAATCTATACCTGTAGAGCTGGATCTGCTAGGAGCAATTATACCTTGTGAATATGCTATGGTGCCCTTTCAGTTCCTGTAGAAAATCCCTCATTAGAGAACTCCTATGGTGAACCTTGAGACAATGTAGGAAGTTCTTTAATTGCAATGCTTAAATTTCAGCTTCAAAGACTACGTGGGAGTATTGTAGGTATCATTTTTATTATTACATACTTTGATCATTTATACACAACGGCAGGTTACTAAAATGTTGCTTTACATTAATGTATTTAGTGATTAAATGTGATTTCAAAAATTTTATTAAATAGCAGATTGAAGCTACTGTATATCCACAAGGGCATATATGAAAAAAGGATCAATTGGATTACTGTAGCTACCATGTAGTCATTTTCAACTTTCTACAGCATCATTTTTTTTTTCTTAGCTTAAGAGCATTTATTAAAATGGAAAAAAAAAAAACAAACAAAAAAAAAAACAGCTGAATACACAAATGAAAGCATATATGCAAGTTATTTTATTTTACTTACCATAGAATTTGTATTTCTGTCTATCCAGTTTTGAGATTTACAAACCTCTTCCACACAGTGCAGCTCTGTCTGACAGGGAAGGAGACCCGATTTCTCTGAAAGGAGATGCAGCAGACAGGTGAGCTTATCTATGTCACTCTGCTCTTTTCTCCTATCAGAATGCTCACATATGCACTACAGAGCAATGTATTGTCTACTTGTACTGCACAATCAATATCAAGTTACTGTGCAGTCTAATTTGTTTTGTTCCAGAAAGGTCTGTATTGACTGGTAAGCAGAATCAGATTTCCGTATAGTCAACAAAGGTCATGGCCTGCAATGGCAAAGTTGCCAGAGGTGGCACACAGTCAAGCACATATTGTGTTGGTGGTATAACACATTCCAGTGTACAATAAAAGCTTACAGTCTGCTGGGAAGGCGTGTAATCCAACTAGGACCTTATTGTTGCTATCCTTGCACAGAATGTGTGTTTTCCTTGGTAAAATAATATACCATGTACTCACAAATCACCCACTTTGAGTCAGGACACCTAGAACTGAACTGTTAGCAGAGACAACAATTTCTGCTAATGTTCTAGTTGGTTAAAGGTGTAGTGAAATAATAGTAGGCCAACAGTAGGTCTCTCTCAGCCTCTTGAAACCCAACCATAGCATGCCTTGTGTGTCTGGAACAATTGATCTTTTAGTGTGCTTATAGGTAGTGGAAGGGGGAGTTTTGCAGGCCAAAATTAGACATAAAAAAACTGAAAAATCCCTATGAAATACTTACCAAAATTTTCCTTTCCTGATGGACTCCATGACAGCCTACGTGTGAGTTTACCCCACCCCCTCCACTCCTATAGGACCCTATTACCATAAATTTAGCCTCATGGCCCATGACTGTGTACCGTATATAGCCCTCTAGACCCGAGGGTGGGGACTCCGGCTGCAATGGAATCCACCAGGAAAGGAAAATGAAAGTAAAATTACGGAATTTTCGGTTTTCCTGACAGACTCCATGGCAGCCTACGTGTGGGACTTAACTAGCCAAAAACCACACGGGTGGGAATGCTGATCAACAGAAAATTTTTAATTCACATTGTCGGCTGACAATACTCTTAAACCAAAATTAATGGAGGATAATGACGCTTGCTCCACACAGTAGTGCATCATAAAGGTATTCAGTGAGGACCATGAGGCCATCCTACATATCACTTCCAGTGCTATGTGTTGTGCCGCTGCCCAAGTCGTAGCGATGCCCCTGGTGGAGTGCGCTGTCACTGCCTCTGGAGGAGCCAAGCCCTTAGCCCTATAAGCCCTCTGGATGGTTTGGACAATCCAGGCTGCAATCGTCCTAGAAGAGGCCTCCTTTCCCTTGTTCCTTCCGGAAAACAGGACAAATAGATTATCTGAGCGCCTGAAAGCAGTTGTAGCCCACAGATAGTCTTTCAATGTTTCTCCCACATCCGGGGGTGAATCTCCGTGGACTCTGGAGATCTAAAAGTGGGCAGGGTAATTTCCTGATTTTCATGAAACACTATAGCCACTTTAGGCCTAGCATCGGGATCAGCACTACTCGGTCCGGAAAGAAAGTCAAGAATGGTTCCTTGTAACCCAAGGTCCCGATCTCTGAAATCCTCTTGGCAGAGGTAATTGCCACCAAAAGGGCCACCTTCATGGATAGGCCTCCCACTGATGCTGTGTTGACTCCACTGGGTGCTGGTTCAGCCAGAAAATCAAGAACTAAGGGTAGATCCCATTTCGGAAACCTTGCTTTCCTTTGCCGTCTTAGCCTCGCTGCCCCTCTAAGGAATTGGCAGACCAGAGGGCTGATCCCCCAGGCCGTTCCCGTGAATGCTGACAAGGCTGATACCTGTACCCTCAGCGAGCTGACCGACAGGGGTAACTCAAGTCCGGACTGTAAGAATTCTAAGACTTCCTGTATCCCAGCGTCTCTCACAGATTTCCCTCTAGAAGATACGAAATCAGAAAACCTGGACCATATCCTCCCATATACTTTATTAGTACTGGATCTCCTGGAACTCATCGAAGTAGAGATTACTCAAGGGGCACAGTCCAAGGCCTCGAGCCTCTCCCTCTCAAAAACCAGACTGTCAGGCGCAGTCGTGCTGGGCATGGGTGCAGGACTGTTCCCTGAGGCAGGACGTCTGGTCTGAGCGGAAGAGGCACTGGTGCCCTGTAGCTGAGCTGAGTCAGGAGCGTGAACCAGGGCCTGTTGGGCCAGAAGGGTAGTATTGCCGTGACTTCGGCTTCCTCGGACTGGAGCCTCTGAAGGAAACATAGAATGATGGGTATTGGTGGGAAGGCGTAAGCCCTGCTGAACCTCCAGCCGTCTGTCAAGGCGTCCACCCCGAATGCTTGAGGACACTGGCCCCGCATGTAGTACTTGCTGAGCTTGTAGTTCTGAGGGGATGCAAAGAGGTCGACCTCTGGGTCGACTCCCAGAGACTGGATCCAGGTAAACACCTCCGGGTGCAGCAACCATTCCCCGTTGTTCAACTGCACCCTGGAGAGAAAGTCCGCCTGGGCGTTCCGACTCCCCGGGATGTAGGCTGCGGTGATGTCTGTCAGGAACCTCTGGGCCCATGACAGGATTGGACCGGTTTCCCGTAACAGGGATAGACTTTGTGCCCCGCCCTGCCTCCTCACGTATGAGACTGCAATCATATTTTCCACTCTCAGTAGGACTGCTTTCCCCACTAACAGATGGTGAAAGGCTTGGAGAGCATGATGGGCTGCCCGTAGCTCCAGAATGTTGGAAACTGTCATGTGGGAAAGTGGACCCCACCTTCCTTGGGCTACTTCTGTCCTGGAGTGGGCTCCCCCACCCTGTGTTGCTGGCGTCCATTGTGACCACTACCCACGAGGGTGGAGATATGGAATGGCACCTGAGGAGGTTCTTGCTCTGTAGCCACTCTGTAGCCACAGACTGTCCTTCATGTCCGCAGTTATGCGGATAGTGTGGTCGCCTTTGTCCGGCTGCCACTGTTGCAAGAATCCCGCTCGGAACGGGCGCATCTTCCACAGGGCCCATCTGACCATGAGGGACGTAGAGACCATGGTGCCAATTATTTGAAGACAATGAGATGCCCTGAGATGTGGTGATGACAGGGCTCATGGGATCATGTTTTTGGCCGTATCGAACTCTGCGCCCAGGTACACTAGTTTCTGAGTTAGCTCTAAATGACTTTTCTCTAGGTTCAGTAACCAGCCAAATTCCCGCAGCATGGCTATTACCTGGGACCTGTGGGACAGCAGCTGACTTGTCCTGTACCAGAATGAGTAGGTCGTCGAGGTAATAATACAACCTTACTCCTTTTGTCCTGATCAGGGACACTACAGCCAGGAGCGAAGGTACTTGCGGTACTCCTCCGCCACTGGGAAGTGAAAATAGGTATCCTTTAAGTCTAATGTCACCATCCAGTCGCCTGGCTGTACTGCGCATTGGATTGTTGATAAGGTTTCCATCTTACATTTCTCGCCTTTGATAAACTTGTTTAGGTGCGTAAGGTCTTTAACTGGTCTCAAGGAACCGTTTCTTTTCTGGACCAGGAAAAGAGGGGAGTACAGACCTTGAAACTTTTCTCACTCTGGAAGCGGCACTGCTGCCCCTTAGGCCACCAAAGAGTCCACATACGTCAGGAGGATCGTCCCCTTCTCCTCCGATCGTGGCATTAGTGTAGGAATGACTGAGCACCGGAGGCTTCGCAAAAGACCAGGAGTGCCCGGCAGAAACTGTTCTGATGACCCAGGCATCCAAGATCGAGGCTGCCCAAACATGCTGGAAGCGGAGCAAACGCGCTCCCAGCCAACCTGTTTGGGCAGGCCCAATCTCAAAAAGTCTTAGCGGACTTACGCCCTGTGGGTGTTGAGTTCTTAGGGGCCCGTTGGATGGAGGGTTGACCTCTCCTCCAATTACGCCTGAAGTCTCACCCAGGTCTGTAACTACGGGCCTCTTTAGTTCGCTTTGAGCCTTGTCTTCTTGGCTGAGGCTTCTTCTGCCCGAACAGTTGCCTATCCTGTGGGAGGAATCCCGACTTCCCCCGGTGGCCCTGGCAACGGCATTGTCTAGCCTGTTATCGAACAGAGAGGACCCCTCAAAGAGGATCCTATACCAGGCCTGTTTAGAGGATGGGCCTGCGAGCCAGGGACGAAGCCACAGGGCCCATTTAGCCATGACTGGGGACAACATTAACCATGCCCCCAGGCGAATAAGGTCCAGGAAGGCCTCACCCAGGAAGACCAATGCCCACTTCATCTCACGTAGGGGTGAGCTTCTGGCTATTTCCACCGAAGCCCCACTTAGCAAAGTGTCTATATCTTCGGTCCAGACTTCCATCGCTTTTGACATGGCTGCCAGGGCAAGAGCAGGTTTGCAGGCCATGCTCGCCGTCACATAGATTCTTTTAAGGTCTAGGTCAATCTTCCTATCAAGAGGGTCTTTGAACGATACGGTATCTTCCAGCGAAAGGGTGACATGTTTTGCCAGCCTCACTACTGCCGCATCCACCAACGGAGCGAACTCTAAGTTTCTGACTCCCTCTTCCTTGAAGGGATAGAATCTGGCTGCTTTGTTGGACAGAGAAGTCTTTGTCCACTTCACTTTTTCCCATTCTTCCTTTAGGATATCTTTTTGCTCCAGAAGTAGCGGGAAGTTGGGACAATCCTTACTCAAGTGCTTGAAGAATTTCCTTTGTTTTGCCATGGAAGAAATTGGCTCCTCCCATCTCAGGGCTTCTTTAATAGCCTTAATTAGTGGCGGGATCAAGGCTGCATAAAAGCCCACTGAGTCCTCCCCCTCAATCTCGCTGTCCGAGAAGTCCAGGGGGGTAAAGCTTGGTTGGGATGGGCCTGGCTCCTCTTGGGTCAACCTTTCCAGGGAGCCCACGGTGGAGGGCTGGCTCTGAGCGCGAGATGGGCCAACATCTTTCAGCGAATGCTGAACCACCCGTTTCACTAACGCCTCCATACCAAGGCTAGCTTGCTGTTCGCCCACCTCTCTTTCCTTCACCGCCCGGGAATAACACAGGTCACATAATGATTTTCCCTCAGGCACCTGGGCGCCGCAACCCCAGCAGGACTTGCGCCTGGGGTGGCTGCCATGGCGTTCGGAGTGGTGTCTAGAGGAAGAGTGGGAGCTCCTTCCGTGATGTTGGCCCCTTGACTAGGACCTATGGTGTCTGGACTTTGATGAAGAGTGCCGTTGCTGTGGCCTGGCAGGGTCTCTGGCATCCCGTGAAGAGCCTTGATGATTCGACCTGGGAGGGTTAAAAAGACACGGCAGAGGAAGAGAAATACAGGCACAAACAAAAGCGTCAGTCAGGGCACAGAGTAAAACACATCCCCCCTTAGGTGCCCCCCCACTCAGCCGTCCACCATACTACCTGCTAGGTAAGGGCTGGCCACTAGGAGGCGGTGAGTGATCCATGATCTGGAGCACAAGTACGGTTGCCTGTAGAGAAGGAGAAACTGCTTCAGACAGTAATACCTCCAAAGACCCTCCCAGCACCTCCTGTCCTCCGGGGCTTACCTGGGGGGGAGAGGAACCAAGCCTGGGGAAGCCGTCGCAATAGTCCACAGTCAAACCCACTACAGCCAGGGCTGACAGCGATTTGAATCCCCCGCCGGCCATGTCATCACTGCATCACTACCCATGCGCCGACCGGACCGCTGCGTCAGTATCAGATGTGCACAACTGGTAGTCAAAAGTAAAAAGGACCCTGCTGTGACTACAGGAGATGACGACTAGTTTAAAGTAATTCGGGTTTTCTTTCTGTAAAATAACAAACATGTCATACTTACCTGCTATGTGCAAGGGTTTTGCACAGAGTGGCCCGATCCTCCTTTTCTGGAGTGTCCCGGCAGTGCTCATTGCTAGAGTTGAGCGGACACCTGGATGTTCGGGTTCGTCTGGTTCGGCGGAAAAGTTTGGGTTCGGTACCGAACTTGACCCGAACTTGACCCCGGACCCCATTGAAGTCAATAGTGACCCGAACTTTTGGGCACAAAAATGTCTGTAAAAAAGTCCTGGAAAGGGCTAGAGGGCTGCAAAGGGAAGCAAAATGGGGGTAAGGAGTAGGGCAAGTGCCATACAAACAAATGTGGATAGGGATATAACTTAAAATCACATAAAAAAATAATTCTGCACAAGGTACAGACAAGTCTTGTGGGATCCATTCCTGGTTCATTTTAATAAATGTTAGCTTGTCCACGTTGGCTGTGGACAGGTGGCTGTCCACAGCCATTGTCTGTGATAACACCCCCTGCCGTGCTAAACACATGTTCAGACAATACACTGGCTGAAGGGCAGACCAGCACCTCCAAGGCATAAAGGGCAAGCTCAGGCCATGTGCCCAATTTGGAGACCCAGAAGTTGAATGGGGCAGACCCATCAGTCAGTACGTGTAGGTGTGTGCACACATACTGTTCCACCATGTTGCTGAAATGCTGCCTCCTGCTAAGACATTGCCTATCAGCTGGTGGTGCTGTTTGTTGTGGCGGGCTGCTGACAAAGCTTTTCCACAATTCGGCCATGCTAACCCTGTCTTCTGAGGTGCTGGCGGTGCCACAGCTGCGTTGGCGACCTCTTCCTACTCCTTCGCCTTGTGCTTCCACAGAGCCCCCTGTGTCATTTGGGAATGCCTTCAGCAGCGCATCTACCAGCGTGCGCTTGTAGTCGCGCATCTTCCAATCACGCTCCAGTGACGGAATTAAGGATGGCATGTTGTCCTTGTATCGGGATCCAGCAGGGTGGCCACCCAGTAATTGGCACAAGTTAAAATGTGGGCAAGGCGGCTGTCGTTGAGCAGGCACTGCAGCATGTAGTTGCTCATGTGTGCCAGGCTGCCCAGAGGCAAAGACAAGTTGTCCTCTGTGGGAGGTGTATCATCTGTATCCTCCGTATCCCCCCAGCCATGCTCCAGTGATGCCCAGGAGCTGCGTTGGGTGCCACCGTGCTGTGAACACGGTTCCTCCTCCTCATCATCTTCCTCGTACTCCTCATCCTCCAGAACTGTGGCCTGGCTTGAAAATGTTTTACCTGGCCTATGCTGGTGCAGGAACCCACCCTCCGAGCCACTTGTGAATGACTGGCCTGATAACCGTGGAAATGACCCCTCTTCCTCCTCCTCTTCCTCCTGTGCAACATCCTCTTCCATCATCGCCCAAAGTGTTTTTTCAAGGAGACATAGAAGTGGGATAGTAACGCTGAGAACAGCGTCATCGGCACTGGCCATGTTGGTGGAGTACTTGAAACACCACAATATGGTACACAGGTCGCGCATGGAGGCCCACTCGTTGGTGGTGAAGTGGTGCTGTTCTGCAGAGCGGCTGACCCATGCGTGCTGCAGCTGAAACTCCACTATTGCCTGCTGCTGCTCGCACAGTCTCTCCAGAATGTGCAAGGTGGAGTTCCACTTTGTGGGCACATCACATAGGAGGCAGGTAGCGGGAAGGCCGAAGTTCTGCTGCAGCGCAGACAGGCAGGCAAGCAGCAGCAGCAGGGTGAGAACGCCAAAAGCGCGCACAGACGGCCCGCACTTTTTGCAGCAGCTCTGACATATCCGGGTAGTTCTTTAGAAATTTCTGCACCACCAAATTCAGCACATGCGCCAGGCAAGGGATGTGCCTCAAACCGGCTAGGCCGAGAGCTGCTACGAGATTTTGCTCATTATCGCACACCACCAGGCTGGGCTTGAGGCTCAGTGACAACAACCACTCATCGGTCTGTTGTGCAATGCCAGTCCACAGCTGCTGTGCAGTGTGGGGTTTATCCCTCAAACATATCAGTTTTAAAACAGCCTGCTTTCGTTTCCCCCTGGATGTGCTGAAGTTGGGGGTGAAGGTGTTACGCTGAGCGGATGAGGAGGTGGTAGAGGAGGAGGAGGAGGAAGCCCAGTAGGAGGAGGAGGCAACAGGAGGCAAAGAGAAATGCCCTACAATCCTCGGTGGCAGAAGGACATGCGCCAAATGGCTAGCCGCCTCAGGCCCACCCGCCACGACATTTGCCCAGTGTGCAGTTAGCGAGATATTGCTTCCCTGCCCGTGCTTACTGGTCCACATATCAGTGGTTATGTGGACCTTGCCACAGATGGTGTTGCACAGTGCACACTTGATCTCGTCCCTTGTTTGTGCAGGGAAGGGATGGCTTGTCTGGAAAAGTAATGGCGGCTGGGAACCACGTACTGTGGGACAGCCACCGCCATCAGGTTTTTAAACCTGCGGTGTCCACCAGACGGAATGACAGCATTTCAAAGACCAAGAATTTTGAAATGCTGGCATTTAGGGCCAGGGATCGCGGGTGGTTAGGGGGGTACTTCCTCTTTCTCTCCAGTGTTTGGGAGATGGAGAGCTTTAAGCTTCCATGGGACCGTGTGGAAATGCTTGGGGACGGTGGCGGACATGGTGGCGTTGCTGTCACATGCTCTGTTTGCTGGGTGGCAGTTGACAATGGCACTGTAGAGATGGAGGAAGAGGCCGAGGCAGCAGCAGAAGAGGAAGCAGGAGGAGGCCGAGACCTTTCTTGGATTTTATACTTATTCCACTGCAGCAAGTGCTTTGAATTTAGATGCCTGGTCATGGAGGTTGTGCTCAGGTTTAGAACATTTGTGCCTCGCTTCAGGCTCTGATTGCACAGTGTGCAAACCACTTGTGTCTTGTAGTCAGCACATTGTCTGAAGAATTGCCACGCCGGGGAACGCCTTTGAGCCGTCTTTGGTGTGCTAGGTCCCTGGGTGCGGTGGGTAGTAGCAGGTGTACTGTCTAGGGGACGCTCGCTCCACTTTTGCAACCTGCTTCCTCTTTTGCTGTGCTGGTGCCTCTGTGTGACCACCACCTCTTCCTCCAAACTGCACACTGCACTCGCATGGCCTTCATTCAATGTGGGGTCTAGGACCTCATCATCCTCCACATCATCTTCCACCCACCCTTCACCACTGCCCTCCTTGTCAGTCTGCACACTGAGGAAAGCCGCAGCAGTTGGCACCTGTGTTTCGTCATCATCAGAGACGTGCTGCGGTGGTGTTTCCATGTCCTCATCCTGCAACAGAAGTGGTTGGGCATTGGTGCACTCAATGCCTTCCACTTCTGGGGCAGGGCTATGTGGATGGCCCACGGAAAGCACATCAAAAAGCATAAGAGACTGCTGCATGACTTGGGGCTCAGACTGCTTGGCTGATTTACAAGGGGCTGAGGTGAAAGACAGATGGCCATGGGTTCAGGTGCCAACTCTGAGCTTTCATCAAGGGACCGTGTGGGAGACAATGTGAAGGAACTGAAGGCATTGTCAGCCACCCAATCTATATCGCCTGTACTTGTTCTGGCCTCACCATTCGTTGAGCGGCACTCGGGCCTACCATATAACATTGAAGGTTCTGTCGGCTACCTGAGGAAGATGTTTCACTTGTGTGTGTAGCTGGCACAGATCGACCATGTCCTCTCCTTGCAACAGGAGCTTCAGCAACACCACCAACACCAGCAGCACCATGACAACGTCCCTTATTTGACGCTCTCCTCATTCTGGACACAAATGTACTATGTAGCACTATTTATTAATACAAAAAAAAGAATAATAAATTATTATTCTTTTTTTTTTTAAAAAAAAAAAAAAGAAAATTGTTGATGCACTTTTTATTTTTGTGCAAGAAATCCACCGCTCACACCAGCAGCAGGAACCTCTCCACCGCTCACACCAGCAGCAGGAACCTCTCCCTACACCAGTATGAGATGATTTTAGAACGATAATCTGTCTTTCACAGCACTGACAGGAATCTGTCACTACTGCAGTATGAGATGATTTTAGAACAATAATCTCCCCCTCACAGCACCGACAGGAACCTCTCCCTTATGCAGTAGGAGATGGTTTTATAATGATAAACTCTCCCTCAGAGCACCAACAGGAACCTCTCCCTAATGCAGTAGTAGATGGTTTTAGAATGATAATCTCTCCCTCAGAGCACCAACAGGAACCTGTCCCTAATGCAGTAGTAGATGGTTTTAGAATGATAATCTCTCCGTCAGAGCACCAACAGGAACCTGTCCCTAATGCAGTAGTAAATGGTTTTAGAATGATAATCTCTCCCTCAGAGCACCAACAGGAACGTCTCCCTAATGCACTATAAGATGCTTCTGAACGCTAATGTCTCCCTCACAGCACAGACAGGAACTTCTCCCTAATGCACTATAAGATGCTTCTGAACGCCAATGTCTCCCTCACCGGACCGCAATGAAGGTCTCCCTAATGCAGTCTGAGATAGTTGTGAACGTTAATCTTTCCCTCACAGCACGACCATGAAGCTCTCCCTACTCTAGTCTGAGATGATCTGACATGTGGCGCTACGTGACTCCAGCCTCATATAGAGGCTGGGTCCCATGATGCACTGGCCAATCACAGCCATGCCATTAGTAGGCATGGCTGTGATGGCTTCTAAGGGCAAACTAGTGAAAAGCTTGTTGATTGGCTGCCCAGCAGCTATAGATAAGGCGCCAAAAATACCCGAATACCGAACCCGATCCCGGACTTTTTTTTTTAATGTCCGGGATCGGGTTTGGGGCATGGACACCCCAAAGTCCGGTACGAAGCCGAACTTTACAGTCCGGGTTCACTCAACTCTACTTATCGCTCCTCCTCTTCATCGGGTGCCCCCATGGAGAGACGCGTTCCATGGGGGCACCCGTGCTGGCACGCTCCCAAGTCCTGCTGCTGAGTCCATTGACACAGGCAGCAGGAGTCGGCCCCGTCCTTGGCTCCCCGTCCCTGGATTTGATTGACAGCAGCGGGAGCCAATGGCTTCTGCTGCTATCAATCTATCCAATGAGGACCCAAGACAGCGGCTGGAGCTGCAGTGCTCATGTTTATCGCTGGAACATTTGGGTTCATGTAAGAAATAGGGGAGCTATGGGGGACAACTGCAGTGCAGAAGTTTTTTCACCTTAATGGTTTACAACTCCTTTAATCAGTGATGTTGAAGGGTTAGATTTGGATGAAATGTGGGGGAAAAGATAGAGAATTTCAAGGAATGGCTGTTGCACCACTAAGTTCACCTTTTTGGAAAAAAATAATAAATGCACATACTTCTGCAAAAAAAAAAATCAGCATTTTTTATTTTTTCCCACACAAGCTTGGAAAGCATTGCACTTGTGATCATGGGAGCAATGCCAGGCTCCTGCAGACTCTGAGTACCTCCAGTACAGGCAGACAGATACTGAAGAGCAGGCGCCCAGCACCCATGCAGTTCATTGAGAACTACAAGCCATATGCCCCAATGGAAGAAGGTAGTTGTAGTTAATTAATTCACAGAATTCTAAATGAATGACGAGGCTATGCACGGCTCCACCAATGCAAATGCATCATTTATTCATCGTGTTCTGGGAATGAATGAACTGTTTTTAAATTGTGACAGCGGGTGTGGGGAGGACACCTCCCGCTGTCACAGGGGAAGCATCGCAGGGTGCAGGGAGGAGGTGAAGAATGCTGGAGCATTCAAACGTTACACCCTAAATATGGCCTAAATATAAGTGTAACATGTAACATGCTTCTGAAGGTGAAAGTATCCTTTAATAAATAACATACCCATTGTAGAAATTAAATAGATATTAAACCCAAAACCAAACATTTAATAATTTGAAGCTTACCAATCATTTGATGTGTGGCTGCATTGATTTCCTTTTTTTTAGGCTTTTCCCCCTCTGTTTTCACCTGAAGATCTGGCCAGTAACATACCTCCTGTATTACAGTACTCCCACTCTGGGTGAAGGAGTACAGGGGGTGCATTTTGACAGCAACATTGCCAGTCTGGGGGGGAGCTTACTGTTAGCTGTACTAGCAGATTTAAATACAAACATTTTTTTATTTTTGGGATAAAGATTTTACATATATGGTATACAAATAAAAGTGATCATTGTAAGCACCCAGTGATAAATGTTTTGTGTCATCCCTGTAAAGGATCTGTAACATGTTGCAAGAGAGCTTGTTCTTTTGAAAAAAAAAACAGATGACCAGGTGAAAATAGAAAAAAGAAAGGCTAAAAGAGGAAAACGAATGCAACCACCACATGTAAGAACCGATTAGCAGCAATATAATAAATATTTGCTTTTGGGTTTAATACCACTTTAAGTAATGAATCAATAACACATTAATAGGTCAGTGAAGGAATGGAAAAATTAGTTTGGGGACTGTTTGCGCATAAGTTCAGAAATACAGTATCTCTCAAAAGTGAGTACACCCCTCACATTTGTTTAAATATTTTATTTTATTAAAGAAATGACACTTTGCTACAATGTAAAGTAAAGTAGTGAGTGTACAGCTTGTATAACAGTGTAAAATTCTGTCCCCTCAAAATAACTCAACACACAGCATTTAATGTCTAAACCGCTGGCAACAAAAGTGAGTACACCCCTAAGTGAAAATGTCCAAATTAGGCCCAAAGTGCCAATATTTTGTGTGACCACCATTATTTTCCAGCACTGCCTTAACCCTCGTGGGCATGGAGTTCACCAGAGCTTCACAGGTTGCCACTGGAGTCCTCTTCCTCTCCTCCAGATCACGGAGCTGGTGGATGTTAGAGACCTTGTGCTCCTCCACCTTCCATTTGAGGATGCCCCACAGATGCTCAATAGGGTTTAGGTCTGGAGACATGCTTGGCCAGGCCATCACCTTTACCCTCAGCTTCTTTAGCAAGGCAGTGGACGTCTTGGAGGTGTGTTTGTTGTCATGATCATGTTGGAATACTGCCCTGCGGCCCAGTCTCTGAAGGAATGGGATCATGCTCTGCTTCAGTATGCCACAGTTCATGTTGGCATTCATGGTTCCCTCAATGAACTATAGCTCTCCAGTGCCAGCAGTACTCATGCAGCCCAATACCATGACACTCCCACCACCATGCTTGACTGTAGGCAAGAAACACTTGTATTTGTACTCCTCATCTGGTTGCCGCCACACATGCTTGACACCCCATGAACCAAATAAGTTTATCTTGGTCTCATCAAACCACAGGACATGATTCCAGTAATCCATGTCCTTAGTCTGCTTGTCTTTAGCAAGCTGTTTGCGGGTTTTCTTGTGCATGATCTTTAGAAGAGGCTTTCTTCTGGGACGACAGCCATGCAGACCAATTTGATGCATTGTGCGGCGTAAGGTCTAAGCACTGACAGGCTGACCCCCCCCACCCCTTCAACCTCTGCAGCAATACTGGCAGGACACATACATCTATTTCCCAAAGACAACCTCTGGATATGACGCTGAGCACATGAACTCAACTTCTTTGGTCGACCATGGTGAGGTCTCTTCTGAGTGGAACCTGTCCTGTTAAACCGCTGTATGGTCTTGGCCATCATACTGCAGCTCATTTTCAGGGTCTTGGCAATATTCTTGTAGCCTAGGCTATCTTTATGTAGAGCAACAATTCTTTTTATCAGATCCTCAGAGAGTTCTTTGCCATGAGGTGCCATGTTGAACTTCCAGTGACCGGTATGAGAGAGTGAGAGCGATAACACCAAATTCACACTTGAGACCTTGTAACACTAATAAGTCTCATGACACCAGGGAGAGAAAATGGCTAATTGGACCCAATTTGGACATTTTCACTCAGGGGGTGTACTCACTTTTGTTGCCAGCGGTTTAGACATTAATGGCTGTGTGTTGAGTTATTTTGAGGGGACAGCAAATTTACACTATTATACAAGCTGTACACTCACTACTTTACATTGTAGCAAAGTGTAATTTCTTCAGTTTTGTAACATAAAAATATATAATAAAATATTTAGAAAAATGTGAGGGGTGTACTCACTTTTGTGTGATACTGTATATCCGGGGGAGGAATTGTAAAGTATTTTCAAGATAAATCATAGTAACTTAAAAAGTATTGAAATTCAATGAACAGACTGACAGAGGTTTAACAGATAAAAGTGATGGGAGAGATAGATATGTTATACTGCAACATTCATGACAAAAAATTCAGAGATGAGTATATTTTAAGCAGAATACCAGGGAGGAAAACATAGCAAAGTCAAGGAAAGAGGTTATGAGGTAAGGAATTACCAGTCTTGTGATTTATGAAGGGGAGAGTCCTGGACATGTGTAAGTGGAAGCGAAAGAATGTGAAGATGTTTTGGATATGAGGAATGAAGATGAGAGCAGACACCAAAACAATAAACTTGTGAGGTAGGTAGGATGAAAGTGCAATTTCCAATAAGAGTGATATTAAGCAATGACTTTGAGGGCAAGGGAGGAAGGATAATTAGCTAAGTTATGTTTGAGCTTTAGGTAACCCTTATGCAACCATGGAGATACAGTGCTCAGAATAAATGAGTACACCCCAATGCAGAGGAATGGCATGCATGGGTGTCGTCCACAAAAGAAACCTCTCCTAAAGCCCATGTTAAAAAAAAAACCATAGTGGTGTATCCTCGCGCTACTATGAGACTACTATAGTGTTTAGAGAGGTTGCTGCTGTACCTACTATGTGACAATAGAAGAATAGTGTTTGAAAGGAAAATGGTACTGCGCAGCCTCAGATAATATCTATCTGTATCAACCCTTTGAATAATAATATATAAATAGTGAAATGGCAAAAAATATTCTGTGATTAATTCATTAATAATGTGACTCTTCCATATAAAACGTTCAGCAAAAATGCATAAAAATGTGACCAATAAAATCTTCAATATAAAAATACATTTGCATAATTTATATGAACCAAAAATTAGTGAAGTGATATTATCACAGTGAAGCAGGTGTAAACATATAAAAACACAAATGTGTATAAAAAGTCCTTGTAACAAAAATAAAAATAAAGTGCTTGTAGTGATATTTCCAGTGACTTGTGCTCAGATAGTCCTTATGGGTATTCGTGCTCCAAACATGTGAAGGATGCCTCTTTTGCAGGGGGATAGGCGTGCTATCCCAAAAGGATTCCTTTATAAAGTGCTTCAAACGGGAAAGTGCTCATAGAATGCTCACCTCTATGGCTTGGTGTATGTGCACATCAAGGTTTCTTTTGGGGATTCTGTTCGATCGTTCCACGCTCTCTCAATCCTGATTGTCATCAATGCTCCCACTGTCCGATCGGTTGCTCTCCTTTGAGTTGTATAAACTCAATGCCGCTCAGGAAGGGGGGAAGATAAAAAAGCTTCCATAGTGTAGTATTTAAAAAGGAATACTTTATTGTGTCCAAATAAGGTATATAAACCAAAAATATATATATATAAAATCACAAAAATCATCAAGTAACACAGTAGCGTCTGGGCGCCTCTCACTGTGTGTCCAGCAAGCTAAAACTCCGCCTACGCGTTACATCACCTCACGTGACTTCTTCAGGCCTGAACGTTTTATATGGAAGAGTCACATTATTAATGAATTAATCACAGAATATTTTTTGCCATTTCACTATTTATATATTATTATTCAAAGGGTTGATACAGATAGATATTTCAGCGGACATGTCGGACTATTTTGACACTTTTTTGGGACCATTGGCATTTATACAGCGATCAGTGCTATAAAAATGCACTGATTACTGTGTAAATGCCATTGGC
>BLSH010464449.1:538781-559634 GCA_018402905.1 Glandirana rugosa
GGGATTCTGTTCGATCGTTCCACGCTCTCTCAATCCTGATCCTGATTGTCATCAATGCTCCCACTGTCCGATCGGTTGCTCTCCTTTGAGTTGTATAAACTCAATGCCGCTCAGGAAGGGGGGAAGATAAAAAAGCTTCCATAGTGTAGTATTTAAAAAGGAATACTTTATTGTGTCCAAATAAGGTATATAAACCAAAAATATATATATATAAAATCACAAAAATCATCAAGTAACACAGTAGCGTCTGGGCGCCTCTCACTGTGTGTCCAGCAAGCTAAAACTCCGCCTACGCGTTACATCACCTCACGTGACTTCTTCAGGCCTGAACGTTTTATATGGAAGAGTCACATTATTAATGAATTAATCACAGAATATTTTTTGCCATTTCACTATTTATATATTATTATTCAAAGGGTTGATACAGATAGATATTATCTGAGGCTGCGCAGTACCATTTTCCTTTCAAACACTAAAAAAAAAACCAGCCTAGAATTTGCCAGGGCCCATGCTGAAAAAGAAGACTACTGTGACTCCAAGAAACCAAGATAAATGTTTTTGGAACTGATGGCTTCAAAACTGTATGGCATCGCAAAGGTGAGGAGTACAAAGAAAAATGCATGGTGCCTACAGTGAAAACATGGTGGTGGCAGTGTTCTTCTGTGGGGTTGCATGAGTGCTGTTGGTGTCGGGAGCTGCATTTCATTCATGGTATCATGAATTCACAGATGTACTGCTCTATATTGAAAGAGAAGATGCTACCATCACTCCGTGCCCTTGGTCATCGTGCACTTTTCCAACATGACAATGATCCAAAACACACATCTAAGGCCACTGTTGCATTTCTGAAGAACAGAGTGAAAGTGATTCAGTGGCCAAGTACTGTATGTCTCCTGATCTGAACCCAATCAATCACCTATGGAGAATTCTGAAGAGACAAGTTGAGCATCGCTCTCCATCTAGCATCCAAGCTCTAAAAGAGGTAATTCTTGAAGAATGGAAAAAGATAGATGTTGCAATATGTCACCAACTTGTTCATTCCATGTCTAGAAGACTTGATACTGTCCTTACAAACCATGGAGGTCATACAAGATACTAGATGTAGTAGTTTGTGTTGTGGGTGTATTCATTTTTGCATCCACTAATTTGAATAAAACTGAAAATGTTGTAATCTAAGTTATATTATTAACCTTACTTTCATTTAATGAGCTAAACAAATGTTCTAAAACTCAGTTTTGTCAACATTTTGGAAATTGTTCTTGTGTTCATTGAGATATTGATCTAAATCTTACTTTTCAAAAGGGGTGTTCTCATTTATGCTGAGCACTGTATGTCTGACAGGCAGTTTGAACTGAATTTGGGACAAATAGAGGAAGGCACTACTGCAAGGAAGTGCTCAGTATGCTAAAATTAGACATAACTGCATAACTTGGGGCAGGACACTCATAGAGAGGGGCGTGGTAGAGGATGAGACACTAATAAAGAAGACCTTAAAAAAGCAGCCTGATAAGTGCAAAAATTCAAAGATAAAAGAGCCCTAAATGTCAAAAGAGTAAAGACTTTGAAGCGGCAGAGATGGATCAGTAGTATAATACAGTATGCAGAGGAGAAGTCAAGGAGAAGAATAAGAAAAAAGTAAACTTTTGATTTGGCACTGTGAAATTCATTGGGGTATACAGTTGCTTTGAAATAAGAACAAAAGCCAGAGTGAAGGAGACTTTAAATTTAGTTTGACGGAAATGTAGTTACACAACACATTGCAGTATTTCAGAAGCATATGAAATTTCCAAATGCATCTTTAAGAAGAGTCTCTCTCTCTGAACAGATATTTTTTTCTACTTTTCACCTAAAGTAGAATAAAAACCATTACTTCAAACAACTTTGCATAAACCACATGTGATCCATTACTAAACATTGACAATTCTTTCCCGTTATATTTGCAGTTAAGCTGGTGTGGAGCACTCACTGCTTTCTTTTCATAACCAATATCTCTTCAAAGTACATTCATTTTCTGCTGGTAGACCTCATGTTCTCATCAGATAGGAGATTTTTTTTTGTGCCAAAAACCAAGTACCATTTTAAAAGTAGTGATTCAACTATAAAAAACGACATTATGTATTCTTTTATAGACTTTCAAACAGCTAGAGTCAGAAGTATATATTTTATCATCCTATAATTATTACTTCCCACAAACACTTTTGGCTGATTACTTTATAAATGTTTAATCTTATAGCAAAGCAGGGGATTATCAAAACAATAAAAAGGGCTGCAATAAATTTATGAAATGCCTCCTGGGTTTTTATATGACTTTACTGTATAGTTATGGAAATGAAAGCCTACTGTGTACAGTTTATAGTTAAAATATATAACTATTATAAAGACATCTTTAAAAGAGCAACCACGCCATTCCTTGCACTAGAATACAAATACCTATAATGGTAGCATTTATTGAAAGCTAGGGATATTTAATAGATAAAGCCATATACCTTGAACCCTTAATGACCAAGGATATTTTGTGTTTTTGGGATAGGAGCAGTTTTAGTAAGACTTTAGAGATCCTCTAAGTTTGCTTCCTTAGATTACTAAAACTACAAGAGTGCAATGTATATGATTGTATCACTTCTACCCATGACCATGAATGACAAAGAGAACAGATTATTATGCAAAGCCAGCTTTTAGACAATGATTCTTTGTAGCTAGGCACAGTAAATATTCTCTTGTGTTTTTCTGTATTTGGTATCTGATGACAGAAATAAGTGAGAAAGCGTCTTCCAAATTGGTTGTTGCTATAGGGCAGTGTTTTTCAACTCCAGTCCTCAAGGCACACCAACAGGTCATGTTTTCAGGATTTCCATGAGTTTGCACAGGTGATTTGATCAGTTTCACTGCCTTAGTAATTACCACAGCTGTTTCATTTGAGGGAAATCCTGAAAACATGACCTGTTGGTGTGCCTTGAGGACTGGAGTTGAAAAACACTGCTATAGGGTATACAGTATGTTTTAAGTCAAGATGTGGCAGCTTTACTGCTATACTAGGATTTTTAATTCACAGGTTGCATTTTTCTCCCGCTGCTGCATTGGCTTCTGTGGAATAATTCGGTTTCTAATTTTTTTAAAACACGTATCTGCTGTGCTTGGTAAAACATACAAAATCCCTAAAAAAGCTGCCAGCACAATATTGATGAACGTCAATACAAGTGAAAAGAAAGGTAAAGGTGCAGCGCTTAAATCATAAAGTCTATAATAAAAAATCCAAAGGAAATGTCAAGCTTCTGACATTAAAGTACAGCTAAATGTCACATGAGTGAGGAGACCACCACCGACACCCAATCACACGGCCTCTTACCCTCTATCCAGACCCTCATAACAAAGGTCAAACATGCAGTGGGCTGTTGGGAGGTGAAATCACCAGTATCAGTAATCTTTCCAGGTAGTCCTGACGTCTCCTAGAGAACTCGATCAGTCACCTAAAAGGATAAAACAGACACTCCTCATATTGCAGATATCTCAATCCAGTTTAATAGAGGATTAAAATTACACTCACATGGTAGAAGAGTAAACATGCATGTTCTAGTTAAAAAACAGACAGCGTTTCCAACCGTCAAGATGACCACCACCCCCGCTACACAGAATTGTCACGCATCTCCAGCTCCTCCCTAAGCATTTTGTCATCAGATGATGTTGTCAGGGGCGTGGTCAGACAGATGCACAAGCTCTATATATAGGCTTGACACATATGCAAAGCGGCAGTTTAGTGATTGCGTTCCACACATCGGCACTAGAGGCAAGCCCCATTCACAGGAAGCTTCCGAATTAATTACGGGTGCATTCCACTTATCGAAAACACAATGGAAATCCACCCCAGTAACCGTAAGCCAGATAAAACAATCCGTATTCTCCCCTCATACAATAAAGATGAGAGAAATAAACTTCATAGATCATTCATTAATACAAATCTAACATTATAAAATGAATATATATCACAACTTTAGGATTATGTCAGAAACCATGAATCAGACTGAGACAGAAGTGCAGTAAACATCTCACTATTAAATAAAAATGGTAAAATAGAACAGACAGAGCAAAACAAAGTCAAAACATAGCCAAGGTTCAGTAGCCAGAGCAGATGGTTAGAGCAAGCCAGAAAGCAAACAGGGATCCAGAGATCAGCAAGGTCAAACAAACAACATGCAGGGTCAGGAGCCAGAAGGGAGGTCAGCAGAGCAGAGTTTTTAATCCAGAAGCCAGAAGGAACGTCAAACAGGCAAAAGTCTTTCACAGGAAAACACAGCAGAGTTTATCCAGAGATGTTGACCAGGTGAAGGCGTCTGAGATCTGATCCAGGAAGTTTATATAGCTAGAAGAGCTGGCTAACAAGCAGGATATGGACATCAGGTGAGACAGAGTGGAAGCTGAGACTGGCAATTAACCCTCAGCTGAGCAGATTGCTCTGAGAAGGGAGAGCTGAGCCCAGCCCTGACAGTACCCCCTCCTCAACGACCCCTCCCCCGGGGGGCCACCAGGTTTGAGGGGAAAACATCTATGGAAAGCATGGAGGAGAACAGGAACATGTACGTCTGAAAATTAGACCCAAGAATGCTCCTCTGGATTGCACCCTTTTCAATGAACCAGGTACTGTATGCGCCCACGGAACCTAAGGGAGTCAGTGATAGATTGTATTTCATACTCTTCTTGGTTCTCAACATGAACAGGATGAGGATGTGGAACAGAGGTGCTGAAGCGGTTGGATACCAAAGGTTTTAACAAGGAGACATGGAATACATTAGAAATATGCATATTAAAAAGCAGGTGTAAAGCGTAAGCCACTGGGTTGAACTTGCGAAGAATACAGAAAGGCCCAATAAACCATGGAGCCAGCTTCAGTGAGGGAACATGGAGTTGGAGGTTGCAAGAAGACAGCCAGATCCTCTCCCCAACTTGGTAAGAAGGCGCAGGTAGGCGTCTGCGGTCGGCATGGCATCTGTGCCTATCATTGGCATGTCGCAAAGACTCCCAGACCTGTACCCAAGTGGAACGAAGACCACAGAGATGCTCCTCCAATGCAGGAATCCTGAGGAACAAATGAGTCAGGCAACATGGCTGTTTGGAAACCATAATTTACCATAAACTGAGACAATTGGAAGGAGGTATTGATGGCACTATTGTGAGCAAACTCTGCCCAAGGTAACAGGTCAGACCAGTTGTTACGGTGGTCAGAAATATAGCAACGAAAAAAAACTGTTCCAAGGACTGGTTGGTTTGTTCTGTGGCCCCATTGGACTGCGGGTGATATGCAGAAGAAAAGGAAAGCTGAATTCCCAACTGTGCACAAGACACTCTCCAAAACCTGGACACAAACTAGCCACCCCTGTCCAAGACAATCACTTTGGGAAGCCCATGTAAGTGAAAGATCTCCCGAGCAAAAATGGGTGCCAGTTCCTTGGATGTGGGCAACTTCTTAAGTGGAATACAATGTGACATCTTTGAGAATCGGTAAATCCCCATAAGGATAACTGTTACCCTGAGAGTTAGGTAACTCCACAATAAAATCCATAGACAGGTGGGTCCAAGGCCGCTTTCCATTGTGTATGGGTTGTAGAAGACCCACTGGAAGAGGTTATGGTGTTTTGTTCTGAGCACACACGGAACAGGCTGCTACAAAGGGGGCTACATCAGCATGGAGACTAGGCTCCCAGAACTGTTGGAAAATAGCCCAAATTAGTTGATTCTTCCCTGGGTGACCGGCATCCTTGGGAGAATGGTAAGTCTGGAGCTCAGCAGTACGGAGACTCTCAGGGACAAAGCAGCGGTCAAAAAATTTCTCAGTAGGAGCATGGATCTGAGCAACAAGGATCAGGCTGTCACCCAAAGGTGAAGTGAGACTGGTATGAACTGTAGCCAGAATACAATCAGGAGGTAACACAGGAACAGGAACTGACTCCATCTTGGAAGTGGAGGAAACTTGTTGCGACAATGCACCGGCCCTTACACACTTTGTACCTGGTAAGAATGAGACTATGTAATTGAAGCTTGACGAGAACAGAGCCCATCACGCCTCCTGGGGGAGAGGTGTATAGCCTCAGACAAAATGGGAACCGGAACGCTGGTACCCTCGAGGAGGTGCCTCCATTCTTTAAGGGCTAAAATGATCGCTAACAACAATCTCGTAATTGCATTCCGCAGGAGACAACTTCTTGGAAAAGTAGCCACAAGGATGCATAGCGCACTCAGACATGGGACGTTGAGACAGAAGGGCACCAACTCTAGTCTCAGATGCATCAACATCAAGGATGAAGGGTAACATAGGATCAGGATGTGCCAGCACAGGAGCAGAAACAAAGGCAGCCTTGAGAGTTTCATAGGCCTTAATGGACTCCGGAGACCAATTCTGTGGGTTACCATCCTTTCTGGTCATATCAGTCAGGGTTTTGACCAGAGACGAGAAGTTACAAATAAACTTCCGATAATAATTGCCAAAGCCAAGAAAACTTTGTAGTGGATGTAAACCCATGGGTCAGGGCCACTGTAGAACTGCCGATAGCTTCTCTGGGTCCGTCGAAAAACCAGTAGTGGAAATGACATAACCCAGGAATTTAACCTGTTCATGATGGAAACTCACACTTCTCCAATATACAATACAGGTTATCATCACTCAGCTTCTGAAGCACATGGGAGACATCTGTGTGGTGGCTCTCTAGGGACTTGGAATATATGAGGATAAAGTTGAGATAAGCCACAACACATTGCTGCAACAAATCTCGAAGGACATTGTTGATGAACTCCTGAAAACTGCTGGAGCGTTGCAAAGACTAAACGCATTACAAGGTATTCATAATGGCCTGTCCTGGTATTAAACGCAGTTTTCCACTCATCACGAGATTGTATGCCCCTCTCAGATCAAGCTTTGTGAAAACCGTTGCTCCCTTGAGGCGGTCAAATAACTCCGCAATCAACAGAATCGGATAAGCATTCTTAATCGAGAAGCGATTGAGACCCCTATAATCGATACAAGGTTTTGGTTTGCCACTCTTCTTTTTCACAAAAAAGAAGCCAGCACCAGCAGGAGACAAGGATTAACGGATGAACCCCCGAGAAAGTGCGTCTGCAAAATACTCCTCCATGGCTTTATCCTCCAAGACAGACAAAATGTAAACCCAGCCACGAGCACCAGGTTGAAGGTCAATTGTGCAATCATACGACCGGTGTGGAGGCAAACTACTGGCTTGTTGACCCTTATCAAAGACATCGCTAAATTCACTGTACTCCTCTGGCAGGGAGGAGAGTGAAGAGGTACACAAGTCCTTAGCCACTTTCTGAAAACATGTCTTACTGCATTGTGGCGACCAAGAAAGAACCTCAGCACGAAGCCAATCAAGAGGGGTTGTGCCTCTATAACCAAGGATAACCAATAACCACCAGAAAATGAGGAGAGGAAATGATTTGGAATTAGATTATCTCATGGTAAAGATCCCAGACGGTCAATGGAGCAGTCTCATGAGTCACCTGGGAAGGCTGTAGAGGTCTCCGATCAATAGCCTCAATGGCAAGTGGAGTGGCCTGAAGCTGCAGTGGAATTGAGTGCTTAGACATGAAGGCACTATCTATGAACAGGGCTGCAGCCCCAGAGTCGATTAGAGCCTATATCTCGATGGACCACTCAGACCAAGAAAGGGCAACCGGAACCAGGATCTTATCCTTATGGATGACTGGGGACGTAACAATGCCATCTATAGTCCTCTACAGGACCTCAGGTGCAAGCACGGACGGGTAGAACAAGACGTCAAAAAGTGACCTGCCTAGCCACAATAAAGGCACAATCTCTCCCTCCTCCTAAAAGCTCTCTCATCCGCAGAGAGACATGTGAAACCCAACTGCATGGGTTCTACCTTACTGGCAGGCTCGGAACCAGGAGGTATGGGAGGTGAGGGAGGCAAGGGTGGGACTACAAAGCTCAGAAACAAGCATACAGGAGGCTACCGCAAGCACTCCTTAAAGGAAGGTCTTTCTCTGAGTCTGGAGTCAGAGTGGCAAATGTGATCAACTTCTCCAGCTCAGTGGGTATGTCTCAGGCTGCTATATCATCTTTGATGTTATCCAAGAGACCATGAGAAAAAGCAGCCATGAGAGCATCATTGTTTCAAGCAACCTCTGCTGCCAGAGTACGGAATTCAATGGCGTAATCGGCAACAGTTCTTGTACACTGCTTGATAGACCTGAGGCTTTTGGCAACAGTAGTGGAGTGTGCGGGAACATCAAATACCCTTTTAAAGGAGGCTACAAACTCTGGGTAACTCTGGACAATGGGTTTTTTGCGTCTCCCATAGAGGGTTTGCCCAAGCCAAGGCTCTGTCAGAAAGCAAAGAAATTATGAAGCCTACTTTGCTTTTGTCCGTGGGAAACGCCTGGGACAGCATCTCAAAGTATATCCCAACCTGGTTGAGAAACCCTCTGCATTGAACTGGATCACCCCCAAATCGCTGGGGAAGTGAAGAGGAACCAAACATACCCCCTATAGAGGTAATATTTAATACAAGTGCCTGCACAGAGACTTGAGCATCAGCAGAAACAGCCTGCAACACAGGTTGTGTCGGAACAGCCACCCTAGGAGGAACAAGGTGAGTAGTGCGATTCAGGAGCATCTGTAAGACTATGGCAAACTGATCCATGTGGTGATCCTGCTCATCCAATCTGGAAAAAATATTACCAGCAAGTGGATTGACTGCATCTTCTGAATTCATGGCCTATTGTCAGGGGCCATCAATCAGACTGAGATAGAAGTGCAGTAAAAATCACACTATTTAATAAAAATGGTAAAATAGAACAAACAGAGCAAAGTCAAAACATAGCCAAGGTTTGGTGGCCAGTGCAGAGAGTTGGAGCAAGACAGCAAATCCAGAGATCAACAAGGTCAAACAAACAGCATGCAGGTTCAGGAGCCAGAAGGGAAGTCAGCTGAGCAGAGTCTTTAATCCACAAACCAGAAGGAACGTCAAACAGGCAAAAGTCTTTCATAAGAAAACACAGCAGAGATTATCCAGAGATGTTGACCAGGCAAAGGCGTCTGAGATCTGATCCAAGCAGTTTATATAGCTAGGAGAGCAGGCTAACGAGCAGGATATGGACATCAAGTGAGACAGAGTGGAAGCTGAGACTGGCAATTAACCCTCATCTGAGCAGCTTGCTCTGAGAAGGGAGGGCTGAGCCCAGCCCTGATAGATTATTGATTCAATACATATATCAATGTAAACACCCATGCCGGGAAATAGCACCATCTTGTGGTTATAAATCATATTAAACTGTTAAATTAATTTAATAACACAACATTAAGTAATTACTGTACATATAAACCAAACCAAAATAATCAATATAAACCTCACAGAAAGATTACACGAAAATAAAAAAATGAATGAGTAAAAATAGAAAAAAAAAACAAAATGTGTAGAAAGAACAAAATATAAAAATCACAAAGTTTTAGGCATTATTGATAAAAGCGTTAACATCCCATTCAATAGTCATACCGAATGGAGTGTCTTGGCCTTATAAATCCACCGAGTTTCCAATTTAGACACCTCTCTAATCATATTACTGCCTCTCCAATTGCTAGTAAATTTATCTATGCCCAAAAACACAATTCCCTCTGGGTCTCCGTTGTGATGTATAGCATAGTGTTTAGAGAGGCTGTGTTTAGGAAAGCCCTTATTAATGTTTTCCACATGCTTGTTTAACCTAGTTTGGAGCATACGGTTAGTACGGCCAATATACTCAAGTCGCATGGACAACGGATGAGATATATCACGTTCTTAGATATGCATGTTATAAAAGGCTTAATAGGAAATTGTTTATGGGTAGAATTTGATTCTAAGGAGTCAACCCTCCTACATCTGAGCATTTATCTTGCACATTGAACACTTTCTACATGGAAAGAAACCACCCGTGTTTTGAAAAAATGAAATCCTTTTGGGGGGCTCAATTATGTTGGGTGCTACCTGCAGTCTAAGGGGAGGAACTCCTTTATAGACAACTGCGCGTGTCTCAGGAAGAGGGGGTCCCAAGACCCTATCATTCCCCAACACCCCACAATGTTTTTGCAGAATCCTCTTTACTGCATAATGCTGGGTGAAAAAAGCTAACTTGAAGGAATCAATCGGGCTAACCTTGTCCCTATTTTTCTCATCAGCATACAAAAGTGTCTGATCCAGTTCAACTGGGTCATAACCCTTTTCAATGAACCTGTGCTTCAGAGAGGAGGCTTCCTGCAAAAAATAATCACGATTAATGCAGTTCCTCCTAAGTCTTAGGAACTGACTCACAGGAACAGATCTTAACCAAGCAGAATAATGACAGCTATTGGTATTAATAAATTAATTCCTGTCAGTTTCCCTAAAATGAGTGGATGTAACAATGGCTCCATCCAGGATCCTAATTTGTAGATCCAAAAAATGGACTTCTACCCTGCTAAACTCATGTTGCAGCCTGATGCCCCTATCATTGGTATTTAGCAATGCCATAAATTCAGCCAGTGAATCATGATCATCATTCCATATGAGGAGGATGTCATCTATGTGCATTCTCCAGAGAATTAACTCTGGTCTGGGTCTCTCATAGATGACATCCTCCTCCCACTTGGCCATAAACAGGCTGGCCATGCTGGGCGCAAATTTGGTTACCATGGCCACACCCCTGTTCTGCAAATAATAAGAGCCACAAAACCAAAAATAGTTATGACCCGTTGCAAAATGCAGAAGTGATAAAATAAAATTACTCTGGATATCCACCTGATTGCAAAAAATATTCCATTGCCATGCTAATGTGATATAATAGTATATAAGGATGATACGTCGGCCTTAACAGGTATATAACTATCTTTCCAATCCACAGGTTTCAGAATACAGGCGGTCCCCTAGTTACAAACATCCGACTTACAAACAACTCCTACTTACAAACGGAGGGACACAGCAGGAAGTGAGAGGAAATCTCCCCCTAGGAAGGGAAATTAACTCCTGTAAGAGTTATTATGGGAAAACGGTGTCTCCACTGATGCTTTATCACCAAGGTTTGTTTCCACAACAGCCCAAACATTTCAAAATCCAATTATCATTGGGACAGGAAGTGAGGTGAAATCTTCTGAACAGAAACATAGACAGCAAAACAAACATTGCAGGGGTGTTAACCCTATTCAAAAAGCTTAAAAATAGTTAGTAGATCACTGGTACTCGGGGGGGCCACAGGGACCTAGAAGGACTTCTCCTTCTTGGAAAGAATATTCCTCCAGTGGCCATCCTCAACCAAAGCAACAAGTCCCTTATTATACTTAAAAGTGGGGTTGCCTGTGAGAGGGACATAAGTACTCTGATCAGACAATAACTGTGACATCTCTGCCTTATAAGCTTCAGAGTCAAGAATCACAATTTCCCCACCCTTATCAGCGGGGAGTACCACTATATCATTCCATTGCATTAAAAGATCCAAACCCTTTTGTAAACATGTGGTCACTTCTAGTTTTTTGGATTTGTAATTGGTCCAGATCTTTGGTCACCAAATCCCTAAACATTAAAATTGAAGGAGCTATGTTACCAGGCGGATTAATTAGTGATGCATTGGAAAGTGCAGTATTTCTAATCTCAGTGGAGGCCATCCTATTGGAGCGAAAGGGATTTGTGATCATGTATCTCTTAATGTTCATCTTTTGGGTAAACTTTTAGATATCCATGAAAGTCTCAAACATATTAAGAGGTCGTGGAGGGGCAAATTTTAAGCCATGATTCAACACATATTTCGCCTCATTTGTGATGATGGCTATGCTCAAATTAAAAAAGCCAGAGTCTTTCAAACCCGTCTTCTTTTTTGAGTGAACCTGCCTCCCCCCTCTGGAGCCTCTTTTGGGTTTATTGGCCTTTTTGCATTGGGAAATCCCCTGGGGAAAAAAATGCCATTGTTGTTATATTGGCCATTATGTGTATTCCCCCTACCCAAAGGCTCTAATCCTGAGGGATAGCCACATTGTTGCCAATAACCATTATTAACATTATAGGCCATGGCTGAAGAAAAATCCCTATCTTGTCTTCATTAGGATTCCCAGTCAGATGGGTGTTCAGTGATATATCTATCCACCCCATTGTAATTATCCCTAATTAGGGGATCAAACCTATTATGGGTAGTAATTGGATTCACTTTAGAAAAGAAGGGATGTGTACCCCTCCCCTGCCCCTATTTTGAGTAGGCCGAGAATAGTCCTGGTGGAGAACTACCGTTGGTCTGGGGGGCAGGGGTGTGGACAGAGGACAGGAATAGGCCAGTATCCTAGAATCTGGGTTCCCCCCCATTCTGCTCAAAACTAGTCCCACCAGCTGTCCCATCCTTAGTCCGCAATTGAAAAACCTTATTATTAGTATAGTCGCTCAGATCCCTGAGATACTTCTTCCTTTAAATTTTTGCTCCGCCTCTTCTTTTTCTAGATGAGATATTTCCTTAGAGCCTCAGACTTCTTGTTGTAATACTCATTACCTTTATAAGGGTTACGTTTTTCTTTAAGTACACTGATTTCCTCGTCTAGTTTTAATAACTTCTGTTTTTTCTTAATAAGCATAAAATTCAATAACCCTAGACTAGCTTTATTAAATATTGATACCATTCCACTAAATCAGGAATATCACTCTGAGGGGCTACGTCCCACCTCAGGCTTCTGCGGACCATACTTTCTGAGATGTAATACAGGTTCTCCTCACTTAACGACCAGGTTCCGTTCCAGCGACCAGGTCATTAAACGAATTGGTCATTAAACGTGGAGCCCCAAGTAATCAGTATTTTAAGCATTCTTACTAAACCCACAACAGTAAAATCAGTCTGTATATGCAGCATAGCATGCTTGTTGTACTCACTGTGGAACTTAAAGGGTTAATCCTCTGCATTGTGTAAAAAGGCTGTTTTATCCTGTATGCCATAGATCCTTCACTCCTGCCCTGTCTGTCTGCGAAAGAGCAGCTAACACAGACAGGGTAGCTCATCTGCACATGCTCAGTTGTGTCTTTTAGGCTGGAGAGAACATGTACTAGTTCTCAGAGATAGCCAGGTCACATAATATTGACATCACACATGTGGGCGTGTATACAGGCTATAATGGAAATCTACCTGAACTCTCAGCATGTAGAAACTGTGCAGTCTTTTGTGTAATTGTGGTATACAGATCCTCCAAAAAGGTATATAGTGGCAGTATTTTAATGTAAAAAAAAGATTTACAAGCTGAGGGCACTGTGGGGGGGGGAGGGGCAGATTAACTATTTTCATAATACTGGATTTAGTAATACTTTAACTACTGTACTGTATTCTGACAAAAAAAGGTCTAAAACACAAAAAGTAAAGAACAACAAAAATCCTGTACTGTATAGGATACAATGATGTATAGTGCCCAAAAAGTAAACATATACAATAGATATTAGAGTAACATTTTAGTCATCAAATCCTTCTAAAGGTTAGAGTGCTTCAGGGTCATCAATGTCATCATTGAAATTGCAAGCAGGGTCATCAGTGTTATCATTGGAGTTACCAGCAGGGTCAACAGTGTCATCATTGAAGTTACCAGCAGGGTTGACAGTGTCACCATTGGAGTTACGAACAGGGTCATCAGGAGTTGTAGATGAGGGAGAAGACGGCAAGGAAATGATAGAACTGGTAGGGGTAGCTTGCAAGAAGAACTCTGTTAACCTCCCTGACCTTAATCCCGAGTGTGGCTCAGGGTGGATTTTCAGTACCAAGAGCGGTAACCCCGAGCCGCAATCGGGATTGCATTGCTGGATCCAGGCAGCGCTACTCACCTTGTCCCCTGCAGTGTCTGCAGGCTGTGTCCACCGCCAGATGACTCCCGTGTGACGGGCTCCGTTCCCTGCGAGCGTCACGTCGCACGGGGACGGAGACCGGCGGGAAATTCCAAAAGTGAAACACACACAGCACATACAGTACACTGTAATCTTATAGATTACATTACTGTATGAAATCATTTCATATCCCTTTTGTCCCTAGTGCTTTGTCCAGTCCCCTGCATGCACTTTTATATTATATTTGTCAGTCCCTTTACGTCAAAAGTGGTTTCTGATCAGCTAGAAAACACCGATAGTAAATAAGAATCATTTGCAGAATTGAGTGATACTGATTTTTGGGGAAATTTATAATCAGAAACTGAAAGTGACGACAGCGACAATTCTGCAACTGAGCAAATTTCAGTGTTTTTGGTTTGAATACATTATTGAATACATTTTATTACTATTACGTTATTATTTTTGATAATTATTTTTAGTTATTTATTATATTATAATTTATGATTTCATTGTTCAAACTTTTTCATACCCGGGATGTCTACTAGACTCTTGTTTGGACAGATTTAAGTGAGTTATTCCTAAGAATTACAGGCCTACAATATAAAACGCCAAATTTTCATGCAAAATAATCGTACCGCTTTCAGCACCAAAAATCTGAAATAATCATACCGCCAGGGAGGTTAAGGTGCTCTGCTTTGTCATTTTATTTTTTTGGGCATAAATTTCACAATAACATCACATAAGTTCCTTCATCTGCCGTTCCACTTTAGAGAACCTTTCAACATTTGGGTCTATATTCTCTTGAATGACTTCAACATCTAATCAAGCATGTTAGCAAGTTGAACATTTTTTTGATTTATAACTTCAACACCTGTTTCATAAAATCCTTCGCTATTGTTCACAAAATGCTTTAACCACTTCAATACCAGGCATTTTCCCCCTTTCCCGCCCAAACGAATTTTTAGCTTTCAGCACTGTCACATTTTGAATTACAATTGCGCGGTCATGCAATGCTGTACCCAAACAAAATTTTTATAATTTTGTTCCCACAAATAGAACTTTCTTTTGGTGATATTTGATCACCTTTGTGGTTTTTATTTTTTGCGCTACAAATAAAAAAAGACCGAAATTTTTTTTTAAAGAGTTTTTCTCTGTTTTTGTCACAAAACTTTGTAAATAAGTACATTTTCTCCATCTCTGACGGGCACAGATGAGGCAGCACTGATTGACACTGATGAGGCGGCACTGATGAGGTGGCACTGATGATGATGCACTTATATGCAGCACTGATGGGCACTGATAGGCAGCACTGATAAGCAGCACTGACGGGCACTGATAAAGGGCACTCATAGACGGCACTGATAGGTGGCACTGGTGGGTGGCAATGACAGATTGCACTGTCAGGTTGTTATTCCCTGGTGTTCCTGGGTGGCATCTGAAATTGGCACTGAGTGCCATCCATGCTGGGCATTTTGCCCCTTACCTGGTGGTCTAGGGTGGGCTCTCTGGTGGTCTAGGATGGGCTCCCTGGTCATTTTCCTGGTGGTCCTGGGTGGACTCTACCTGGTGGTCCCTGGGCGGGCTCTCTGGTGGCCCGGGGTGGCAATCCTAGGGGGGGGGCTGCCCTGATTGCGTTCCACACACCGGAACTAGATGCAAGTCCCACTCAAGGGAAGCTCCCACATGAATTACGAGTTTGTTCCAATTATCGGAAACACACTGGAAATCCACCCCCATAACCAGAAGTCAGATAAAACTATCAGTATTCTCCCCTCATACAATAAAGATGAGAGAAATAAAATTCATGGATAAATAATTAATTAAATCTAACATTATAATATTAATACATATCGTAACTTTAGGATTATTGATTCAATACATATATCATGCAATGATGGATTTGTTTTCATCGGCTGTCGTGTTCTTTCCTATAGTACCGCCAGTCAGTTTACACTAGGGTAAGATCTGAGTGTCTATAATATTAAGCAGGTGTGGATATTTGGCATGCTACCCAAAACGTGTGTAGTATGTTCTGTCCTGCCCCCCCCCCTCACAATTGTTGGCAATTGACAGATGTCAAAATGATAGTCGACTGGGAGAACTAACCACAGATCTTCTGTGGATGTAGGCTGCCTCAAATCCTTCTGTCTCTTCATGTAATCCTAGAGGATGCTGAGATCAGGGCTCTGTGAGGGCCAAACCATCACTTCCAGGACTTCTTGTTCTTCTTTACATTGAAGATAGTTCCTAATTACATTGGCTGTATATCTGGGGTCCTTGTCCCGCTAAAGAATACATTTGGGGTCAATCACATGCCGAGTCTCCTTGCCTTGTTTCTATGTCGGAGGTATGAATTTCTGGCCGCAATTCTTCCTTGAAGAACATTTTTGGCTAGATGTATGCCAGTAGATGGGTGCACCTGGGTCCCACTAGTTTTCATCAGTTCTGTGCTGATGACATTGCTGGACATCTTCTGATGTGGAAGGGAAATAAGCATGATGTCTTTCATCTGCTGCATTACACTTCCTTGACTGACCACTGTGTTTACAGTTCTAAATGTTACCATTTGTTTTGTGCTTCTTCAAAAGACATTGTACAGCACATATTGAAACTCCAGTCTGCTTTGAAATCTTTGCCTGGGATAGATCTTGCTGATACCGAAAACTACCTTGTGTCTTGTTGCTGTGCTCAATCTTTTTATGGTGTATGACCTGTGACATGAAACTGTCTTCCACAAGACAACCTTAGTAGCAGAGTTTGGCTGTTCCTCGCCCAGTTTTATGCCTCCTACACAACTGTTTCAGTTAATGACTGTGCTTTAACTTACATATGAAATTGATGATCATTAGCATCTGCTTGGCATAATTGGTTAATCATACCCCTGACTCTAATCCTACAAAATCCCTGACTTTGCACAAGTGTACAAAGTGTGCAAGTGTAAGAACTGTTGCCGGTTTGACGTCAAAGGATAGTCACACCAAATATTAGTGTGATTTACATTTTTCTTCTGTTTGCTCATTTTGTATTTTATAAATTGATAAAATAGACAATTGGAATACATATTTTTGAAAGCGTTCTTACTTTACAGCATTTCTTCACACCTGCCTAAAACGTTTGCACAGTACTGTATATATACAGTATATGTCCATACAATCATGTATGTCTACATACCTATTAGGTAGCTAAAAAAACTGCAAAACAAAAATATTCGTTAACGTGTGATTGGTGCCTAAGGTGAACTATATTTATAACTAAATAGGTTACAGCCAAGGGAGAAATTTCAAATACACTTTCACAATGTCATGCTACATTCTCTGTTTTTCTAGAGCTACATCAGCACTGCCAACAGATGACCTAACCTCAACAGTAACCTTTTGTAGAAAAGAGTATTTATTGTTTACATGAACAATTATAAATGCTGCTCTATTTCTGATAAATTAAAAAAAAAGGATTTCTATTTTCTTTCCCAAATTTTTTTTAAATATTTTTCCTGGAGTTTTCTATGGTTGCGCTGATCCCTTTTACAGCAGTCTTGATGTGAAACCGTGCTGTATCGACAGCTGAATATGGAGAGAATTCTAATTTGCCATATTTGCTTATACAGTGAGGGAAAAAAGTATTTGATCCTCTGCTGATTTTGTACGTCTGCCCACTGACAAAGAAATGATCAGTCTATAATTTTAATGGTAGGTTTATTATAATCGTGAGAGACAGAATAACAACAAAAAGATCCAGAAAAATTATTTTAAAAAAGTTATAAAATGATTTGCATTTTAATAAGTGAAATAAGTATTTGATCTCCTATCAATCAGCAAGATTTTTGGCTCCCAGGTGTCTTCTATACAGGTAACAAGCGGAGATTAGGAGCACTCTCTTAAAGGGAGTGCTCCTATTCTCAGCTTGTTACCTGTAAAAAAGACACCTGTCCACAGAAGCAATCAATCAGATTTCAATCTCTCCACCATGGCCAAGACCAAAGAGCTGTCCAAGAATGTCAGGGACAAGATTGTAGACCTACACAAGGCTGGAATTGGCTACAAGACCACCCCTAAAGCAGCTTGGTGAGAGGGTGACAACAGTTAGTGCGATTATTCCCAAATGGAAGAAACACAAAATAACTCTTACTTTCCCTCGGTCTGGGGCTCCATATACAATCTCACCTTGTGGAGTTTCAATGATCATGAGAACGGTGAGGAATTAGCCCAGTACTACATGGGAGAATCTTGTCAATGATCTCAAGGCAGCTGGAACCATAGTCACCAAGAAAACAATTGGTAACACACTATGCCGTGAAGGACTGAAATCCTGCAGTGCCCGCAAGGCCCCCCTGCTAAAGAAAGCACATGTACAGGCACGTCTGAAGTTTGCTAAAAAACATCTCAATGACTCAGAGGAGAACTGGGTGAAAGTGTTGTGGTCAGATGAGACAAAAATCAAGCTCTTTGGCATTAACCCAGCTCGCTGTGTTTAGAGGAGGAGGAATGCTGACTATGACTCCAAGAACACCATCCCCACCATCAAACATGGAGGTGGAAACATTATGCTTTAGGGTGTTTTTCTGCTAAGGGGACAGGACAACTTCACCACATCAAAGAGACAATGGACGGGGCCATGTACTGTCAAATCTTGGGTGAGAGCCTCCGTCCCTCAGCCAGAGCATTGAAAATGAGTCATTCCAGCATGACAATGACTCAAAACGCACGATCATGGCAACAAAGGAATGGCTTAAGAAAAAGCACATTATGGTCCTGTAGTGGCCTAGCCAGTCCTTAATTCCATAGAAAATGTGGAGGGAGCTGAACGTTCGAGTTACCAAACATCAGCCTCAAAACCTTAGTGACTTGGAGAGGACCTGCAAAGAGGAGTGGGACAAAATCCCTCCTGAGATGTGTGCAAACCTGATGGCCAAGTACAAGAAATATCTGACCTCTGTGATTGCCAACACTAGTTATGCCACCAAGTACTAAGTCATTTTTTGCGAAGGGGTCAAATGCTTATTTCACTCATTAAAATGCAAATCAGTTTATAACTTTTTTGAAATGCGATTTTCTGGATATTTTTGTTGTTATTCTGTCTCTCACTATTAAAATAAACCTACCATTAAAATTATAGACTGATCATTTCTTTGTCAGTGGGCAAACGTACAAAACCAGCAGGGGATCAAATACTTTTTCCCCCTCACTGTAACATGCTTAGATTTACATGAAAAACATTAAAGTTTTTTTATTCCATTCTCTAATTCCAATAGAAATGCTCCATTGCCTTGGACTAAGCCGGTCCGGTTTCCGGGGGTTGAGTGACAATTGCACATCCGCACGGATTAATGGCGCCATCAACATAGGCGCCATCTGGCGGCCGGCGCAATGCGCCTCATTAGCGGCCGGCGCTCATGACCTGCTCTCCCTGGGATTCAGCGCTTCATGTGTCCCTCCTCCCCATTGGGATCACGTGATGCCCCCAGCGCTGGGCCCCATGGGGCTTGTAGGCCAATGCGGGCTGCGTTTGGGCGCATGCGCTGTCCGCCACCCTATGGAGCACTGTAGATATGGTGGTAGGTAATACATTCTCAATTTCTCAAATTCGTGCTTGTTGTGCAAGGCATATTTACTGTGATATTCATCAAACCATATCTATTTGTTTCTTTAGTAGAGCATTAATACAAGTGTTGGTTCACGCTAGTCCCTGAGGAAGCCACACAGGCGAAACATGTTGGACGTTACACGGACCTTCTCAGCACTGTAAAAACTTACATGTCAATGCTACTATATATACACTGTATATGTGCATCCATTGTATCTGTTTAATTCTTGAATGTTACAATCTCGGAGAATTTTTTCTTCTCCGAGATTATTTGTTTGAATCAATAAATGTCAATGTTTTTAATCAAACTCTATTTGTCTCACATTTGAAATTATGATTGCACCGCAATAGTCCCAACATCCCCTTCCCCTCTTTCCCCCAAGATTTCTAATTAAAGTTCAGATGTTTATTTAAATAGATCTGCAGAACTGTGATGCTGTCCTGCAAAGAACCTGATTACTAATGTCTCTAAACAGCCATAAATACACATACTACCATAAGAAAATTAAATAATTTGAAACAGTGATCCATTTGATGTAAGCAACTGTGGTGTCCATAAATTACCAATTGCCTTAATCCGTTCCAGGCAGCAGGAAGTTGCATACTACCAGCGGAGATAATGGTGAAGAGGGAGATGATGAGATTATTCCACACAACATGCAGGAAGTACCATCATTTTAAAGAGTTTGATCTTATAAAAGCGCAAAATAACATATGCGAGAATTCACCAGTAAACAGAGTTGAAAGATTAGTTGTTCTCTTTAAAAAGGTTTAGGCAGATACAATATGCTACCAGTTACCTCAGTGTACAAAATAGGGGTAAACACAAATGTTATACACCAAACATGATGTGGGGAAGTGTTCTCATTTCAGCATGCACCCAACCTTTTTAGCCTTACAAAATGAGTAAAACTGAGGTCACAAAACCATAAGATTTCACAACTACTTTTATATTTAATTCTGAGGATACCCACTGGCCATATACAAAAAAAAAAAAAAATCAATTTTCCTTTTTCCTTCTTAACCACTTAAGGACCGGAAGGATTTCCAGCTTTAGGACCGGAGCCCTTTTTGCGATTCGGCGCTGCGTCGCTTTAACTGACAATTGCGCGGTCGTGCGGCGTTGATAAAAAAAAAACCTAAACATAAAATCGTTTTTCATTCTTTAAACCCAAAAAAACGTTTTAACAGCGAGAAGAAAACAAATATCGCCGCTAGTCTTTACTGCGTCTCCACTAGTTTATGGTGGTTTTCTTTCGAGATAAACACCCTTTTTTTCCTGCGGTTAAAGCAAACCCATGTTGCGGCGTGCTGGCGCGTTAACAGTCAATTTCGCTGCGTCGCGGCTTAGCGTTTTTCCCGAGGCCAGGATTTCGACCTTTAGGAAGGCCAGGAATTCACCAATTCTTCCTTTTTCCTTTTAACTAAAAAAAAAAAAAAACATATACCGGTCACCCATAGG
>BLSH010464449.1:559644-581714 GCA_018402905.1 Glandirana rugosa
GTGAAGAGGGAGATGATGAGATTATTCCACACAACATGCAGGAAGTACCATCATTTTAAAGAGTTTGATCTTATAAAAGCGCAAAATAACATATGCGAGAATTCACCAGTAAACAGAGTTGAAAGATTAGTTGTTCTCTTTAAAAAGGTTTAGGCAGATACAATATGCTACCAGTTACCTCAGTGTACAAAATAGGGGTAAACACAAATGTTATACACCAAACATGATGTGGGGAAGTGTTCTCATTTCAGCATGCACCCAACCTTTTTAGCCTTACAAAATGAGTAAAACTGAGGTCACAAAACCATAAGATTTCACAACTACTTTTATATTTAATTCTGAGGATACCCACTGGCCATATACAAAAAAAAAAAAAAAAAAAAAAAAAAAAAAAAAAAAATTATACGTACATACACACACACACATATACATATATATATATATATATATAGAACTGAACCTCAATTTTCCTTTTTCCTTCTTAAATTAAACCAGTCATAAAAGCAATAGTTTTAGGACAGGTCAGCAATGCCAGTATCAATATTCGATGCACTGTGGTCAATGCTTTGTGTGGCCATTCAAATGCAAAGATTGCCACTGCTGGCTACCTTGGAAAATCACAGTTACCAGGCTGTAACATTGGTCTAACGGCTCCGATACTTTCTGAATCACCCAGAACAAGCATGACAATCAGAATAGTCAGAGCGTAAGCTCCTAATTTGCATCCTTCTGGGTCGGTGGCTCTAAATATAGTGGAGCTACTAGATAAACATGACAATGATTACCTATTTGCCACTAGAAAGGTTAAAGCATCTTTAAACCCCAAAAAAATATGTAATATATTATAGGTGCCTTCATTAGTTGGTAGAAAGAGAGTGTGATCTTTCACTACCACAGCGACATACCTCCATCCTTAATTAAAGAGGAAGTAAACCCAGATTGGGTTTACTTTCCTCTACATTCCCCTGTAAAGTAGAATCATAATGGGCTACTATGCATCGCATTGTAGCCCATTATGTGCCACTTAACTGCAAATGAAGCCTGGGATGTCTCCATTACAGGTCGCAACCATCTTCTGCCCCTCTTCCTTCCAGGGCCGCGACTCCGGCGCTGTGACTGGCCGGAGTCGCGTGACGTCATTCCCGCGCATGCATGCCGGAGCCGCTATTCACGGCATGGTCGCAGTGGAGGAACGGCACGGAGGCCGTTTCTTCACTGCGCATGTGCTGACATGATGTCAGCACAGCAAATACACTGCATATCTCCTGAACCGTACAAGATATGCAGGGCACCTACAGGTAAGCCTTATTATAGGCTTACCTGTATGTTAAAGTGGTTGACAACCACTCAAACAAGCAGAACAAATTGGTCATGGGACTTTGAATGAGGTATGTCACTTTGAAAAGAATAAATACAGGGAATATCAAAAGTAAAAAAAAATTATTACATATCAAATAAAATATTACATAGTCACAATGAGCATGGTAATGAAATACAGTAATCAGGCAAGCAAGGGCTGTGTCAGTTCTTCATGTCCCTTGCTGACCTGATTACTGTATTTCATTGCCATGCTCATTGTGACTATGTAATATTTTATTTGATATGTAATAAAAACTGGATTTTTTGACTTACTGTAAAATCCCTTTCTCTGAGTTCGGCGACAGGCACAGCGACTCTTAGGACTAAGTAGGTTATACTGCCCTCTTCAGGAGTTTACTAGGCAGAACAGCCAGTTCTAACAGCAAAAAGAACAGTAACAGACACAGCCCCTCCCAGGGGGCAGTCCCCACTGGCAAATAACCCTACACCCAGCTCCGCTAGGCTCAGTTCGTAACAAGCAGTGCAACATCCAGAGGGGTGGGTGCTGTGCCTGTCGACAAACTCAGAGAAAGGGATTTTACGGTTAGTCAAAAAATTCCATTTTCTCTTTCGTTCGTCGACAGGCACAGAAACTCTTAGGACTAAGTGGGACGTCCAAAATCAGTGCCAAAAATGAGGGGTGGGTAACAGAACAACAACAGAACTACACCCAACCGAACCCTCAGTGAGGCACCACACGTGTCTCACACGGCTGCCTGCAAAACTTTGCGGCCAAATGCAGCATCTGCTTTGCACACACAGATGCCTGATGTCGAAAAGCCCAGGAAGTGGTAATCGCCCTGGTAGAGTGAGCCGTGACCGGGAAAGGAGGCTCCAGACCCCGAACAGCATAGGCTCGGGTCACAGTCTGTCTAATCCAATGTGAAATAGTGGCCGACGAGGCTGCCAGACCCTTGCGTGGGCCATCCACCACTACAAAAAGTGCATCCGACCTCCGAAAAGAGGCCGTGGTCGCCAGATACACCCGCAGGGCCCGAACAACATCCAAGGAGTGCAAGGCAACCTCCCTAGGATGAGAGGGATGTGGGCAGAGCGAAGGATGGACAATGTCCTCATTGATATGGAAAGATGACACCACCTTCGGCAGAATGCGTCGCCAAAGGTCGCTAAAAAAAGATCGCCAGGGCGGAAACCTGACCCTTGATCATACTCAACGTCAGCTTCTGGTCGAGACCCTTCTGCAAAAAAGCCAGAAACTGAGATACCGAAAAAGATCGGGGATTCCACCCCCCATTCTTGCACCAGGCGATATAAGCCCTCCAGGTGCGGTGATAAATCTTCCTGGAAGTGGCCTTATGTGCCTTAAACATGGTGGGGATCACAGAGTGTGAGACACCCCGATCCCTCAACACCTGGGATTCAATAGCCAGGCCGTTAAAGCCAGCGAGTGTAAAGCAGGATGCAAGATGGGCCCCTGAGACAGTAGCGAAGCGGGAGTCGCCAGGGGGCGTCCACCACCATTTGAACTACATCGGCATACCAAGGACGCCTTGGCCAATCTGGAGCTATGAGAATGGTCGGTATGCCCTCAGTTTCTGTTCTGCGCAGAAGCAACTTGAGAGGGGGAAAGGCTTAGAGGAGCTGGTACTGAGCCCACGGAGCTACTAGGGCATCCGCCGTGTCGGCTAGGGGATCCCTTGTCCTGCTCACGACGGCCTGCACCTTCCGATTGAGAAGGTCCACATCTGGAGTACCCCACCTCAGACAAATCTGATGCAGGGACCACTCTCCCTGGTCCAATCCCTGACAACTGAGGCAGTCCGCCTGCCAATTCTCTAAGCCCGAAATGTGGACAGCGGAGATTGCCGGTACGTGGAGTTCTGCCCACCGCAGAATGTGAGCTACCTCTGAGGCCTCAGCCGAGCTTCTAGTCGCGGTGATTCATGTATGCCACGGCCATGGCATTGTCCGACTGAATCCGGACAGGGCACCCATGCTGCGTCCTTGTCCAATGGGAGTTGCAGCACCTGATGGCCTGCAATTCCAGGACACTGATCGGGAGTCGAGACTCCTCCGGAGACCACCATCCCTGGGCCGACAACAGCCCCGGGACTCCTCCCCTGCCGATCAGGCTGCTGTCCATCGTGACCACCGTTCAATGAAGGGGGAGGAACGGCTGCCCCAACCGCAGGGCCAGAGCCTGCATCCACCAGAGCAACCTATCCTGGGATGAGGGGGACTTGTCCCACTTTCGCAGAATCTCCTGCTGCAGAACACGGGTGTGACTGGGCGTATGAGACTGCCTTGAAGGTGGGCACCATGAGGCCCAAGACCCGCATGCAAAAGCAGAGGACCACCTCTGGGACAGCAGGGACCGAACTGCCGACTGAAGCGTCTGTCGCTTGGATGGTGGAAGGAAGACCTTCGCCTGGGCTGCATCCAGAATAAGACCCAGATACTCCAAGCGGTGAGACGGAGTCATAACCGACTTCGGGCGATTGATCACCCAGCCGAACTCCTGCAGAGTGTGCAAAGCGATCTTCACATTGTCTCTGAGAGCTGAAGCCGACTCTGCTCGCAAAAGAAGGTCATCCAGATACGCCACCACTGCGATGCCCCTCTGCCTCAGCAGAGGGGCTAACAGCTTGGTGTAGACCGGAGGCGCAGAGGCCAGGCCAAACAGGAAAGGCAGAAACTGATAGTGATGCTCCCCGACCGCAAAGCGCAGGAAGCGCTGGTGCTGAGTGCATATGGGAACATGCAGGTATGCATCTTTGATGTCGAGGGAAGCCAGGAAATCGCCCTGGTGCAGAGACGCTACCACAGAGCAGACAGACTCCATCCTGAACCTTCATACACGCACAAAGCAGTTGAATGCCTTCAGGTCCAGAATCGGGTGGACCCCATCCTTCTTCGGGACCACAAACAGGTTGGAGTAAAACCCATGGAAACGTTCCGCATGCGGAACGGGGACCACTACCCCCTGACAGAGTAGGTCCTGCACCACCCCAAACAGGGCCTGCAGCCTGCCAGTGGGCAGTTGCCGCTGCCACGGATGCTTCTGTCCACCCGCGGGGGCCTTGGCAGGCTTCAAGCCTTTGTCCAAGGAGCAGGAGGGACGAAAAAGCCGCTTGTGGGCCGTAAAGGAGGGACCCGGTTTGCAACGGGACTCCATACTCTTCCTGGACTCCGGGAGAAAGGTACTCTTCCCTCCCATGAGATCCTTAATAATCTCAACCAAGGAGGCTCCAAAGAGCTGCCCACCCTGAAAAGGCAAGTCTATCAGGGCCTTCTTAGATGTTTGGTCCGCCGACCAACATCTCAGCCAGAGCAAATGTCTGACCCCCACCGAAGACACGGCGGACAATTTGGAGATCAGGGGGGCCGTATCCAGGGCTGCATTGCACAGATACTTAAGCCCCTGGACAAGCTGTTCAGCAAGTTCCACACAAGCAGGGGGAACCTTAGCATCGCTCATTTCGTAGTGTAACAGCTTTGCCCATTCTGTGAGTGTCTGTGACACCAGAGCAGAGGCCACAACAGGCCGCATGGCCAACCCTGCCAGAACAAACATGGATCTGACGATGGTCTCAGCCTCAGCCGTCCACTGGGTCCTTTAAGGACGGCGTGCCTTCCACTGGGATCGTGGTTGCCTTGTTCAGGCAAGACACAGGGGAATGAACCACAGGGGGTGATGCCCACTTTTTTAACAGGCTATCCTCGAAGGGATAGCGCAGAGAAATGTTTGGGTATGAGAAGGGAGCTCTGAGGCCGTCCCCAGTCTCTGTAGACAAATTTATCCAGGAAAGACACATAGGGGAAAACCTGAGCCCTGCGGGCTGGTTTATGCGACCCAAAGGGGGCGGGGATGTCCTGCGAGGGTCCCGCCGTATCATCTAACCTCAGGGTTTCACGCACCGATGTGATCAGGGTGCTGACTAGTGCCTTCTCGTGTACAGCAGTGGCCGCAGCAGATTCCTCCTCACTATTAGTAGAATCCGGGGCCTTGCCATCCGACAGCTCAAGGGGGGGTCCCCGTCATGGTGGAGCCCCCGTCAGGGTCCGAGTCCTCAGCAGAAGGGGGGGTAGGGGCTGCTTTATCCCCGCCTTATGCCCACATGCTGTCTCTACCCGGGAGACGAAGGACACCAGGACCACCGACAGAGCATCAATAGGGATCACAGTCCCTGAGGCGCTGGCTGCAACCACAGAGAGGTCTGGTGGGGAAGCACCCACATCGGCTGCCATTGCGTCACCCACCCTGGAAAAACGCCACCTAACTGAGGTCTAGGTACCAGGAGACCAGGCACCCCCCACCCTAAACCGCTGTGCAGAACTTACTACAGGAGGGTAACCCCAGAGGGAATCACCACCTGCCCGGAGAGGGCCGTGCCTGCTGCTGTCCGCCCCTGCCTTGCCCGCCCATCCTCCACACTTGCCACTGCTTCTGCTGCTGTCCCACAGGAGAGCTCTCTGCTCTGTGTGTGGGGTAAAACGGTGCCAAAATCCACAGGGACCGCCCCCACACTCACAGGTCGGCACACGTGCATAGGCCACAAGAAAATGGCCACCACTGCACACTAGAGGCCAAACCCCCAGTCAGGAATGCCGCGGCTACATCAAAATGGCCGCCGGGCGCCCCAGAGGCTGAACTATGCGGTTGGCCACAAGAAAATGGCGGCCGGACCACGGGAAAATGGCCGCTGATTGATCTCCGACCGCCTGATTGCCCAGCAGCAGGAGGCAAGGAGGAGGGGGACAGCTAAGGCCCTGGACACCCCCCTGGGAGCCCTGGGGGAGAGGGGGCGGGGGGCACAGCAACAGCGCAGCATCGGAGGGAGGGGGTGGGGGAGGGGGGTAAAGTGAAGGAGGGAGGAGGGGGGGACCAACCTGCCAGCCTAACACCACAGGGGGGAAACCGCCTGCTCCCCCTCAGATTCTAGTGGGAGGGGGGGGCGTACTTACCCATCCAGTCAGACGGAGTGGGTATCCCACCCAAGAGAGATCTGCCTCACCCGTCAAGCTGGGGGGGAACTGTTAGCCATGGTAACACTGTGACACGGACTCAGGAGCTTGAGAATTTGAGCTGCTCTGTGCAAATACACTGCACAGAGGAAGTATAACATGTTTGTTATTTTTAATTTAAAAAAAACAAGACTTCACAATCACTTTAAGAGCAAAACGAGCAACCAGGATGCAGTCCTGATTACGGTGGAAGGAGGGAATTACCTTTGGTTTTGAGACTTTTGGCCTCTATTCTTCCTCTTCGTCCTTATGAAGAAAAAGGAAGAGTTCTACAAGACAAGGCCACCAGTTCTGAGACTTACCTTGCTCAAAAAGAGAAAACAACCTTATGTGTAACATCGGCCATTAGAATATCCCAAATGGGCTTAAAAGAAAGCTTCTGTAGATCTGACAGGACCAAACAGATTGGTTGATTTCTCTATGTGAATGTAGTGATGTGTTACTACTCATACAGGGGCAGGAAGGTATATAAGGTCATACTAGTACTGTATATTGTGCTGTGTGATCTGGACTACACACAAATGTAATACACAACAGTTACTTTACTGTCTTACATACTGTTCACATTTAACCACTTGTCTACCAGGGCGATATTTACATTTTTTGCACACATTAAAATCTACATTTTTAATAAAAAAAATGACTAACACTTTTGCCACCAGAGCAATTTTGACATTTTTTGCAAATGTTTAAACCTTTTGCTACCAGGTCCGTATGCACGTCCGTAAGCTAAAATGAGCTTTAGTGCAAACTAACACTATACTACTTAATTTGGGATTGTGTCAAGTAAATAGATACCCAATATGTCAAGCCATAATATTGCATGCACTAAATAGCGAAGACATTTGAAGATACATTGAATTACGGGCCTATAATTATTGCTCTTACTCTGATAATACATCACATATTCCACAATTATGGTTTATCCATTTAAAGTGGATGTAAACCCTCACATATACCCAGTGAAGTGAACAGCCTCAGAAGATAAACAGAGAGGAGACATATCTCCCTACAAACATGTATTTCTGCTGTCTTCAACTGTATATATCCTTTAGAACAGTGGTTCTCAACTACTGTCCTCGGGACCCGCTAACAGGCTGAAGTATTACCTTGGGAAGATGCAGATTAGAATACAGCAATCACTGAGCAGCAAATGATATCACCTGTGATGTATTTCAGTTATCTTGTAAACCTGGCCTGTTAGTGGGTCCTGAGGACAGGAGTTGAGAACCATTGCTTTAGAATGTGCACATCGTGTTAGAGATTTTCTCACCCACCCCTATTTCACCTTGGCAAAGGAAGGAAGGAATGTGCAGTGCTGTGCTCTGACAAGTCAAGCTCTCTGCTAATCTATTTATAGCCACCTCCCACAACATAAATTTCAGGCTGCTTTTATCTCCTGTGTCAGAGAACTTGTCAGAAATTGATAACAGAGCTACAAAACAGGAGAAAGCCACAGTGCTTTGAAGAGAGATAAGAAATCACTACAGATATATGCTCCCAGCTCAAATTTAATTTATCGGGTTTACATCCACTTTAAGGGCCAGGCTTTTTTTTTGGCACTTTTTGTTTGCATGTAACAAATCGTTTTTTTTTGGTTTGAAAACCCCCAAACAGTATGTATGTTTTAAAACAGAGGCCCTAGAGAATTGGTGGGTTTTGCCATTTTATATGCCACACAGTATTTGCACAGCAAATATCAAACATGTCATGCTTTAAACTTGCGCACACCCATGCAATGGTGATAGATGACTTAAATTTTACTATCCATAGGTAATGCTTTAAAAGCCTTTACAGGCTAGCACTTTAGATTTACAGATTGCGGTGATACCTCACATGTGTGGGCCGAACGTGAACGTTCGCCTTTTTATTTTTTTCGATTATTATTAATTTATTTTATTTTTTGTACAGTTACATTTTTTGATCACTTTTATTGCTGTTACAAGGAATATAAACATCCCTGTGACAATAACAGGCATGTGATAGGTACTCTTTATGGAGAGATCTGGTGTCTATAAGACCCCAAATCCCTCCTCTGCCCTTAAAAGCATTTAAAACACCAATATATGTGTTTTTTCAATTTTTTAATTGACATCCGGGTAAACAAAGTGATTTCATGTCATCCCTTCCAGGTTATCATAGCCAACAGCCGATCCTGGCTTTGTTTGGCCATCTGGCCTGCTGGTGGATGCGCTGGCTGGTTACTCGGGTCTTCTGGTGGGACGGGAGTGCCTGAGCAAGCCGCGGAAGGCGGCGGGGAGTCCGACTGTTTGTAACAGCAATCGAGTGGCTAGTTAGCCACTTTGATTGCTATTGCAAGAAAGGCAACTGTTGGCTGAAAATAATGCTACTGGGATGATGCCTGCAGCTGCATGCATCTTCCTGGTAGAGCCACTTGAAGACTGGTGCCAGGTACGTCACTGGTCAGCAAGTGATTATTTACATGTGTGTCTTAAGTTTGCATTCAAGTAGGTCCATGGGGCAACAGGAGGGCTTTCAATTATTTTTTTAAATTATATTTCAACTTTATTGCCATCTCAAGGGGGATAACAAGCAACCTATGTGATGGCATTGGGCAGTTGACATGTATATAGAGACATCATCCGTAATGTCTCCTCTGCAGCTAATCCAAGCACAGATCTTGCTTGATTCCTTGCCTCCCAGGCTACAGTAGTCCAGGAATGACAGCTATGAACCAAAGTCCTCAAAACCTGTGGGTTCATTCATTGCAGAGATGAGGGAACGCCCAGGGGGGGTGGGGGGTTTAGGCCATGCAGTGTATTGTAAAAGTGACTGAGTGGCTCTACAGATATCTTGTTCAATTTTACATGAGTTGGCTGAAAAAATCAATACCAAGCTCATGGCCACAGCAGCACTAGCTGTGAGCTTGCTTTAAGCCCTCGACTACCAGTACATTGATAATTATACCGTGATAAAGGGTTAAGCTAAACTGCATGTGTTAGCTTGGATAAGCATGATATCTGCAAAAAGTCACTGCTGTAGTAGATATTAATACAGTGATGTACTGGCTCCTGAAGGGCAGGATGAAAAAAGGAAAGTTATGTGATCATTTTACCTCTCCAGATTTAAGGTAGGAAACCCCAGTAAATGTTAAAAGGGCAGAAAGCTGCATACAAGGGGCTGGCGTACTGGTGGAGGTCAAATAGTTTTATATATATATATATATATATAAAAATTCTGACTTACAAGAAACAATGTTTTCTGGTGCACAGTCCAGAAGATAGCATTTTTTGTTAAAGAACATTGTAATATATGCAGCTATTGACAGGTTACTGGACACTAGCAAAAGAGAAAGCTACAGGGACAACCCCCAATATAACGCCTCCTGCTTCCAGCCAGCCACAGTTTTGTAGCAAGCAATAGGCAGCTCTTAAAAACACAGGGAAGGGACCTACTGTATGTCCTTTTCTGTGCTCCAAGAAACAGATTTTACTGGAAACTGAAAGAATCCTATTTAACTATTGGTAAAGGATAGTAGATTATTAATCAAAAATCTGTTCAACTGAGAGGTGGGCAGCACAGTAAACAATTCCAACAGGACCACATAACAAATAGGTCAATTAAGCTGCCTTTAGCACCATATGCACAAAACTGGCATCGGAAGAAGAATAAACATTCAACTAGTAAAACCTGTGAACAGAAGTCCAGATGGCAGCCTTGCAAATCTGGGAAACAGGTCCTTGATGCTGAAAAGGTCAAAGCACTAATGGATCCGGTAGAGTGAATGATAATAGGTAAGAGAAGAACCCTATTCTTTTAGGCCAGTGGTCTCCAAACTGTGGCCCTTGACTTACCTTTATCCGGCCCCTTGGGGCACTATTCCTCCCACTGACAAAAACAATGGGGCAATCATTTTTACACTGACACCACCAATGGAACACTATTCCTCCCACTGACACCAACAATGGGACTCTATTCCTTCTGCTGACACCAATGATAGGGCACTAATAATTCCTTTAATACCAAAGATGGGACATTGTTTCCTCCCACTGGCCATGGTCCAGCCCCCCTAAAGTCTTAAGCACAGAAAACTGGCCCTTTGTTTAGAAAGTTTTGGAGACCCCTGTTTTAGGCCATAGGCTCAAATGAGGACTTTTCCTAGGCAGCTTCTGGAGAAAGATTTTCCAAATTATAGCTGAAGTAACTGGAATTCTCTTGCACTAGCTTTGCTAAATCTGGGGATAGATACATACCCTCCTCACTACCATACTATTGTTTCCCATATTTTGTTGGCTGCTAGAGCAAAGATTACTAGATACTGGAAACATCAATTAGCCCCTAGCCCTACAGAAACCATTGAGATAATAAAGACTACTTATACTAATGAACAGCTCCTAGCCATTCAGAATGACAAATACCCTCTTTTTACCACAATGTGGAAAAAGTGGATCACCTGGTTAAATAAACCTTAAAGCAGAGTTCCACCCAAAAGTGGAACTTCCGCTGGTCAGATCCGCCCCCCCCCAGGTGTCACATTTGGCACCTTCTGGGGGGGGGCGGGATGGCTACAAGTCTGGGTTCCCTTACCCCCAATGGTGGCGGCTGCTCTCGACCTGCCGATCCGAAGATCATTGGGCGGTGCCAACATCGCTGGACTCAAGGACAGGTAAGTGTCCTCAAGTTAAAAGTTAGCAGCTACTGTATGTGTAGCAGCTGACTTTTAATTTTTAAAGGAACGGCGGCAGGCTTCCACTTTAATATCATTCAGGCCAGCATGCCCTTTTAGGTACCCCTCCCTATGCGCTCTCCTTTTTCCCTCCCCCCCGCCAGAGGTGCCATAAAACCCTTATTCTGAGTTGTTTGTTATATTTTGCGATGTTCTATTTGCCCATTTTTTATCGATGTCACAGATACTATGCTGTACCTTAAAAGACTTCTCACAATATCAAACATACACTCACCGGCCACTTTATTAGGTAATCAAAGTACAAATAATTCAGTGTGGAGATGTGTAAAATAGTGAAAGAAACTGAATGCAAGCTGAGTACTCAAAGGTAATTCATAATCCTCTCACAGTAAACATATAAGAAATAGTGCAGCGCAAAATAATAGTCCATAAAATGCAGATGTAATAAAAGGTCTCCCAGTGTGAGACACAATGCAATCACTTCAACTCATGCAGGTGAAGATAATGTGGATCCTGTAACCACCACCACTAGCAGCCTCTCACCTCCTGCCTATGACCACAGGGGCCTACAGGCATGTATCACACTCAATTAGTGGTGTAGATACTAATCCTCATGCATAGGTCCTCGTAATAACTCCAGTAGGAAAAATGCTCCCCGGAATTATGTAAATAAAAAGAAACTTTCTAGTGCTCTCTGTATAAAATCTTGTGACTTTATTCAACATAAACCAGGGTACTCACATATAAAAGCACCTCCACTGGTGCCAGTATGCAGTCATAACATGAAGTTATAAAAGCAGTCTTCCAATAAAGTGTTAAGATGGCCGTGCGGGTGATGTCCGGTGTGTTCCTCCCTCAGGTACGCGTTACGTTCTATTGGCAGGACTTCTTCAGTGTTTATTAGGTACACCAGCTCAATTGCTTGGTAACACAAATTGCTAATCAGCCAATCACATGGCAGCAACTCAATGCATTTAGGCATCTAGATGTGGTGAAGACAACTTGCTGAAGTTCAAACCAAGCATCAGAATGAGAAAGAAAGTGGATTTAAGTGACTTTGAACGTGGTATGGTTGTTGGTGCCAGGTGGGTTGGTCTGAGTATATCAAAAAGTGCTGATCTACTGGAATAATCACACACAACCATCTCTAGGGTTTACAAAGAATAGTCCAAAAATAAGAAAATATCCAGTTAGCGGGAGTTATTGGGACAAAAATGCCTTGAGGTCAAAATAGAATGGGCAGACTGGTTTGAGATGATAGAAATAACCACTCGTTACAACCAAGGTATGCGGAATACCATCTCTGAACGCACAACGCCTCAAACCTAGAAGCAGATGGGCTACAGAAGCAAAAGACCACACCAGGTACTACTCCTGTCAGCTAAGAACTGGAAACTGAGGCTACAATTCACACATGCTCACCAAAATTGGGCAATAAAAGATAGGAAAATCGTTGCCTGGTTTGAGGAGTTGCAATTTCAGCTGCGACATTCAGATGGTAGGGTCAGAATCTAACGTAAACCAAAGTTTCTCAACTCAAGTCCTCAAGTACCCCCAACAGGTCATGTTTTCAGGTTTACCATTATTTTAAATAGGTGATTTGATCAGTTTCACTGCCTTAGTAATTACCATAGCATTTCATCTGAGGGAAATCCCGAAAACATGACCTGTTGGGGGGTACTTGAGGACTGGAGTTGAGAAACATTGGCATAAACAACATGAAAGCATGGATCCACCCTGCCTTGTATCAACAGTTCAGGCTGGTGGTGTGGGGGATAATTTCTTGGCACACTTTGGCCCCTTATCAATTAAGCATTGTTTGAATGCCACAGACTACTGGAGTATTGTTGCTGACCATGTCCATCCCTTTGTGACTACAGTGTACCCATCTTCATGTCACAAAGCTCATATAATCTCAAACTTGTTTCTTGAACATGGCAATCAGATCACTATACTTCAATGACCTCCAGTGTCACCAGATCTTAATCCAATAGACTAGAGCAGCTTCGGAATGTGGTCGAACGGGAGATTGGCATCATTGATGTACAGCCAACAAATCTACAGCAACTGTGTGATGCTATTATATCACTATAGACCAAATTCTGCGGAATATTTTTAACAAATTATTGAATCTATGTCACCAAGTATTAAGGCAGTTCTGAAGACAAAAGGGGGTCCAACCTGGTACTAGCAAGGTTTACCTAATAAAATGCCCGGTGAAGGTATATTGCATTGTTCTAATTATGTACTATACCTTCATACGACATGTAGTCTTTACAATGTTTCTCATCTACACCATTTATCCTTGTTCTTTTAACTTTGTTTTTGTAAAATTAATAAAAAAAAAAAATTGAAAAAAAAATTACTTTTATGATCTACCCAACAATGGTTGAGCAAGTGGCAGGAAGTGCACTGGAAGCAGAGGGAATATGATTGCCTAAAGGAAATAGATGAGAAGTAGACTCCCAGCATGAACCATGTCAAGACAGTGGAGAGAAATTTTCTTAGGACTTTTTGGAGCAGAAAATACAGACTTTAGTGCTGGTTGAAGTGGAAGGAGAAAATCACCTTTGGGAGGAGAGATTCTTGGCCTCAGGACTACCCTGCGACTCGAGTCCCCGAACCTAGCAACAAACCTAAGGTGTCATTGAATTTGAACACCAGGTGCTCCAAAATACAGCATTTCCCACCTGTAGCAATGGGATTGAAAGACCTTTAGATGGAGAACACATTCAGCTGGAGCAAGTCTACCCACCAAAATGTGCAGCGCAGCCCAAGAGAAGATTGTGGTAATACTCCTGAGGGTATAGTCATCAAGCCCAACTACACCTTTTCAATAAGAGATCTAACTCCATTACCTCATCTCTACTATTACAGCAATAGGTTCAAGTTTTTTTTTCCTCTTATAAAAGGGGGACACCAAAAATTGTTCCATTCTGATTGATATAGCCCACAGTTGTGGCATTGTCAGACTAGATTATCATCAGACCAGATTATGATAGTAGTAAAGCAAGGAGATCAGTGGGAAAAATAACCTAGATTTCTGAGCATTCTGCCTTCACCTTGCAGTAGTGAGGACCTGGGTTCTAATCTTGGCCAAGACACGATGTGCATGGAGTATGTGCAAGTGTGGGCTGGCACTTTCTGCATGTTGGCAGAATGCGCTATAGATATTAAATAAATTAATAATTTATGTGGAGTATATTGTAAGGGATATATATATTTTAGTTGCAGATGTTCCATGGTGAACATGTAAATGGGGGTTAATTGTACAGCGAGTCATGCAGTTCCAGCTGCCAAGATTAGAACCAAGGTCCTCACCATTGCAAGGTGAAGGCTAAATCCTGAGGACTTGGGTTCTAATCCTGATCAGGACTCAATGTGCATGAGTATGTGCAAATGTGTGCTGACACATTCTGCATGTTGATGTGCTAAAGAAATTATATAGATGAATAATTCATGTGGCATATTGTAAGGAGTATCCTTTTCAGTTGTGAATGCCCCATTATGAACAGGTTAATTTGGAGTTAAATGTGCTCTAATGAGAGTCGTGCAGTTCTAGCTGCAACTATGCCCACAGGCAATTTATAATTGAAGACAGTCATGGATTGGCTATTTAAAGATAGCAAGTACAAGGAAACCAGCTCTAATGACTAGGGTCTGCCCTTGACACTAGTCAGTGGTAATGCATGCAAGAGACAGCAGCTGAACCATATGCTCTCTACCCACTACAGGACTTCTTCTGCACAGCAAGGTGCCAAGGACTGCACCCAGCCCAACATGCTGGTATCCACCATAAGGACATAAACTCAAGCACTGGATTGGAAATCCACCATGTAAGGGAGAGTGGGGTCTTGGGGTTCAGACACATTAGGCGGTCCATGGACTGAGTCTGTTTGTCCCATGTGGTCAGGATGCTGATTTGCAACATTCTGAAATGAAACTGGGCATATAGCACCCTGCTCAAAGGAGGCCACCATGAGACCAAAGAAAAGGGACAGAAGTTTATGCATAGGTAGAAAGGTTCTGGACAAAATCGTGTTCAGTGACAGACCTAGGTACTCCAATCTGCAAGATGGGTCCCAGCAAGGACTTCTGGAGGCTCAGGATCTAATCAGAGCTCTGCAAAACCTTCATCATCTTTTTAATGTTGATGGAGAGGGACAGGGAGGAATGGAGATCATCTAGTTATCCTACACTGTGAATGCCCAGAAAAGGAAGTGGAGCCAAAAAAGGGAAAAAGTACCTCAATGAAAACATGAGGGGTCATGGAAAGGTATAATGGTAATGACCACTTGAGTCAAAAGCTGTTGGGACAGCAGAAAGCAGATCTGCCTGTTATGACAGGGAAGAAGACAAGTTAGAGATCATGAAGTGGGAAGAGGTAGAGTGTGAACTCGTTTGAATTGGCCAGATCTACCACAGACATCAGCCATTTTTTAAGGAAAACTTTCCTTAATGGCATATCATTGGGCAAAACTACTGGGTGATTAAACTCAGGTGCTCCAATGCTGAAGATCAGCATAGCAATAAACTCTATGAAAGTCGAGAATGGCATGTAGGAATCTTCAGCGGCTGATGCCTCCTCCCCTAGTATCAGGATTGAGTCATAGGCAAAATCAAAAGACTGATGCCAGAGGGGAGAAAGGCACAACTGTGACTCATGTAGTCTAAGTCCTCAACAAGATCAGAATATCTTCCCTAAGAACTCACTTTCTAGATAGGAAGGATGAGGTGGGCATGAATAAAAAGGTCCTGTTGAACAGATGTATACCAGGCTCTTGAGACCATCTGATCCCTTTGTGAATAAAATGTCCCCTATGAGGTACTCATGAACTCCCCATGGTAGTGGTGCAGGATGCCCCAGTGCATTCACCTGTAGGCTGCTGTAATCCAGACATACTACTATGAATGTTCCACCAGGGGAGGAGAACACGAGGATGTTGCTTAGCTGGCATCCTGAATCAAGAGAGGAAGAGGCAGGGGAATGTTTGCGCAGTAACCTCCCTTAAGACTTTGTGACACATGTGCAGATTGGGCTTCAGGCCTCACAGGCAGAGTACAGTGCCAATAGGGCAAATGGCACAACAGCACCACACCAGATGCCCTCTAGCAGGACATATAAACTGGTGCCAAACTCTATTAACCTCACCAACCTGGACTGGCTGACAGCAGCCTTTTTACACCCAAAAAGATTATATGGGCACCCTGGGTGAATGTTTAAAGGACTTCTCTATACTTTTTACTTCAGAAGCAGAAAGAGGAAGTTTAACCCCCATCCTGGCTCACAGCCTGTGATGTGCATACCCTTGCAGGGCTATATACTAAGCAAACCACCAGGCTCTGTACCAGTAAAGAACCCTGTGGTTTATTCCACACGCTACACTACATGCCAAGAGAATGTTCACAGCAGGATCCAGTGTAAAGCAACATTAAAGTCTAGCCCACATCTTTCACTAGGCAGCATATGGGTATGGTCCACCAGCACCCTGAGGAGTCCACGGATATGGAAGCTGCATAAAATGCTGCAGCTGCTATGGTGCTGAAGAAATAATCTTGTAAGAAATAATCAAGTAAGCAGATAGAGAGTAGAGAGAAGAGAGAAGAGGTCCATCGCCTAAAGACACAAGCAAAAAAGTGAGGCTTGCAGGGATTATGAAGGGTTATATAGGTGGAACGTCACTGTAGCCTCTTTATTACCGGTCAGTCACTTGAAGGTAGTTGTATATAACCTAGTCTTAATGTTTTAAAGAAGCCTGTGTCTTGCACTGTATGATCAGGAAATATACAGTAGAACACTACACACTAGAGTTCTATTTATATGCAGCTGTAGCATAATGCTTAAGGTAAATTGAGGTACCTCACGTTCCATACTATGCAACTAACTTAAAGAGGAAGTAAACCCTAATGGGGTTTACTTCCTCTATATTCCCCTGCAAAGTAGAAACATAATGGGCTACTATGCATTGCATAGTAGCCCATTATGTGTCACTTACCTGCAAACGAAGCCTGCGACATCCAGCGATGTCCCCTGTGCAGGCAGCGTCCATCTTCAGCCCCTCTTCCTTACGGGGCCACGACTCTGGCTCTGTGACTGGCCGGAGTTGCATGAAGTCACTCCCGCGCATGCGCACAGGAGCCGCCAGTCACGGCACGATCTCAGTGAAGAAACGCCATGGAGGCCGTTTTTTCACTGCGCATGTGCTGAAATGATGTTGGCACATCTAGAACACTGTATATCTCCTAAACCATGCAGGTTTGGTAGATATGCAGGGAACCTACAGGTAAGACTTATTGGCTTACCTGTAGGTTAAAGTGGTTGTCACGGGTTGACAACCACTTTAAAGGTTCAGTACAAAATTGCTTTTAAGAGTAAGTACACATTAAAGTGGTTGTAAACCCTCTCATATACCCAGTGAAGTATATAGCTTTAGGTGATACACAGATGAAAAAAATCCTGCTATATAGGTTTACTTGTTTGTTTATCTGCAGCCATCCCTTCTTTACATCCTTTCAAAAGTGCAGATTTGTGATAAAATCCTTTTGCATCTATGAGGAGCAGGGTGGAGGGGGTGGAGAGCTGCAGGTACAGTGTGAGAGTGCTGATTGGAGGAAAGGCACACACCCCCCTCCACACACTGCACAGGAATGAAGGAGACAGAGCTGCGTTCTGAATAGACAAGCTGCGTGTTGAGCTCCATCCCCCGTCACAAATTTATCTTGTGTCGGGAAAACTTGTCAGAAGTGACTCATGCTGAGGGGAACGAAGCACCAGAGAGAAACCACACTTAAGGCCCGGACACACGATGCAAAATTCGTATGGGATTTTCGTACAAAGACTGATGTCCGTTTTTCGGATCATTAGCATGGTCCTTTCTACAGCCGCTTTTGACTTTTCGGAAGACAAAAGCTGCATGTGCAGACTATAAAAAAGGGATTTTATTAAAACTTACCGTAAAATCCTTTTCTCTGAGTTCACTGACAGACGCAGCTCATCATAACGTGTGGGGTTTATGCTCGTCCCACTAGGAGTTAACTTGGCATGGGAAAAGAAACAGCTGGCCCCTCCCAGGGGGCCGTCCTCTCTTCCTACATAAACCCCCTCATAGCATAGCTCTTCAGTTCGTACACAAGCCGTACCAAAGCAGAGCCCAGAGGGGTGGGTGCTGCGTCTGTCAGTGAACTCGGAGAAAAGGATTTTACGGTAAGTTTTAATAAAATCTCTTTTTCTCCTATCGTTCACTGACAGACGCAGCTCATCATAACGTGTGGGGAGGTCCCCAAGCTGTGTCAAAAGAGGGGTGGATAAACGCTAACAGTACCCAACTAAACCTCTAAGGAGGCGCCAGACGCTCCTACACTGCCGCCTGCAAAACTTTGCGGCCAAAAGCAGCATCCGAAGATGCAAACACATCAACTTTATAAAACTTAGTGAAAGTGTGAACCGAGGCCTAAGTGGCCGCCTTGCACACCTGTGACACCGAGGCCTGGTGTCTGAAAGCCCAGGAAGTGCTAACAGCCCGGGCAGAATGAGCCGTGACTGGAAAAGGGGGAACCTTGCCCCGAACAGAATACGCATGGGTCACGGTTTTTCTAATCCAATGAGAAATCGTAGCCAACGAGGCCGCCAATCCCTTGCACGGGCCCTCTGGCAGTACAAACAAGGCATCAGCTTTTCGAAAAGAAGCTGTAGCAGCCAAGTACACCCGTAAGGCCCTCACCACGTCCAAAGCATGCAACTCAAACTCCTTTGGGTGCGATGGGCGAGGGCACAATGAAGGCAGAACAATATCTTCATTAATGCGAAAAGAAGAGACCACCTTCGGAAGGAAGGAAGGAGATGGTCGCAAGACCGCCTTGCCCTTATGCATGACTAAGTAGGGAGACTTGCACGATAGTGCTGCTAATTCCGACACCCGACTGGCGGAAGTGATGTCAACTAAAAAGGCCACCTTCTGCGACAGCAGTTGTAAGGAAATCTCCCCAATATTCACATAAGGTGGTTTCTGAAGAACAGAAAGCACCAAATTCAGATCCCACGGAGCCATCGGAGTCCTCACCCGAGGCGTCACATGTCGCACACCCTGTACAAAGGTACAAATTAACGAGTGCGAAGCTAAAGGTCTCTGAAAGAGAATCGTCAGAGACGATATCTGGCCCTTGTTGCAAACTAGGCATTGAAACTGAAGAGCTATGCTATGAGGGGGTTTATGTAGGAAGAGAGGACGGCCCCCATGGGAGGGGCCAGCTGTTTCTTTTCCCTGCCTAGTTAACTCCTAGTGGGACGAGCATAAACCCCACACGTTATGATGAGCTGCGTCTGTCAGTGAACGATAGGAGAAAATGTTTTCAGACAACTCAACATCCGATTTTCGTATTAGTACGCTTTGCGTACAAAAAAAAAAATCATAACAGCACGACTACGCATGCTCAGAAACAAAAACACATACAAAGCTATTCAACACATTACGTCACTTGTGACGTTAAATCCGGATGTATGAAAATTTTCGTATTGGTTAGTAACATTTTCACTTTCGACATGAAACAACCATCCAACAAAAAACTAACATTCTGTTGTCTGAAAATCTAAGCGTGTGTAAGAGGCTTTAGAGCTTCGGAGAGAAATGTAAACACTACAGATATATGTGCTTTGTTTAGACTTCATTACTGAGGTTTACAACTACTTTAATCTGAATTACAACATAATCTATATGGGATTCAGGCTAGCAGAAGAAAAAAAGGCAGTTATTACTGCTCCGATAGAGGAAAGCTCTAAAAGAACACACAGAAGAAAAGAGACCACCTATACATTTTAATATTTTTTTCCCAGATTCACGTTATGCAACATGCAAATCTTCGGATACAAAAAACACATACAAATATATTTGTATAACAGAATATTTTGTTAAACACATCTTTACCATAAACTTTGCTATGTTACAATAATTAAAGTATGATGTAAGCAAAATGTCCTCCAGGTATGGAAAAGTTGTCTTTTCTAAATAAAATACTCAGTAAAAAATAGCATGTTGCCAAGATACACGCCAGTAACTATCCAGTACTGTATGAGCAATAAACAACTGCAGATACAGATTTGACATTCTGACTTTATAAAGCTCAACCCATTTTTTTTTTATATGGTTTTTGGAGGAATAGATCCTCTATTTGTGGTTTGCGTCCCCATGAATGATATTTACCCGAATTTAAAAGTGATGAGAGAATATCCAGGTGGGAAACGGATACAAAACACATTTTTTACAGTAAAAATGCACAAGGGTTAAAATTGTCAGGTCATTATTACTGTGTTTTCCGGTCCCCCTGATAAATGCAGGGACGGGTAGAGATAAAATATGGCCAACTATATCATGAATTTAATATATTAATTTCCCCGAGATAACCAAAAAAAAAAAAATTGTCTGGAATTGGGCTTTAACATAAGTCATTGATCAGTGTCATTGTTTAAATACAAAATCTGATTTTATAACAGATTACAAAATTAGACAATTTCTCTAAACCACGTTGATGCTATTTACATGAATAAAAAACAAAAAACAAAAAAAACTCTATAAAAATCTCATAGCATCTTGCGAATAATGGCAGTTAACAAGTACCAACCACTTTTCAGTTCAGCAATGATTCCCATTGGAATAGTTTGACTCTCCCTGGTTGGGATGAGGAGGGGGAGGAGGTGGAGGAGGTGGTGGGGGCAGATGGTAATTCTGCATATAGGAAAAATGCACGTTTTGCTCAGGCCATACCATGTTCGGAGGAGGAAAAGGAGGAGTAGGATAATTCTGCATATTTTGATAGTGTCCACAGAAATGGGGAGGTGGATGTTGGGGACCATTATTTGCATAGGTCATAGAATATTCCTGAGGACCAGTATTATGGTAGGCGTAGGGCTGGTGCATCATATGTGGTCCCTGAAACTGTGGTGGAAAGTACTGCTCTTGACGTCTGAACGTATTTACATGCATCTGAGAACCTCGCCCATTGGAGAAGCGTGGTGCAGAACCATTTCTTGAGAAGGGTCTTGAAAATTTCTGGCCCCCATAATTCTGGTTAGACTCCAGGGACGATGCTGTATTAATGAAAAAAAAAAAAAAAACCTTAATGTAAACAATATTTAAGGAATGTGCTTTTAAAAACTTAACTATTAAGTAAGAATTTTTCTACTGCACTCTTCAACATACCACCAACTGTACACAATCTACACTTCTAGGAAAGAAGATCTGAAGTGTATAGTGAACCATCATTTACAAAAGTTTTTCATCTTTTATGTCTGTGAAGGGTCCTGGAAAAATCGATAGCCTTGGAGGACTAGTTGCAGAAAGGTGGAGTTAAGTATCTAGTTTTTTGGCAGGCAAACTGAACAGGGTTTTAAATAGCTGTTACTTTGAGGGGAACCTGTGGGGACAGAAATAGAGCGGTCAGCGCAGTATTAGTTTTTAAAAAGGGGGAGGCTCTGGGACATCACTACTTAGTCACTGGCCTTAAAGGAAAGAGCTCAGATTTTACAAGCTGCAAACTTGTTCCAAGTCTTGCTAGGTAGTAAAACAAATAATTTGAATGTCCAATCAATTTGGAAACCACACGTTTAAATCCAAACAATTGTGCTGCCTGTGTTTCTAACTGAAGAGATTCTTGTCAAGTTCAAAAAACCATTCCAGGTCCCTCTGTCAGTTTTTCAGACGGACCTTATCAGATGGTCTATGTAGCTCTATGGACCGGCGGGTGTAAACAGACTTGTGTCAGTTTATACCTGCCTACCAAAAACTTGAACTGTTCTTAGAGAAGTCAATCTTTGTGTCCGTCGTGTTAACAAACCTAAATTTGCACACCAAAGGTTTAACTAACCTGTAAGTTTAATAAACAAAATGATGGATCGTTCTGAACCTTGTTCAAACGTCGAACATTTTAGACTCGAGAAAGGAAATTCCGGTCACTGATTCATCACTACAGGGTCTCGGAGGGGGAAAAATTTTTGATTATGACGCGACTGGCGAGATAAAGACAGGGGTGTCCAAGGGGAGTTTCATTGTCGATAAATTTTGGGACAAGTCAAACGGACGGTTTT
>BLSH010464449.1:639036-654119 GCA_018402905.1 Glandirana rugosa
AGTGCATGGTATAAAAATCCCCCCTATAATAAAGGTTGATTCTGAGATCTCTACACATAAAGACTAAAACCAAGATAAAACTCATCACAAATCATAAAAATCAACAGTAGCAGAAATAAAAATCAACTATAAGGAATCTAAGGAAACCGTTAATATCCCGATCTATGTTCGTGGTGGCGTGAGTGATTTTATCGTTCATTTTTATGATTGGTTTTACCTTTGTTTTTAACTGACCAAATAAACAATGCTGAACTATGGTCCCTAGTTTTGTTTTTATGGTATCCGATGGTGCTACAAGCGTTTGTTTACCCCTGGCTTCTGAGATCTTCTAGGACTGCAGTGATTGGTCTACTGAGCGATCAATGGCACATTGGTTTGACTGCTTTGGCATTTTATTCATTTTGGTCTGAGTGTGCATTGCATGTGAGGAAGGTGGAGTGTGACACGCAGTCTGTCATGCAGTCTGTCTGATCTGTCATCACCGTGGGTGTCCTTATCCCTCTTTGCCCTACTTGAGCTATTGCAGCACTTTAAACTACTACACTATGATGGTCTCTCTCTTTCTCATTCAATGAATCTGGTGAGATGACTCCAGTCTAGGACTTGGTCCACAACTCCTATCTAGAATGCCACCTCTGCTGTTTGGATTATGACCGTATTATCACATTTCTGGTGAGTGGGCATTTGCCCGGAGTCAATAGGAGGACTATTGTTTGATTCAATCCATCTGATTTTTGAATGCTGCAGCTATATTTAATCGCTGCTCAGAGGGTGTTGTGTTTTTAACTTTTGTTGCTAGCAGCTCATTTGCTTACTTCAGCGCTGGTCATTGACCATTTCTAATAGGTGTAGCTGCAGCAGGTTCCTATTGCCCTATATTTTTCTTCTTGGGATTTTTCATTTGACAGAACACCGTCAATGTTATTATTTTTATTTTTTATAAATATGCCCCTCAGTGTTAACCAATTCTAATAACTTGCTGTCATACGTATTTTGCCCCTTTTCCCTAATAAAACTGGTAAAAATAAAGTTGAATAAAGTCTCAGCAGTGACACTTTTTTTCTCAAAAAAAAAAAAAAAACACAGGAACTCTGGACGTGCGCTTGGTGGTGTCAATCACTAGTGGCAGTCGGTTCACATTAGATTCCACTCCTTGCACAGGAAGCAGAGAAAAAAAAAAAAAAAAAAAAGAAGAATGTAAATCTCTTTCAGAACTGTACACGTTCCCAGAAACCATAGGGGATTACAGCTTGATTTATACCTGCTGAAAAAGTCAGACCTCTTTTACGAATGGTAGGATGATAGGAATAAATCAGCCTTTTCTCAGCTAAGCACTAGTAAAAACAGTCTTCTATGCCTGGGATTACAAAAAAGTCCGTTATTACCTTGTCTGCGATACGTATAAACAATTGCGTGCAGATAAAATAATGTACTCCCCAAACAAAGATATCCTAATAAAAACATGCACTTGAAATATAGACGATCATGAAATTTTCCTGATTAATGGACTCTACTTGTTTGTGTTAAGGAGTTTCCATGTACGGTCTTTGGCTCTACAATGGAGAATGTGAACTGCAGCACCAGTCCACCCCAGTTAATGCTGTTTAACTATTCTTATAAGAAGATGATTTGAAAAACTGATATTTTGTTTTTTCCTTAATGCTAACTAATATGAAAAGAGACAGTTTACTTACCAAATTGAATGTTCAATGAACACGGTAAATAAGGTGACACCGATTAACTTCAGCAAATCATGCCCTTCAATTTCTCCTGGCACATAACTGACCTCATCCTATTCGCTAACATTTATGAAGGGAACTTTCACTTTGAAAAAGTTAAAGGCTCATTTACCCAATTCATCACTTGCAATTTATCGAATCCTCACTTGTAAATGTTTAAAAGAAGCTACAAAAAGATAGGGGGAAAGACCCCACGAAAAGGTATAATGCGACCCTAAATGGTATGTGTGGCTTAAAAAGTTACACGTTTATTGGACTTGTTACAAAAGTCACATACAAAAATGTATCAGAAAACCACCACACGTACTAATGTTGTTATTCATTAAAACTTCCTATACACAGGGGCCCAGACAAATGATTAAAATGAATGGAAGTTTAGCTTATGACTTACTACACCATTGTAAGGCGTGGATCAGCATGCCAGTGTACCAAACTGCAAAAAGATAGGGGTAAAGACCCCAGAAAAAAAAAAAAGGTATAATGTGACCCCACATGGTATGTATGGCTTAAAAACCCTCAACCACACACTATAACAACGTTGTTATTCATTAAAAACGTGCTATACACATGGGCCCAGACAAGGACAGACAAAATATTGTATGAGGCATGAGGCCATCTTCAAACCATTTTACACCGAGCATAGCCCAGACTGTCTCAGCCTTGAGATAGTAACGAAAGTAGGTATGAGGTGACATGCAAGGGCTCATTGGTGAAACTGTATAGTTCCTCTATACATGACTGGATTAATGAGCAATTCCAAGGTAGGCATATGGGTACGCTGAAATAAGACCCTAAGGGCTTTTCTTATTTGACGTGCATCAGGCACTCACTGTGCTATGTACACCACTTAATTAGTGCAAGGCGCAAATGACCATCTAAAGCGAAAAAATCATACGTTTCCTGGGTGCATCTCTAAAAATGCTAGTTCAAAAAGGGACAGAGTCCTGCAATAGGCACAAGATATTTGGCAGATAGTTGAAAAAGTCCATGCATTCATACAAGTATGGACTGCTATTGAATGGCAGGGCAGTCCTGATCTTCCGCATATATAGCAGTATCAGCTGTTCAGCAGTCCCCCAGTAAAATGTTCCTACACTGACTAGGTGCTAGGAGGGAACTCACTACAGGGGTGGCATGATAGTGGGGACACAACTTGGTGAAGTAGCTGCAGACTTACTGTTGAGGAGCTGATCGGGGATATACCTCAGGCTGATCCAGCTCAATGCCCTGCGTATTCAGCGCCATGAAGGGAGAGGTCAAGCCTCGGCCCTTCTACGCTGCGCTCCACTGCTGCTAGATCCCGTCTCCTCCACCTCAGTGTTCTGATACATTTTTGTACGTGATTTTTGTAACAAGTCCAACAAACTTCTAACTTTTTAAGCCATACATACTATTTGGGTTCACATTATACCTTCTTTTCCTGGGGTCTTCCCCCCTATCTTTTTGCAGTCTGGTACATTGGCATGCTGATCCACGCCTTATAATGGTGGAATTATGGATGTTTTGAAACTGTCCTCCCCTCTTTTTACATAATACCATAAGCTAAACCTCCATTCATTTTAATGACAACCAGGTTAGAATGAAAAACTAAAGTGCAAGGTTAGAATGAAAGACTAAAGTACAACAGAGGAAAAACGTATGTACAGTTGTGCTCATAAGTTTACATACCCTGGCAAAATGTATGATTTCTTGACCATTTTTCAGAGAATATGAATAACACAAAAACCATTTCTTTCACTCATGGTTAGTGTTTGGCAGAAGCAATTTATTTTCAACTGTGTTTACTTTTTTAAAATCAGAACAGAAACTACCCAAATTACCCTGATCAAACGTTTACATACCCTGGTGATTTTGGCCTGATAACATGCACACAAGTTGACACAAAGGGGTTTGAATGGCTATTAAAAGGTAACCATCCTCACCTGTGATCGGTTTGCTTGTAATTAGCGTGTGTGTATAAAAGGTCAACAAGCTTCTGGACTCCTGATAGACCCTTGCATCTTTCATCCAGTGCTGTACTGACGTTTCTGGATTCTAAGTCATGGGGAAAGCAAAATAATTGTCAAAGGATCTGCGGGAAAAGGTAGTTGAACTGTATAAAACCAGAAAAAGATATAAAAAGATATCCAAGGAATTGAGAATGCCAATCAGCAGTATTCAAACTAATCAAGAAGTGGAAAATGAGGGGTTCTGTTGAAACCACACCACGGTCAGGTAGACAAACTAAAATTTCAGCCACAACTGTCAGGAAAATTGTTTGGGATGCAAAGAAAAACCCACAAACAACGTCAGGACTCTCTGAAAACATGTGTGGCTGTTTTAAGATGCACAATAATGAGGCACTTGAAGAAAGGTGGGCTGCATTGTTGAGTCGCCAGAAGAAAGCCATTACTATGCAAATGCGACAAAGTATCGCTCTTGCAAAACGCCAAACAGCACAGAGACAAGCCTCAAATCATCTGGCACAAAGTCATTTGGAGTGATGAGACCAAAATTGAGCTTCTTGGCCACAACCATAAACGCTACATTTGGAGAGGAGTCAACAAGGCCTGTGAAACTCGGAGGTGGATCGCTGATGTTTTGGGGATGTGTGAGCTACAAAGGCACAAGACATTTGGTCAAAATTGATGGCGAGATGAATGCAGTATGTTACCAAAAAATACTGGAAGAACATTTGCATTCATCAGCCAGGAAGCTGCGCATGGGACGTACTTGGACATTCCAACATAACAATGACCCAAAACACAAGCACAAGTTGACCTGTCATTGGCTACAGCAGAATAAAGTGAAGATTCTGGAGCAGCCATCTCAGTCTCCTGACCTCAATATCATCGAGTCACTCTGGGGAGATCTCAAACGTGCAGTTCATGCAAGACAGCCCAAGAATTTCCAGGAACTGGAGGCTTTTTGCCAAGAGGAATGGGCAGCTTTACCATCTGAGAAGATAAAGAGCCTCATCCAAATATACCACAAAAGACTTCAAGCTGTCATTGATGTTAAAGGGGGCAATACACGGTATTAAGAACTGGGGTATGTAAACTTTTGATCAGGGTAATTTGGGTAGTTTCTGTTGTCATTATTATTTAAAAAGAGTAAACACAGTTGATTGATAATAAATGGCTAAAGCCAAACACTAACCATGAGTGAAAGAAAAGTTTGTGTTCTCATTCATATTCTCTGAAAAATGGCCAAGAAGTCATAAATTCTGTCAGTGTGTAAACTTATGATCACAGCTGTATAAGACAGCACTGCACCTATATGGAGGCTGGTATCCCTGGAGGTGATCTGTGACATGGTGCTCTTCAAAGGGATCCAGTGGGTAGATGAAGGTAAAGGTAGTCCTCATGGGGACTTAGCTGCTGCCTCGCTGGTAGTGACGCAAAATCGCTCGGCAGGATTAAGTGTAAATAAGATATGAGGCGAGCTCGATAAGCAAAAGAAGTCACTCTCCAAGATTTCATAGAATCAGCATTCAGGTACGGAGCTTCCTATGACAAGCTTAGGTGCTTGATTGGCCAAGAGCGGTTAGATAAAAGCAGGCAAGTCCTTAGACCTGTTTAAAGAATATCTAAACCCAAGAACAATATTGCCTCTACCGTCACAAGAGTGCATTCTCTCACAAATTCAAAACCTAACGCTTGTGCTCTAGCTCATCCATCACAGTAGTTGAGTTCAGTGCTGCAGCGATAGGACAGACAGCACTGCACATGTGCATCATTTGAATTGGAGAGAGTACGCACTTGTGATGGCAGAGGCAAGAATAAATGGCTGGAGCATAGGCTGAAGGATCAGAGCAAACAACCTAGTAACAAGACAGGATGGAGGAATGCTGTCTGTTGGGAGTTTTACAGTCAGACTGCTGGAGGGGTGAAAATGGCCAACAGCTATAGTAGCCAAATTATTCAATACTGTTCATGGCAGCAGTCTGTTTTCATCTACTGGCGCCCTTTAACTGCATAGCTAGTTTGTTTTGTGTTTTTTTTTATTTTGCAAAAAAAGTGAGCAAACCCTTTCGGTAAATATGAAATATAGCCTATGAATATTTCTCTTTCAACTTCGGAATCTGCTGCTGGAGCAGTTTACAGGCTTTCAGCTTGATTCTTTGATGAAAGCGATTTACACACTACTCATTTAGAGTGCATCTTCACTATGCATTCCATATCTTAGAAAAAGCTTGAAAAACCAAAAGTATCACTCTACTCTCAAGTGTCCCGTGGGGTAGCTTTTCACAGGGACTATGTCAAAGGGTCCACAGGGACTAAAGTGCTACTTACTAGACCACGCGCACCTCACGTTTCTCATCCGCCCATATCCAACTGCTCAGTTTGAAGTTTAAACCAGAGAACCTTTTGATTACTTATTGTGACCCTTTCCTTTAGGCTAACCCTTTAGGAATCCTTTCATGTATTATACAGTATTGTAAATTGTAAAGCACACATTGCACATATAGGTCAATAAAACAGAAATAAAAAAAATAAACATTAAAATACAGACAAGAAAAAAAAAAATAGTACATAATTTCCATTGTCCATCTGTAATCTTCAGACTTCATTTTTGGCTTTTCAGAGGGAACAAAACCTGTTTTCCACTATGAAATATCAGTGTCCAAAGTCAGTCCTGTGGTCTTGCCCTCATGACAGTACTCTTGAATTCTATTAAACACAGCTGGGCAGCGCCCACACATACAATTTTAGACATTTTAAAATGCAGCTTGCATTTAACTCACCTTCCCAACAGCAAGTCGATTCGCTTTAAAAACAACAGTGTCCTCATTTAGCGGTGGAATGTCACGTAATGATTCAACAATCACTGAGGGCAGAAATACACAAGCAGTCAATAAGCATGCTACATGCAAGTATAGAAAACTGATTTTTCTAAGTAATCATCGGTACACTTTTAAAAACAAAAAAAGACTTCAAAAAAACAAAACAAATAAAAAAACTTCCCACCGGCATTATATCTTGCAAAATTAATTTCAAAGACTACTGTCTAGGTCCACACTAGAAGGCCAATTTCACACCATCAATTAGGTGAATTTTGTGTGCATCAAGCAGCAATCACCCTATGTAATCGAGGACTGTGCAGAGCTGCAAATAGCTTTGGCTTCCGCCTAGGGCTGAAACAACCAATCGATTAATCGACAACTAATCGATTACTATTTTACATAATTGATTAATCGGCCAGCTGATTAGTTGGCCTGCATACAGAATGCATTATTTGTTTATATATCAGGAAATACAGTGCAGGACAGATACAGCTCAGTACACCATCCATACATGTCAGTAAGTTCCTGAGAACTTGTGAATGTGTGAGGAGGAATGTCTTCATGGGACATGCAGTCCTGGGCAAGAAGGGAGTGGTTCTAAAGGGAGAAGTTTTTTTTACCTTGCTATAGGGGCTCTCTATACTATACTTTGCAGCTTGATATTGGGGAGCACTGAAGGCAGGAGAAGCCAGATGCATCGGCGGGGGATCCCAGAAGCGGAGAATCATGGCTGCTCTGAGCAAAACCATACACAGAGCAGGCAAGTATAACAGGTTTGTTGTTTAAAAAAAAAATACTTTAAAGACTCAGGGAAAATCAGCATCTGAACCCAGAGAAGGTGGAGGCTGATAGACTGGAGGTAATAGAAGGTATTATAATTAAATTTTAAGTAAACTTTTACCAGTATTGTGCATTATATTTAAAATGATCATATCCATGAAAAAAAAAAAATACATTTTTTTTTTGAAGGAAGACCTTGTTTTTGTATGGCCAGCATATAATATATTACAGTTTTGTCTGAAAATCTGCAAAACAGTCTTTAATTTGTTTTTTTCTTTAAATAAAAAACTTGATCTCTGAGTCTGATGATATTTATCAGATTCAACCTCTAATAGTATATACAGTACATATCTTCTGTCTGTTATTCTCAGAGTGGATTAGACCTTTTGCTTCCGAACCATAAAGTTGGTTATTTATATTTACCACTGCATAGAGATATTTAAGAATAAATTGCCATTTTTTTTAAAACTTTACATACTAACTAAATTATACACTATTCTTTTTTAAGGCTATTATCCGATTAATCGAAATAATCATCGGCCAACTAATCGATTATGAAAATAATCGTTAGTTGCAGCCCTACTTCCGCCGACCTGAAAAGTGGCCGGCGGTGGATAGTTTTCAGAAGGTGGCAGGCTGCCAGGCATTCTAGATGCAAAATGCCACCAATTGAATGGCTTTTTTGGCAATTGAATGGGAATTTTGTATGCAAATACCATGCCAGAACCAGTGCTTAGCTAGCAGTTGTGGTGCAGCCGCAAAGGAAAGCAACCTTAAAGTGGTTGTCACAGAGCCGGAGTCCGTGGCCCCGGAAGGAAGAGGGGTAGAAGATGGACATGGCCTGGAGCAGGGACATTGCGGTCTACCAATTCAGGTAAGTGCCACATAATGGGCCAATATGTGATGCATACTAGCGCATTATGCTTTTACATTGCAGGGTAATAAAGAGGAAGTAAAACCCATTAGGGTATACATCCTCTTCAAGTGGCCTGTAAAACCATAACCACCTGTTTTTACCAATGAGAAATTGAGCGAGTGAGACCTGGTAAAAAAAAAAACAAACGAAAAACACCTCAGTCACTATCCCTTATGTGAAACAAGATTACTCAAAAGCAAGACCCCACATCTCCCCATAAGGGGGTCTCAAAGTGCCTCAAAGTAGTAAACGTAATACAATATATTTTTAAAAATCTAAAATTATATTTAAACAAAATTTAAAAATAAAATTTAATAAAAACCATGTACCAACACGGTAAGTATATAGTATAACCATTTTATGCAACAATGCGTGGTATGATGTATATGGATCTATGCTTTTCACCCAGATGAGGGGTTTCTATAGGATTCACTTTTCAGAATTAATAAGCCCAATAACTCAAATAAGAACCAGAGAGTGTCACCAATTCATCATGCATAACGCCATGCGCACATGCATCTGGCCACCACGCTGGTGGATTGTTTTTGTAATCATATAGGGCTTGTACCTTTTCCTTTTTTTGATAAGAACCTGGGTTAGCTGATCTTGGTTCTTCTATGGCACGACATTCCAGACCTCTGTTGTACAGCACGCACGGTTTCCTATTCAGACGATCTTATCTACATTGCTGTAATCCTACGAATTGTATTAAACTGCTCACAAACAAGGCTTATGTGATGGCTTGTATGTGTTGGCGACTTCTTTTTTTAAAGATCACCGATATAATTTTGGACACTCACTTTTGTTGCCAGCGGTTTAGACATTAATGGTTGTGTGTTGAGGTATTTTGAGGGGACAGCAAATTTACACTGTTATACAAGCTGTACACTCACTACATTACATTGTAGCAAAGTGTCATTTCTTCAATGTTGTCACATGAAAAGATAGAATAAAATATTTACTAAAATGTGAGGGGTGTACCCACTTTTATGAGATACTGTATATCACCCTGTTGGCTACTACTGCATGATGAATTGGTGACACTCTGGTTATAATCTGAGTTATTAGACTTCTCAATACTGAAAAGTGGATGCAGAAGAAGCCCCTCATCTGGGCGAAACACAAAGACCCATATACATCATACCACACATTGTTGCACAAAATGATTATACTATATACTTACAGTATTGGATTTTTTTAATATATTGTACTACAGGTTTACTACTGTGGGGCACTTTAAAATCATCTTTTCCCATAATCTCTCATTGTGGTAAGATGTAGAGATTTACACCAGTCTATATGAACGAAGCCTTACAGCAAAAGTGTACAAATATAACGAAAAGTTAAAGTGAACATATTCTAAAAAGTTAGTAATCGAAACTTTCATATTTCTGTTTTAAGAACTTGCTGGCTTTAACCATTTGGTCGCTCATTAACAAGGTCAGTGACTCAACAGTTAGTACAGGTACAGGATGGACAGGTCAGCATAAAAAAAATAAAAAATAAAAAAAATAAAACCACCACCACAATTTTTGAATTACCAATAAAAAGAAAATTTTCTGGAGTACCTACCTTGCAGGACACTAGCTTCTTAGTCTTTACAACTGGGTTATATGCAGCGAGCAAAAATAGCTGCTGGGAGATGCTGTATATAACCCCTGCCACTCCCAGATGGGACATCCAAAATCAGTTCAACAGAGGGGTGGGCAAAACAGCAAACAATGCCAATTCCAAGCAGAAAGACACTAATGGCATGAGCTATTAAAGTGTTTATAAAGGCTATTTTTTTTTTTTTTAATTAAGTTAGACGTGTCTACTCTGTCCAATGATGTTGCACAAGACAGCCTCCTTTTCTAAAGTCTCCCACAAGTACTGTCCACTGGTTCGTCCCTGCGGGTGCCCCCTTAGCATGCAGTGTGCTGAGGGGGCACCCATGCGGGCTTGCTCCTGAGCCAGGCTGTGTGCATTGCTAAGACACCCCACCCCCGCACAGGATTTGACTGACAGCCAATGACTCCTGCTGCTCTCAGTCTCCTGTGAGACCAAGAGAGCACAGGTGGTGCTGCAGAAGGGGACAGCGCTGGATCTAGAGAGGGCTCATATAAGTGATTGGGGGGGGGGGGGGGGGCATAGCTAGGGTGGTGGGAACAGGTATTAGAAAATGTAAACTTTTTTCCATGTCCTGTTGCTGATCTACCTTCACCGACTATGCCATCCATCTTCTGCTGAGCTCTGTAGTAGCCTGCTTAACTTGCTGAAAAAATGTTATGCCCCTCTGACATCCTGTTTGTAAGACCGCTGGCCGATCTCTGTCCTGTATTGCCAGCAGCAGTCTGACACGCCCACTTGTATTCCTCTAGAAGAAGCTAGGACGGACTTGATGTAGTGGGCAGAGGGGGTCTCGCAACCCCTGGTCTGTACCGCCCATTGAGGAAGTTTCCTCCTCCCTCCTCCCCTGCCAGCACCACCCCCTACACCCTCCGTCGCTACCCGCCTGCTATCTCTTACTGCAGGGCGGGATCATAACACACCGGCCAGGGACAGAGTGGGGAATCCCCGGGCGGTGACAGGTCTTGTATCTTATGTATAAAGAGCAGATCACCGTAATGTTCCCACCAAATAGGAATTGGACTAGTGTGCTGTCAATCACTACGCCTAAGGGGCGGAAACATTACAGCAATCTGCTCTCTACACACAAGATACAAGACCTGTTACCGCCCGGCTGGTGTGTTATGATCCCGCCCTGCAGTAAGAGATAGAGTGTGGGGGGGGTGGGGGGTATTCTGAAGGATGCTGGCAGGGAGCAGGGAATCCATACACAAGATACAAGACCTGCACCGCCTGGGGATTCCCCGCTCTGTCCACGGCCGTGTCTTATAATGATCCCCACTCTGCACATATGTGCTCCGGTGGCAAATGCACACGTGTGCTCCGGTGGAATAAACGTACATATGTGCTCTGATAACAAATGCATATATGTGCTCCATTGGAACGCACATTGGTGCTCTGATGAGGAGATGGCACTGGTATTGAAGTTTGAGATTTCCATACATTAGAGGGTTCCACCATTATTGTGTGATTAGTAAGTTAGCGCTGCACTTTTTTGTTTTTTTTCTCATGCTGACATTTGTGTCACATGCTGATGTAAAACAACATGGCTCTTTCTTTCTGTATTGTGGCTGGGGATGTTCTCACATACAACATACCAGCACTGATTGTTTTTGGAAAGATTTCAAATCTGCAGGAGGAGGAATATTTCTAATAGTGAATTACAGCAGAATACAGTATGTATATCATTATGGGATGTGTGTACAGATCAGTAATGATTACAGAAAGCATGTAAGGGCAATAGGTTTATCTCCTGTAGCTGGAGGGGAGAGAAGACATGCCGTGTGTCACCGAGTAATGGGCCTGGCTGCAGAATGGGGGATGTGATTTATGTTGAAGGGGGCTTGTTCACATTTACATGTACAGGACTAGTGTACCTCCCCACATTCACTGCAATATGCAATGCCTGATGGGAAAATGTAGTCTAAACGGAAAGAAGAGGATATGATCCAATCACTCTTCTAACAGAGCCTGTCTTGCAGAATACATAAGGCATCATTTGAATCACAGAGACCACTTCCTGTAAATTAAATTGGACATATCTCTTCAATGGTAAGTAATTTCACAAATGTGAAATTGTGACCAATCAGCGCAAAAAAAAAAAATGTAAACAAAGTAACCAAAAAATATATATACACATATCCAAAACAAAAAAATATTTATACTGCTGAATAGTGATTCCTATGCAGCAGAGCCAAGCTAATCACACCAGGGGTTACTGCACTAAGAGGGAGGCACCGCCCACAATAGGCAGCAACTGCAAACCTGGTCTAATCATCCCAGTACTCACACCTGCCAAACAGGAAAGGGACACAGTCCAAATTCAGCAAGGGGACACCATCAGCTCTTGCAATGTTCAGCTACCAAAAACATATTTGAAATATTATTAGAAAAATAAATATAATTATGTATACCACCAAGTGATATCTTGCTCAATGCAGGAAAAAAGCAGCTGCTGACACTAAGGCCTCATACACACGGACGTTTGACGCTGGCGTTTTCTGGCGTTTTTTGCAGCTCTCCATGTTAGTCAATGGCCCCATAAAAACGTCTGTGTTTTTGAGCTCTAGATGGCGTCGGCATTAATGAGCTGAAAGTAGAACCCACAGCCATCGCATTCTGAGTCTGTAATGTTTTGGCATATTTTGACGCAGACGCGGCAAAAAGCCAACAAACGCCAACTAATATTGCACCGGCGTTTGACGCAGACGTTTTTAGGTTGAAAAATAGCAGAGGGGTGATTTTTTTTTTAAAAAATGCCTATTGAAGCCAACGCTCACTAACGCCGATGCATAACGCCGATTTTTTTTCCTTGATGTCGGGCCTCATACACACGGACGTTTTTTTGACGCCGGCGTTTTCTGCAGCTCTCCATGTTAGTCAATGGCCCCATAAAAACGCCGGTGTTTTTGAGCTGTAGATGGCGTCGGCGTTAGTGAGCTGAAAGTAGAACCCACGGCCATCGGGTTCTAAGGCTGTAACGTTTTGGCATTTTTTGACGCCGACGCCACAAAACGCCACCTAATATTGTACTGGCGTTTTCCGGCGTTTTTTTTTTTTTTTTTTTTAAAACAATATATTTTTATTGAATGTTTCGAAAATACATCATAAGGAAAAGAGAAAAAGGAATACAAAAGAAAGGAAAACAATGAAAATCCATGTTACACCCTTAGAAGTACATACTTGTGAGGTTAGGTGTTGATACACCTATTGACATTAAGGTAAATATGCGAGAATTTCAGTTACTGCCCTATTATTGGTGACTTTTCCCTGTTCGCTCTTGCCGCTGAACTGGCTGTGGGGTGTTCTGTGGTGCCCTGGGACAGCACTTGTGTTTGCTCTTAATGATGCTAATTGTTTGGTTGGAGGGGGTCCAGTTGCCTCCTGACCTTCCGGTCACCCCTTTGGGTACTAACTGTGACCGGGAGGGGGCATGGATAGGGAATTTATGGATATGGGCGTGCTATCACCAGGAGTATTCACAGCCACGTATAAATCTGAGCGTCAAAGATGTTATGTTACCTGTGTAGGTTGAGGGAGGGGTTCAGAGATACAATTTTTTCCATCTAGACCACAAGGCCCATTTCGTGGCAGTCTTTGTGGTTGTGCCAGTAGTGTTGGCCATAATTTGTTCATACGAGCAATGAAGGTCAGTTGCTCGGATTACCTCTTGGATTGTTGGGGGGGTGGGGCATTTCCAGTTCCTAGTAATACTGATTTTTGCTGCTAATAATACATTTACAATTATGTGGCGAGTGAGGAGGAAAATCCTCTATGTTTAATGAGAGGAGTGCCAGCTCTGGGGCTGGTTGGATGGGTATGCTTGTTATTTCTGTGAGCAGTTTGAAGACCTTGGACCAGTAGGAGCAAATTTTGGGACATGTCCATAGAGTGTGATAAAGGTCTCCCTGGTCTCCATACTCTCTCCAGCATAGGGGAGATGCCTTTGGACTGAAGCGCGCTATTTTTTTGGGGGTTAGGTACCATCTCTGTGCTATTTTTAGAGTCATTTCCCAGAGGGTAGAATTGCTAGTCGCTTGGAAAGTGTGTGTAAGGGCTGACCGCCATTTTTGTAAAGTGAAGGATTGGTTTAAATCTCTTTCCCAGCTCTCATGTGGTTTTAGCTTATGTATAGAGTTTTTCTGTTGGATTGCTCTGTGGCACAACGCAATGGCTTTTGTGGTTGTGTTAGTGGAAGAGAGGTAATTCCACAGGAGCTGGGGGGATTTCATAGGCCAGCAGGTAATGCGTGAGAGGAAGTGGTGGATGCGTAGGTAGGTGAAAGTGTGGGAGGCAGTAAGGTTGAATTCGTCTCTCAGGGAGGCAAAGGGTTTAATCTGATTAGTATCTCCTATATATAAATCGTTGATGTAGCAGATACCCTTCTTTTGCCACCCTGAGAGATCAATTGAATCCAGTACCCATCTCAGTGATTGCAAGGGGATCTGTATCTGGTATGCTGAGGGATCATTTTTGGAGTCTCTGATCAGATTTAACCAGACTCTTGCAGATGCTTGCATGGCCAGTGGGAGGTGGGAGTAAACTCTGGGTGTCAAGGGGATGCTTAGCAACCACTCTCTCAGAGAAGAGTAGGGGACAAAGGAAGCCTCCACTTTTCTCCAAGCTGTCTTTGGTGTGGGAATGAACCAGTCTCTCAGGCTTCCTAGAATGGAGGCCTTATAGTACTGTGCAAAGTCCACGTATCCTGCTCCCCCTAATTGTCTCTTTCTAGTTAGGTTTTGGTGGGCTGTTCTAGGTTTCTTACCCGCCCAGACATATGTGGATAGTATGGATTGCAGGGACTTAAAATATGAGGAGGGAATGGGAATTTGAAGCGTACGGAAGAGGTATAGGACTTTGGGAAGGTGGACCATTTTGAAGGCCGCCAGCCTCCCCATCCATGAGAATTCAATTTTAGATAGAACTGTAAGATCCGATTGCAATGTAGATCTGAGCGGGATGTAGTTGGCTGAAAAGAGTTTTTTGGAGGACTTGGTAAGGTGGATTCCTAAGTATGGAATACTATTCTCTTCCCAGGAGAATGGGTATTGTTGTTGTAACAAGAGTTGGGTGGTAGCGTCTACATTTAAGGCCAGAATAGAAGATTTGGAGTTATTTAGCTTGTAATAGGAGACGTCGCTAAACCAGGCGATTACCGTTTGGACTTCTTTAAGAGAAGAGGAGGGGTTGGTAAGGGTCAATATGACATCATCTGCGAATAGGTTTCTATTTGGATAAGCGTCTACTACAGTATAACTGGGAATGGTTGGGGAGG
>BLSH010464449.1:677376-696898 GCA_018402905.1 Glandirana rugosa
AAAAAAAAAAAAAAAAAAAAAAAAAAAAAAGGCATATAGCAGCAGTATTTTGATATAAACAGAAGATTTAGAATCTGTGTGCACGGGGGTTGAATTGTTTTTATATTTCTGGGTTTAGTGACACTTTAAAGCAGTTATATACCCCGCTTGGTGATTTTTACCTACAGGGAAGCCTATAAAGCTTACTTGTAGGTTTAATGAAGATCTCCTGAACCTGTACCGTCATTGCGGCTTCCGGCCACTCACTGCGCTGGAGCTTGCAAACCCGGAAGAAACGCCGGGGCAACAGGTCAGCGCTCCTTTAGAGGGGACTGGGGGCACTGCTGTGGGGGGCTTTGTTCTAAGGAAAGTATTTCATAATGTGCTAGTATGCAATGCATACTAGCACATTATGCTATTGTCTTGCAGGTTTTTTTTTTTTTCAGCGGTTTACTACTGCTTTAACCGATTGCGTACCGGCTCATGTACATTTACTGCTGCAGTGGTGCTCTGTTACGTAAGATCAACGTCTATAAACTGCGGCTCACATGTGTGCAGTTAGTGGATGGGAGCGCACCACCCGCTAGCTGCACACGCGTGAGCCAGCATTTATAGACAGCGATCTTGCATAATAGAGCCCCACTGCAGCAGTAAATGGTGCCAGCGGTCTCGTGCCCGCCGCACTCCTCAGGAGTGTGCCCGCGGCTCAGGCAGACCTGATGTCCCCCGGTCAGCCGTGATGACCTAGCAGAGAGAAAGAACGGGGAACCGCCGATATAAACACGGCGGTTCCCCGCTCTGTCAGTGGGCATTTAAAAGATCTACTGATCCCTGTCACTGGGATCAGTTAGATCTCTTATGCCCATGGTAGCCCATCCCCCTCACAGAACACGCCCAGGGAACACAGTTAACTCCTTCACTGCCAATGTCGCTAAGGGCCATTTTGAATGTCAGCAAATAGAAATTACTTGATAAGCTACCTGGGGACAATATTGTGTTCAATTTGTCATTTATGACTTGTTGGCCGATTATGAATTCAAATAAAGTATGGGGTGCTCACACGCTACCACAGAGGTGAATGGGCAAAAATGAATACTGTGACCCACTGCTGCAAACACCTAGGGGTTAATCAGTGCCCAGGTAAGTGACTATATAATGTGCATTGGTGCTGCACTGTGGTGTGGATTATATACAGGTGTGCTAATACAAGTGCTAAACAGGTAAATGATAGAAAATTGTAATAAAGTGCACACACACACACACAAATTACTGATGAGCTGCTGATATGAAAAAGTCCTGTAAACTGCAGCGAAAATTGAGCCTCACATCAATGGGCGTGCACATATAAATGATTAAACAGTGTGCTTAATTAACATAACTCCATTTTGGAAAATATGATGCAGTACCAGCATGAACAAAACAGGTGATCGAGAAAAAAAAAAATCTTCTCATGCTGTGCTAATCAGTGTAATAAAATCGTCAGAGGTATCACTTCTTCCACAGTGCAAACACCTATGTGCAGGGTGGCCTCCCACCTTAGTGCTGTTGGGTAACAGCATGTGTGGGTACACAGACCCACAATCAACTCTTCCTAGTCACTTTTAGATGCTACTCCCAATCTCCAGTCCTGTCAGGTGGTAAATAGTGGTTACCTTGATATCAGTCTCTGGAAAGTGGCTGTATCCTACACAATCCTCATAGTGCTCCCACGCAGGGTAAGAGGGGAAGGAAAGGACCCAAAATAGTGTGATATTGTTTATAATAAAAACGCCATTTAAGAGCTCAATAATAAAATCCACGAACTGCGAGCTCGTCCTACCGCATCACTTCCTGTCTGCTAGTGGTCCAATCCCGATGCATATCATCACATGACTTCATCAGGGGACCCTGTTGTCACTCATGCACTTCAGGGGGGCATGGATGGTGACTAGCCTAAACGACCTTTCTAAAAAAGTAGTACTTCAACACCTCTAAGGCCCACTTGATAGCCAGGCACTCCACCACAATGGCATAGTTCCTCTCATACCTGTTAAGATTCCTGCTTAAGTAGACAACTGGATGCTCCTCAGTGTCTCGGATTTGGGACAGAACAGCACCTAGTCCCACCTGGGAGGCATCTGTCTGTACAACAAACACCTTTGTGAAGTCCGGGGTCACAAGCATGGGTTGTACACAAAAGGGCCCGCTTCAACTTCTGTAATGCCTTCTCGGCTTGGAGATTCCACTTTACCATGCCCGACCCTCTCCCCTTCGTCAGATTGATCAGAGGGACGGCAATGGTGGCAAAGTTGGTTAAGAACCGCCTGTAATATCCTGCAATCCCTAGGAAGGCACAAACCTGTTTTTTATTAACCGGTTGGGGCCATTTTTGAATTGCCTCAAACGTATTGGTCTGGGGCTTGATCAGTCCCGGACCAATAACATACCCAAGGTATTTGGCCTCCTCCAGGCCTATGGCAGACTTTTTTTGGGTTGGCTGTTAAACCTGCTACCCTAAGAGAATCTATGACTGCTTGTACTTGGGGCAGATGCGATTCTCAATCTGGACTGTGAATGACCACATCTTCCAAATAGGTGGCTGCATAGGAGCGATGCAGCCTCAAGGTTTTATCCATCATTCTCTGGAAGGATGCAGGGGTCCCATGCAGACCAAACAGCATTCGCTTGTACTGGAAGGACCCCTCTGGGGTAATAAAGTTCAAGTTCGTCAACCGGCGGCATCAGGTATGCGTCAAACTTAGACACCTTATTCAGCTTCCTGAAATCTTTACAGAACCCGATAGTGGCATCGGGCTTTGGGACCAGCACTAAAGGGCTCGGCCAGGCGCTGTGGGACTCCTCTATCACATCTAACTCCAACATGGTTTTTATTTCCTTCTCTACCACCTCCCGCCTAGCCTCAGGTATTCGGTAGGGTTTTACATTTACGCGGACCCCTTGTTCTGTAATTATGTCATGTTGTAGTACGGTGGTCAGTCCGGGTAGGGGAGAAAAAAAAAAAAAAAAAATCAATTTTTACTGATAAATTCCTTAACGTCATTTTGTTGCGTCGGTGACAAGGACTCAGTTATGGGGACATCTGGAGTCATGGATAGCCTGTTCTCTTGAGGAGTGGGCACTGCCAATAAAGTCTCTGTCTTTCCATGGTTTTAAGAGATTCACATAGTAAATTTGCTCAGGTTTCCTTTTCTCTGGCTGGTAAACTTTGTAGATCACTTCCCCTACTCTCTCCCTAATCTCAAAAAGGGACCCTGCCACTTTGCTAGGAATTTACTTTGAACCGTGGGGAGTGTCTCTGGGGTTGAAAGTCTGGGTTTTGGCACCCAGTTTATAAACCCTTCCCTGGGCTTCTTTGGATCGCTCCATATGCTCTCGCACCAGGGGCAGGACTGCTGCGATTCGATCCTGCATAAAGGAAATAGGCTCGATGATGCTCCTATATGGGGTGGCCTCTCCTTCCCACATCTTTTGTGACACCTAGCAGTCCCCTGGGATGTCTACCATACAAGAGTTCAAAGGGGGAATACCCCGTAGACTCATGCAGAACCTCTCGTATGGCAAACATGAGATACGGTAACCACATATCCCAATCTCTCCCATCTTTTTCCACTACCTTTTTCAACATGCTTTTGAGCATTTTATTAAACCTCTCCACAAGTCCATCCGTTTGGGGGTGGTAGACTGAGGAACGGAGTTGGGAGATTTTATACAACCTGCACAACTCCTTAGTTGCACGAGACATAAAAGGGGCGCCCTGATCTGTTAAGACCTCTTTAGGGATCCCCACCCGACGAAACACCTGGACCAACTCCCTGGCGATAGTCTTAGCGGAGGTGTTCCGCAAGGGTATGGCTTACGGATATCGGGCCGCGTAATCTAATATTACCAGGATGTGCTGGTGTCCCCGGGCAGACTTTACGATGGGTCCCACATGATCCATGCCAATTCTTTCAAAAGGCAATTCAATTATGGGCAGTGGAACAAGTGGACTACAAAAATGGGGTAAGGGAGCAGAGAGTTGACACTCAGGGCAGGATTCACAATACTCTGACATCTGAATGCAACCCGGGCCATAAGAATCTCTGGATTAATCTCTCCCTGGTTTTATCCACACCCAGATGTCTCCCCCCCCCCCCCGCCCCCCCAACCCATTACATGTCCATGTGCTAGATCTAGCACCACCCTGTGAAAGGGTTTGGGTAACACTAGCTGTTCTACCACATCCTCCCCGCGTTTCACCAGCTGATAAAAATAATTTGTTGTAAGAGCCATGTAGGGAAAAGACACACCTCAAATAGGGTCCATAGGTTCCCTATCCATCACCTTCACATTTTCTCTGGCTCTAAGGAGTGTGACATCTCATAGTTGCTCTGTACAGAAGTCCTCTCTCCGGACCTCTAGGAGGTACTACATTCTGTTCACTCTCACAATCAGGGTCAGAGACTTTCTGGGTCATTAGCCCCCCAGCTGGGAGCTATTTTCCAGCTCCTCCTGCTCCCCAGGCAGCACAGGAAAAGGAAGAGTGTCTCCTCCCTCAGCCCTGCCAGTCTCCCCTTCCATTTGGCAAAAAGGGTCTGGGGAGAGTTCCCATGCTTCCTCAGCAGGGGGAGCTCTATCCTCCAGAATACCTGTGCCTTCCCACTAAGGCGTCATAAAGCAGTGAAGGTACCACCCCCACTGAATGAGTCACACTGCCCCAAGGGGTGTCAATGTCAACCACCGCCGTCTAGTAGTCACGAGTGTCCTCATGGATGCAAATGACCCCAACAGTGCTAGGGTGTGACCAGGATTTACATAATTCTTTTTTAGCAACGTTACCACACTACCAGAGTCAAGCAGTGCAGTGGCTGGCTTCCCATTAACAAAAATCACACACATTTGCTTCTCCATGCAACTTAAACATGATGTTGTATATGCAACCTGTGCAAAAAGAGAAAAGGCGTCTATTCACATAAGTAGAAATCGCATTGCATGGGTTTATCGTTCATGGGACAATTGGCAGCAATAAGGCCCAATGCATGGCATCGGTAGCACTGTATGCGCTTTATACCCAGCCCTCTCAAGGATCCCAAAGACCTTCCTGGCTTCTTTTGCCGGTCTCCTGGTCTAGAGCCCACAGTCTTTTGCCGTAGTAGTCTTATCAAATTTCTCTAAGCCCCTGAACCCTGGAACAGTCTTACCGGCTCCGCCGGGCAATCTTTCACCCCTAGATATATTGGAGTCGGGCGCAGATGGGTGCAACAAGTCCTCAACAGCAGTGCATCTCTCCATGAGGTCCACGAGTTGGTTGGCGGTTTTGGGGTCCACATGACCTAGATAACGGTCCATGATCACGCGCTCCACAATCTAGGGACCTGGCAAAGTCTCTGGCTGTAACCACTTGCTGGTGAGGTGGACCAGGTTGAACATCTGTGAACGGGGTGGCTTGTCAGTACGGTAGGTCCACTGATGCACCCATTGGGCTCAGACTGCCATGGTGACCCCTAGGTGTGCGAATATCTATGCCTTTAGGGTCTCCTAGTCCTGGTCTTCATCTTTTTCCAGATCAAAAAGTAAGCTTTTTGGGGTTCCCTGGGCAAGAATGGTGCTAACAGTCCAGCCCACTGTTCTTTTTGCCATCCTTCGCGAAGAGCGACCCATTCAAAAGTTGTGAGATACTCCACCATGTCATCCGCAGGGGTGATCTTCTGCATGTGGTAAGAGGTGCGTACCAACTTTGGTTCCACTGTCACCGGAGGTGCGGGCCCCTTCTTTAATTCCAGCAGGGCCTCTGCAAATTGGTGATTTTTCTCCTGTTGTGCCGCAATGGGCTGGCGATTCGCTTCCAGCTGTGCTGCGATGGCCTGGCGACTCTGCAGCTGAGCCTCAAGCTGTCGACTCTCCTCCCGCTGAGCTGCAGCGGCCTGTGCGACCCAGAGGTTTGTTTCCTGCAGAGCCGCCTGTTGTGCTGCAGCGGCCTCTGTGACCTGGTAGTTGGTTTCCCACTGAGCTGCATTGCCTTACAGCAAGGCGCCACACACACACACACTTGTGCTTCTTGGCCATTTTTCAGAGAATATGAATAACGCAAAAAAATGTTGTGCCTGAAGGTTTGAGGCTTGTCTCTGTGCTGTTTGGCGTATTGTAAGTGGGATACTTTGTGGCATTTGAGTAGTAACGGCTTTGATCTGGAGACTCCACCATGCAGCCCATCTTTCTTCAGGTGCCGCCTTACTGTGCATCTTGAAACAGCCACACCACATGTTTTCAGAGAGTCCTGTATTTCACCTGAAGTTATTTGTGAGTTTCTTTGCATCCCGAACAATTTTCCTGGCAGTTGTGGCTGAAATTTTAATTGGTCTACCTGACCGTGGTTTGGTTTCAACAGAAACCCTCATTTTCCACTTCTTGACTAGCGTTTGAACACTGCAGATTGGCATTCTCAATTCCTTGGATATATTTTATATTCCTTTCCTGTTTTATACAGTTCAACTACCTTTTCTTGCAGATCCTTTGACAATCCTTTTGCTTTTCCCAGGACTCAAAATCCAAAAACATCAGTGCAGCACTGGATGAAAGATGCAAGGGTCTGTCAGGAGTCCAGAAACTCATTGACCTTTTATACACACCCACACACCAATTACAAGCAGATTACAGGTGAGGATGGTTACCTTTAAGAGCCATTCAAACTTTTGTGTCAACTTGTGTGCATGCTATCAGTACAAAATCACCAGGGTATGTGAACTTTTGATCTGGGTCATTTGGGTTTCTGTTGTCATTAGGATTTAAAAAAAGAGTAAACACAGTTGATTGATAATAAATGGCTTCATCCAAACACGAACCATGAGTGAAAGAAATGTGTTTGTGTTATTCCTAATCTCTTAAAAATGGCCAAGAAATCAAATGCTGCAAGGGTATGTAAACTTATGAGCACAAGTGTGTAATATATATATATATATATATATATATATATATATATATATTAATAAATAAATAAAAGAGCTGCACGATTCTGGCCAAAATGAGAGTCACAATTTTTTTTGCTTGGAATATAGATCATGATTCTCTCGGCGCAACAGCTTACATATACAAGAAATTTGGGCTAACTTCACTGTAAAGTTATTTTTGTTTTTAAAAGTGTACTGTTCACCAAAAAATTGTGTTTGAAAGACCGCTGCGCAAACACCGTGTGAAATAAAATATTGCAACAATATATTATTCACTAGGGTCTTAAAAAATGTGTATATATATTATATATATTTCTAGTTATTCTACACACTCGAGTTCATCCCTTTGATAAAAGAAGTAGAGATACAATATTTCTACTTATCAGCAATGTTCTCAGACTTGGCAGGCTGCCCAGTTAGGAGAGACTCAAGTTGCTGACTTAGACTTAAAGGTTCCTGCGGAGACTTCAGGCAACTTGCATTGACTTCTATTACTATAGTCAAGTCGCGCTGAGTTGCCCTGCAAGTCGAATCACCCAGTACAGCCAAGTGTCCCAGTGTGAAGCTTTTTATTTCCTCCTGAGCGGAGTTTCTTTTCTAGTGTCTCTGTCTCCATTATGACTGCACTGAGAGCCGCGGTAATGTGGGAGGGATGATTCGAGATCACAATTCTTTTACGATTAATTGTGTGGCTCTAAATAGATTACACATATGCACACACAGTATCTCACAAAAGATAGTACACCCCTTACAGTTTTGTAAATATATTATAGCTTTTCATGTGATAACACTGAAGAAATGACACTTTGCTACAGGTTGTAGAACAGTGTAAATTTGCTGTCCCCTCAAAATAACACACAGCCATTCATGTCTAAACCGCTGGCAACAAAAGTGAGTACACCCCTAAGTGTAAATGTCCAAATTGGGCCCAATTAGCCATTTTCCCTCCCCGGTGTCATGGGATTCGTTAGTGTTACAAGGTCTCAGGTGTGAATGGGGAGCAGGTGTGAAATTTGGTGTTATCACTCTCACTCTCCCATACTGGTCACTGAAAGTTCAACATGGCACCTCATGGCAAAGAACTCTGAGGATCTGAAAAAAAGATGGCCTAGGCTATAAGACGATTGCCAGGACCCTGAAACTGAGCTACAGCACAGTGACCAAGAAAATTCAGCGGTTTAACAGGACATGTTCCACTCAGAACAGGACTCGCCATGGTTGACTAAAAAATTTGAGTGCACATGCTCAGCGTCATATCCAGAAGTTGTCTTTAGCAAATAGATGTAGGAGTGCTGTCAGCATTGCTGCAGACGTTGAAGGAGCGGGGGGGGGTCAGTCTGTCAGTGCTCAGACCATACGCCGCACACTGCATCAAATTTGTCTGCATAGCTGTCATCCCAGAAGAAAGCATCTACTAAAGATGATGCACAAGAAAGCCTGAAGGCACAAGAAGGCGGGAGTGTCACAATCTGGGGATGCATGAGTGCTACCGACACTGGGGAGCTACAGTTCATTGAGGGAACTATGAATGGCAACATATACTGTGACATACTGAAGCAGAGCATGATTGCCCCCCCCCCCCTTCGGAGACTGGGCCACAGGGCAGTATTCCAACATAATGACACCAAACACACCTCCAAGCGACCACTGCCTTTATAAAGAAGCTGAGGGTAAAGGTGATGGACTGGCCAAGCATATCTCCAGCCCTAAACCCTATTGAGCATCTGTGGAGCTCTGGTGAACTTCATGCCCAAGACGGTTAAGGCAGTGCTGGAAAATAATGGTGGCCACACAAAATAGTGACACGTTGAGCCCAATATGGACATTTTCACTCAGGGGTGAACTCACTAATGTTGCCAGCGGTTTAAACATCAATGGCTGTGTGGTGAGTTATTTTGAGGGAACAGCAAATTTACACTATTATACAAGCTGTACACTCACTACTTTACATTGTAGCAAAGTGTCATTTCTTCAGTGCTGTCACATGAAGATAAAATTAGTGGTGCACCAAATGGAAATTTTGGTGCCAAAACCAAAAGTTTTAAAAAAATATTTATATTTTTATATAGAATTGTATTATATTCCACTTTTTAATCAATATCAATTTAAAATTAATATGAATTTATCGTTGGCCTATATTGGCACCTTTTAGTGCAATTAAAGCTCAAAAATACAGTCTGCAGTCTCGGACCATCTCTTGTATCAGGTCTGCAATCTCTTACTTAAACACACTGCTAAAAGTATTAGCAAAATTTCCATTCGGTGCACCTCTAGCAGACATGATACAGGAGATGGTCAGAGACTGCAGACATGATACAAGAGATCAATGCAGCCTACAAATGCCCATGGGATGCAGCCCACCAGTGCCCATGGGATGCAGCCCAAAAGTGCCCGTTAGCGCAATCTCATGCTGTGTCAAGGTCCTGGAGCTGGATTGAATCGCCAGGCAGCAACAATGACCCGCCTCCTATGACACACGCACAATGATTCCCGGTATTGGATAAGTGTGCAGTCCATCACAAGAGGCAAGCTAGGAGGTGGGACATTGTTACAGAGCTGCCCGGCGATTCAATCCAGCTCTGTGACAGAGTGAGATTGCACTGGCAGGCACTGGTGAGGCTGCATGACGCTGGCACTCACAGGGAGAAGAGGAGGGAAAGGAGAGGGAGGGAGGAGAGGGAGGGAGGGGAGGGAGGGGAGGGCAGGATAACATATGTGCGGCACCTGGCGGGGCGGACCCCGCCCCCTTTTCAGCTATATTATCAGCATTTTTTTTTTCTTTCTGCAGAAAACAATTTTCGGCCAAAATGTTTCGGTAGCCGAAATTTTGGTGCACCACTAAATAAAATATTTACAAAAAATGTGAGGTGTGTACTCACTTGTGAGATACTGTAGAGACAGAAGAATATAACAATTTTATATAAAAAGTAGTACTAAAGGCCAGGACTATTTTTGTAAGGATATAATAATTTTAAAAATAATGTACAATACGGGTAAAACTTTAAATTTAACTGTAATGCCTTATATTACCACCAGTCTATCAGCCTCCAGCTTTGTTGGGTTTAGAAGCGGATATTTCCTGCAAAGAGCCCTTAAGGTAATTGTAAAATTTGGATTTTTCTGTCAACCCCTTTGCGCCGGCGCCTCCCAGCCTTTACGGAAGGGTAGCCCCTGGAAGTCACACATCTATGGTGTCCTACTGCAGTGAATGGAGTGGCGACCTCAGCCTGGACTCTGACCAGGCCACGCCTCGGCCTTTAAGAGGTTTCAGATGCCGGGAGGTGGGGCTTATGGTCATGTGACTGCCATGATTGGCTGCCACAGCGATTACATAATAGGAAAGCTCCCAATCGCAAGAAAAGGAGGTCGAGAGTTTTCCGTTAGCCGCCTGTAACTGTGTCGGGAGCGCACAGGACGCAAGTTATCGGCACAGCTGTGTCTGCAAATTGGTATGTAAATATGCAGCTGCTCGGTGCCAAGGCCCAGCCGCCAAGAGGCTGCATATTTGAGTACGGTCAGCGCCTAGGGTTTAAACAAACAAAACATTGCAAAACCTGCTCTTTGTAATGGTTTTGCACAGAATAGCCCTGCTTCTGGCTCCTCTTGCTTTCAAAGTGCCCCTATAGCATGCCACGTGCTATGGGGGTACTCTAGTGGGTTCATTCCCTAGCCTTACTGTGTGCTTGCTGGTAGATAGGTAGGCCATTGATGGGGCCTGTAGTTTACGCATGCATTTGCAAATGTGTGCAGACTAAACCCCTGTTCTTAATGCATATTGTTAGACAAGTCAATTTGGTTGGTCGCTAGCTGGTTGGTAAGTTTGAGCTTGGAAATCCCCTATGTATTTGTTTGACCTCCCTGGATCAAGATGTCGTTCCAAACTGGATGATAGAGTCAGAAGGAAACTAGTCAGAGGTAAAAAGGCCTACAGCAACTCTGAAGCAGTTGCAGAAATTTATGAGAAAAAGAGTGGTCATTGTGTGCATGTGACAACATCACCACAAATCCTCCATAAATGTGGCTAGTATGGGAGAATTGCAAGAAAAAAAAGCCACCCCTCAAGAAAGGCCACATGCAGTCACGACTGAGCTTTGCCAAAATGCACTTTAAGAGATTCTGAGGCCACATGGAAAAAAGGAGTTCTGGTCAGATGAGACTAAAATTGAACTATTTGGCCTCAACACCAAGCTACATGTCTAGTGGAAATCCAATACAGCTCACCATCCAAATAACACCATTCCTACAGTAAACCATGGATGTAGAAATGCCCTGTTATGGGGGCGTTTCTCTGCAGCAGGGACTGGATCAGGATAGAAGAGAAAATGGATGGAGCAGAATACTGGAAAATTGAGGAAAATCTGCTGCTCTCTGCCAGAGAGTTGTCAATGGGAAGAAGGTTTACCTTCCAAAATAACAATGACCCAAATCACACAGCAAAAATGACCACACAGTGGTTGAAGGAGAAAAGGGTGAATGTCCTTGCATGGTCTAGTCAGAGCTCAGACTTTAAACCCATTGAAAATCTGTGGAATGACTTGAAGATTGCAGTCCACAAATGGTCACCATCAAATTTAAAAGCGGTAGTAAACCTATCCATTTAATAGTTTAAAAACCAGTTACATTTCCGGCACGTGCCAGAAATGGAACACTCCCATTGGTTGTGCTCTAAACCAAACTGTCAAACCATCCAATGGCTGGTGTCATAGCTGATCACATGTGCAACATTATGGCAGTTGTAGATTAAACAGAGGCCAAGATGGCAGCTTCCTTGGATGAAAATGATAGGAAGGCTTACTACCACTTTAACTGAACTTCAGCAGTTCTGCAAAGAAGAGTGGGCAAATATTGCAAAGTCTAGATGTGCAAAGTTAGTAGAGACATATCCCAACAGACCAAAGGCTGTAATTAAAGCAAAAGGTGGCTTAACAATATACTGACAAGGGGTTGATCCTTTTTCCAACTCGGTGATGGGTTTTGCATTTTTAAAAAAAAAAATTCTGACATTTTGGCGTTAGTGCAACTTATAACATTCAAGTGAAAGATCTGAGTAAATAACGCGAATAAAAAAAAAACCTGTGTGTCTTCACTTCAGGCTGGAAAGTAACAAAATGTAATTATTTCCTATAACCATTGTAAGGATGAATCCTAAGCTTGGCTACTTTAGCTATTTTCATACTATAAGAATGTCATTACCAGGCCCATTTAGAAATTTAGGCTATCCTGCATAAAACATAACACTATCCGAGATACCTCCGACTCCCAGACCCCTTTTAATTCCCTCCACCTAGGCCAGGGGTAGGCAAGCTCGGCACTCCAGTTGTGGTAAAACTACAAATCCCATCATTCCACTGCCTCTAGGAGTCATGCCTGTGATTGTCAGGGTCTTGCAATGTCTCATTGGACTTGTAGATTCAACAGCTGGAGGGCCAAGGTTGCCTACCCCTGCCCTAGGTATTCCATATATGCTATCTGTTCCTTTACTGCTCTATTTGATTTGAAATGTGCATTTGTTAATCACCTGTAGACCCCTTTCACACTGAGGCGCTTTACAGGCACCATTTAGCTAAAAAAAAAAATAGCGCCTGTAAAGCGCCTCAAAAATCCCCCCCCCCCCCCCCCAATGGGAAAGCCCCGAGTGCTTTCACACTGGGGCGGTGCGCTTGCAGGACGTTACAAAAAGTCCTGCAAGCAGCATCTTTGGAGCGGTGATACACCGCTGCTCTACCGTCCCTGCCCATTGAAAACAATGTGGCAGCGCTTCTGTAGTGGCTGCACACCGCCTTGGAAGCCTTTTGGGGGGTTAAAAGCGCAGCGCTCCCATGGCCATAACAGCTGTAATTCCCCGCTGAAACTAGCGGGGATTTACCGCTACCGCCCCCAGTGTGAAAGTGGTCTAACAATCTCTTCTCCCCTATCAGGTTAGAGTGTCTACCCGCTTCCACTCCTCAGGTTGGTTCTTTGGTGGAATCCTTGGTTAAATACCTACATTAGGCCAGATATTTGTAATTAGTTATCCTAAGAATGTTTACTGACTTTAACCACTTCAATACAGGGCGTTTATACCCCCTTCCTGCAAAGACCAATTTTCAGCTTTCAGCGCTCTCACTTTGAATGACAATTACTCGCTCATGCTACACTGTACCCAAACAAAATTTGTATAATTTTTTTCACACAAAGAGCTTTCTTTTGGTGGTATTTAATAGCCTCTGGGTTTTTTATTTTTTGTGAAATTAGTGAAAAAAGTGTGAAAATTGTGAAAAAAAACAACACTTAGTTTCTATGATAAAATTTTGCAAATAAGTAATTTTTGTTCATAAATTTGGGCCAAATCCTATACTGCTACCGATCTTTGGTAAAAATAACCCAAATAAGTGTATATTATTTGGTCTGTGTGAAAGTTATAGAGTCTACAAGCTATGGTGCCAATCATTGAAAATTGATTACACCTGATGTACTGATGGCCTATCTCAGGGATATGCAATTAGCGGACCTCCAGATGTTGCAGAACTACAAATCCCATGAAGCATAGCAAGACTGACAGCCACAAGCATGACACCCAGAGGCAGAGGCCTTATGGGACTTGTAGTTTTGCAACAGCTGGAGGTCCGCTAATTGCATATCCCTGGCCTATCTCATTTCTTGAGGCCCCGAAATGCCAGGAAAGTAAAAATATCCCCCAAATGACCCCTTTTTGAAAAGTAGACATTCCAAGGTATTTAGTATTTTTGAAGTGGTACTTTTTTCCACAATTCTTGGGACAATTAAGAAAATTATTATTTTTTTTTTTGCACAAAATTGTCATAAAAAAGTTATATCTCACACACAGCATATGCATACTTCCAATTACACCCCAAAATACATTCTGCTGCTCGCCCCGAGTATGGCGAAACCAGGTGTGAGACTTTTTCACAGCCTGGCCACATAGAGGTCCAACATGCAGGGAGCACCGTCATGCATTCTAGGAGCAGAATTTTCACATCTAATTTCCAAACGACCTATTAAACTTTTGAAGGACCTGGAGCACCAGGACAATGGACTTACCCACAAATTGACCCCATTTTGGAAAGCAAACATCCCAACGTACATTCTATGAGGCATTCTGAGTCTTTTGTACGGTTCATTTTTTTTCCACAAGTCTTCGTAAAACGTGGAAAGAAAATGAAAACGCTTTTATTTTTACACAAAGTGGTCAATTTATAAGATATTTCTAACACATACAGAGGCCGAACACACAGGGAGCACCGTCAGGCATTCTAGGAGCATAAATTACACATAAAACTTCATTCAAACCCATCACACTTTTTAAGGCCCTGGAGCACCAGGACAGTGGAATTACCCACAAAATGACCCCGTTTTGGAAAGCAAACACCTGAGGTATATTCTATGAGGCATGGGCTGCAGATAGGTACTCGGTTACTCAGATGGGTTGGTGACAGGTACTCGGGTACACTGAAGGTCTGGTGACAGGTACTCGGGTACTTTGATGGACAGGTGACAGGTACTCTGATGGGCTGTGACAGGTACTTTGATGGGGTGGTGACAGGTCCTCTTTATTAGGGGGTGGGGTGATCAGTGTGCTTGGTGTGTACATCTAGCGGTTATAAGCCGTTACCGCAACCTCACTCACTCTCACACACACGATCGGTGTGTGAGAGGGAGAATCCGGTAACAGCTCATTACCGCGGTTTGTTTACATCATGTGACCGGCTGTGATTGAACACAGCCAGTCACGTGGTACAGAGCCAATTCCATTGGCTCTTTACCCTGATCGGAGCTGGGCTTTGTCCGAGGGACAAGTCTCAGCCCCGATCGCCGCGCTACGCGTCCCCTGGGGGCGCGCACGCTGATGTCGGTAGTGACGGGCTGTGATTGGACACAGCCGGTCATGTGGTAAAGAGCCAAATCTATTGGCTCTTTACCTCGATCGGGGCGGGGGGGGACACAAGCGATCCGCCATTGGCGCGCTGCGTCATATGACGTCGGCCCGGATCGACGAAGGGTTCCTGCCGACGTCATTTCACAATGACTCGGTAAGGAACTGGTTAAGCCATGCTGTTGAGCCTGTTTACTATTGTTTTACTTTGTGAATTGTTATTTGTCCCAATGCATTCGCTGACATATGACTGGTTTATGACATTTTTCTACGTTTGTATGAAAATTCTTAACATAATAATAATAAAAAAAAAAAACACAACACGCATAGTACTTTTTGTGGGTTATAAGTTGGTCAAACGCTACCAACAAGTCCTGTGTATACTACAGCCAAAACTGTGAGATAGCCTTGTCCCAAGCCTGCTGAATGCACACGACTGGTTTGATCATTGTGCCAAGCAGCAAAGAGACAGGGGACTCCTTGGTGAAATGGCATCTATAGCAAAGTATTCTTGTTACATTTTCCAATACCTTTAGATGTGTTATCTTTATCTGATCTTATTTCATGAAATGTTATATACAGTTTAATTTTACCTACAAGTGTTTGAGTGATCTCTTTGTACACTAGAAAAACGTAAAAATATCACATACCCGTGATAAAACAGCATCCAGTGGGAATGTCCTTTAAAAGCTTGCCAGTGTCCGATCACCTGTAGGTAATAGCCTATAACCCAAGGTCTATGAATACAAGCGGTCCCCCCTAGTTACAAACATCTGACTTACAAATGACTCCTACTTACAAACGGAGGGAGACAACAGGAAGAGAGAGGAAATCTACCCTAGGAAGGGAAATTCACTCCTAAGAGTTATGGGAAAAAGGTGCCTCCACTGATGCTTTATCACCAAGGCTTGCCTTCACAACCCAAAATTTCCAAAATCCAATTATCATTGGGACAGGGGCACAGACAGCAAACAAACATTACAGGGGTGTTCACCCTTCCCTATGCTATCCAAAAAGCTTAAATAGTTTTTTTTGCTGGAGCTACACTTAAAAAATGTACCTGTTCTGACTTACAAATTCAACTTAAGAACAAACCTACAGACCGTATTTTGTTTGTAACCTGGGGACCGCCTGTACTTTAAATTGACTAAAGTCTACGATTGTCCTGCACTCTACGATTCCACAAAAAGGCTGAACCCCCAGATGTGGGATTATAATAGCAAGCAATGCACCAAGAAGCTTAAAATATAACAATGTTATTGCTTAAAACAGGCAAGTACAAATAAAAGATCATGAAGTGCAGAAGTTAAAATTACCGGCTATATCACATGATCAAATAGTAGATAACGGATTATAGCTGACCGCATTATTTTTTAGTACAGAAATTAAGATTTAAGTGCCATTTGGCTAAATTTATGAAAACGGCTTTGTGATGTTGATACAGAAAAACTGCTGAAAGTCGATACATTCTGCCAGGGATGTGTACATTTCTGAGAACAGTACATAGTTTTCTGCTTTGTTAAAAGGTACCGTATATGCCGAGTTTGACACCGATTTTGTGTCAAAAAAACTAGATTCGGCTTATACGCGAGTCAACAGTGCCGGTGCGAGGGCACATTCCGCGGGCACCCACGGCGGCTGAGAAGCATTCCAGGGATGCCGTCACGTCCGCTGACGGCCTGCTGGAGGGCGGAACTTCAGCTCAGTCACACTTGTGACGTGACTGGGCTGAAGGTAAGGGCAGAGGACACAGGCACTTCCTATGAATGGAATAAGGCTGCCGTGTCCTTATATGTAAAAATGTAAAGGAAAAAAAAAACTGTTTGGCAATTCGATTAACTAACCATATTAACCCTTATTGTGTGAATAATAAGGGTTAATATGGTCAGATATTCAAATGACAAAACTGTTTTTTTTCTTTGCATTTGACATATGTGAAGAACACAGCAGCCTCAATACATAGGAAGTATACTGTACTGTAAAAAATAAACAGTTGTACACACACTCCCGATTACATGGCCACTTCCTATGTTAGGGTCCCTAGACGGATTTGGGGTCTTTTAGACCCCAAATCTCTTCTAAAGAGGACCTGTCATTTTTTTTTTTGGTATCTAGTTTTATTTTTGAAATTTACCAGTGGCTGCTGCATTTCCCACTTAGGCTTATACGCAAGTCAATAAGTTTTCCCATATTTTTTGAGCAAAAAGTAGGGGGTCGGCTTATACACAGGTCGACTTATACACGAGTATATACGGTATATAAATATCTGTCATTTGAGCAATCTTTTACACAGTCTTTTGTGAATGACTTTATGTATTTCAAGCTAAACATTCAGTATAAAATGACTGCAGTGTATCAGCACAAATTAATGGAGATTTCTCAGGGAAGAACACATTTTTTGCATTTTGATTTGTTGTGTAAATTCTGGAAAAGTCTTACCACCACCTGCTACTTTTTTTTTTTTTTTTTAGGCAGACGTTGCAGAAAAGAACGTCACTTTTCATAATAAGATGTCAAAATGCATAGCTACCAGGCATTTAAGAGGCAACAAAATCTGTAATGATTTCTGACATTGCTAGCATTTCCATCAATGAGAAAACAGATGGTTTATAAACACTTTAATTCTATAGCCTGTAGGTTTAATTCAAGACTAACACCCCTGGTTTTGCTTTGACTTTATTACAGCACAAGTCAGTAATAACTGCTTAATGAGATGTGACAAAGGTGAAGTCGTAAAGTGCTTTGCATAGGTCTTCACCCACCTCAGATTTAGATTTTGTTATGCAACAAATCAAGTTAAATCATCCTACAATTTTTGTCCTTTTTAAATTGCTCTTACGGGGTCAGACTGGAAAGACAGATTATGAAACTGGTCATGGATTCTAAACTCCGCTAAGGTTTAGATCATTTTAATACTTTCAGGTTCTTGGAAGGAAAGACATAGGCGGATGCTATCACAACCTCCTTCTGAAAATGCTATTTACCAATCTGTAATGCCAATCCAAAGCCTTTGATGCTTTCAATCGTTGTCCTAATGATCAGGAGTTCCTGCGACTTCACTAGATATATGCTTGTTTTGGGTTACTCAAAGAGTAAGCTCAAAAGCAGCCTAGCAAGTAGCATTTTCAGAAGCAAGCTCTCAGATTTCTTTGTACATTTTCAGTTCCTACTAAAGTACAACCACACTTGTTTTTCCAATTCAAAATAAGCCCCTAAAAGATCAAAGTCATTCTTTAAATATGGTGCTAGCACTAGCACCACCATACTTTTAAAGGAGTGGTGCTGAACAGCTTTGGATTTCTGACACACACGCCAAAAAGTTATATTAAATCGCATTGGATCAAACAAGGTTAATGTCTGCTGTACCTCCTGCAAACCTCTTGGGGAAAAAAACGGGAAACAATATTTTCTAGTCGCTGCAATTCCATGAATCCTGGTTTTGTGAAGCACTCTGAGTGTAGTTGTACCGTGAATCATTTATCTCATCTTAGCTGTAGTTTTCTAAAGCTCCTTCACAGATGGGTGGAGGCACTTCCCTAGGCAGAGTCGCGATTGCGCTGTATTCAGTCTATGTTTTTTTTTTTAGTAAACCATATAACATTGAAGCCCAGAGTTTAGTTATGATTTTAAAATAAGCCAAGCCCAAAGGACGCTTCTTCAAAATGTTCTGTTTTGATAGCTACTTGGTCTTCAATTTGCCGTTTAGAGGCCCTACATTAGTTATCAAAGGTGATCTCTATTCAGCTATTTTTGCAACCTCGGAAGGTTAGTTGTTCAGGTGCTTTTACTGCATCTATCCCCTTCTTTGCAACTTCTGCACTTAATGCCCGAGGCCTACTGATGGAAGTCCAGGAAAGGGGCTCAACATGTATATGGGCAGAACCACGCAGGATCGGAGTCATGACAAGGAGTCATCTGCTCAGAGTTTGGCAAATCAATGTGGTGTATAACAGGGCTTGACAAATTTGCTTTGAATCTAGGAGCCAGCTAAAAAAATTAGGAGTGAGTTTTTTTTAGCATAATGTGGCTTGTCAGCGCCCGGGGTAAGGCAAGTAATTTGCGCCCCCTAACTTACAGCAGAGCAGCCAGTCAATAACTCCAACGTAAAACCGTTACATGGTTATAGGGTTATAGGCTGGCCAGAAAGAGTGACACTAAAAACCTGTTATGGGGGAAACTCATTATGCTAATGAATCGTGACTGTGGCATGTAAAACGCCCTCATCTGCTGCCTAATGGAGCTTAAGAGTGGCCGTTGGTGGGTGGTAAAAACATGTCTCTACTGCATAATTTTACCACCCAAATGCACATTTAAATGAAGCCTCAGTGACACTTTAAATAAAATGCAAAAAAAGTGAAAGAAGTATTCCAGTGCTGCTGAGCAGCCACTTCCTTCAAACATGTGTGTCCCTCATGGTGACTATTCTTTGCTCTGGTGGGTTTCCAGCCACCGTGAAATACTGGAGCCCAGCTGCACATAAAGAGTGGCAATTCTTGATGGTACACAGGGCTTTATCAGAGGACATAGAAAGACTCTTCTAAAGCATATCCAGCTGCCTCATCTCCCCTCCTCCACCCCATAGCACACAGTAGAGCTGCACGATTCTGGCTAAAACGGGAATCACAATTTTGTTGCTTAGCATAAAGATCACGATTATCGTGGCGCAACATCAGCTTTCATTTTATAAAAAAAAAAAAATGGGCTAACTTTGCAGTTTTTTTTTTTTTTTTTTTTTTTTTTTTTT
>BLSH010464449.1:696908-707528 GCA_018402905.1 Glandirana rugosa
GTTTTTTTTTTTTTTTTTTTTTTTTTTTTTTTAAGTTCATTTAAGTGTATTTTTTTCCAAAAAAAAAATTGCGTTTGAAAGACCTCTGCGCAAATACTGTGTGATAAAATATTGTAACAACCGCCATTTTATTCTCTATAGTTTATGCTAAAAAAATATATATTATATATTGTTTGGGGTGCAAAGTAATTTTCTAGCAGAAATGTCAGAAAAGGTTCAGTCTTTAGGTGGTTAAACTGCCCTCATCTACAGACCAGAGTTCATCCCTTTGATAAAAGTACCAAAAAAATACTTTGTTTACATTTATAAGCAATATTGTGAGATACGTGGCAGACTGCCCGGATTTTTGTTTATGTTTAACAGCTGTCATATTAGGCAGAGAACAGCTCTTCACTGAATCTGAGATGCTGTTTTTTAAGATAGAGGGGAGATAAGTATCAGCTGCCGCTCACAAGGACACGGTTTCTGGTCGCCATGGCGACCAGGCGCATGGGGTTTGTCGAGCCCTGGTGTATAATGATATTGATGACCTGATGTAACCATGTTTTTATGAAGCTTATACCATAGCACTTGGGAGTGCTCTTTTAGAGTATTTCTTTGGCCATTTTAACAAAGTAGTTGTTATACAGGGAGCACTATTGATCCAATTTGGTTTTTTTGCATGTAACCTATGAGCGTAGTGCTTACTTGGAGGAGGAGAGGAACCATCAGTGGATCAGCTAGCCTAAGGATTGGCAAAAAGAGCTTATTTGACCTGGATTTCACATTGGGGGTCAAAAGGTGAGCTTTAAACAACACGAAGTGGCTACATGCAAAACACAGAAACATTTAAAGGAGCTGGAAGACACTATGTATATCAATCACATTGGTGGTGGATTCACTTTTTTGTACATGGACTTTTTTTAATTTGAGTTTTGTTTTTACTGTGATCTTCATGCATGGAGTTTATGCCTTTTGTTTACACTTACCAGAGCCCTCACTCGATCCAGCGCTGTGCCCATTTGCAGCAACATTACTGCTCTCAAAGGCTTTGTTGAGAGGATCCATTGGCTCCCACTGCTGTCAGTCAAATCCTGTGATGATGGAGCCGGGGCGGGGCCGAGCTACACGGTTTGTGTCTATGGACGCAGGCAGCGCGGTTTGGGATCAAGTCCGCTGATGTGCCACATTATGAAGCAGCTTCCTATGGGGGCCCACAAAACAGTAGAAGCCAGGAGTGCTGGCTGAACTTAGTTATTCATGATTGCATGCTTCCACCACCGTTTTCCTATAGCAACAGATTCACATTGAACCTAGGATTAGCAGCACACTTAAGCAAGACAGCATGTCCTAATCTATGTGAACATGTGTCAATAAGATCGCAAAAAGCAACATCGCACCACATGTGCATGTTTGCTACTGATTCAACATTCTCTGCCTCATTTCTGAAGGCAGCTAGACAATGCATACACCCTTGCTATGCGCAGTGTCATCTCACACAGCAACACATTCAAACACGTAAATCATATCTAGAATAACGCTGCTTAGTGAAAGCAGATCATAACATATTGCTGTAAAAAAAAAAAAATAAATAAATAAAAAAAATAAAGGTATTTGAAAGCAGTACTCTTCATAAGTAAACCTGGTCTGGCTGCTATACTTACCCTTTACATTCAAATCTAGGAGTCCTGACCTAAAACAGGCAACCAGGTTTTTCAGAAGCAGAAGTCAGCAACGGAAGCCTCCACATTTCACTCATGGCAGGTTCCACCCTCCAGCACACTGATATTTTCCTTTACAGTACTCCTATGCCATATCTCCCCATGTCACAGCAGGCACAAAATGACAGGTTTCAGAACTTGCAATGAGGTTACCCACTTCAATATAAACAGTCGATAGGCCTGAGAACTTCATTCTGGGATGAAGTTGCAAGCTCCCTCATTAACAGGAGGTAATGAAGGTTCCAGAAGCTGTGACAGAAGAGGAGGTAAGGGAGAGCAATGTGAAGGCAAGTATAAGGCGGTGGAGTGGGTTTGACGACCAGCGGCGTATCGGTATGTCGCTGGACCTCAAGTGTTATTGTTTTTAGAGCCGACGGTGGCGAACTAGCCCCTGCATTGCTTTTACAAGACCTCGTCACTTTGCCCTTGAATGGGAAAGGTGAAAGGATCTAAGTTTATTCTTGAAGGAGGCACAAGTAAACAATTGCTAAGGTGCATTTGTTCAGATCTTCTTCTGTCTTTTGAGACTGGTGAAAATAGAAGTTGCAAAGCAGAAAATGATCATGCTTTCAGCAACTGACACAAAAAAGTGAGCAAGGAATGAACTCCTCTAGCTTCAAGATCATTTACTAGGTAAACAAGAGACATTTCAAGCTGAAGGCATTGAGGAAGGAGAAACTATAAGAAGCATGTAAAATAGCTATGAACATCAAATGTAATAAAAATACACAGCATTCTCAGAATACATTGGAAAACAAGGAAAATCGGCTAAAACACTGCCAACCCACCTGTAACAGAAGCTCATCTTTGGTTTTCACAGCTATGTCATTGTTTTCCAGTGGTTCTTCCTCGTCGACTCTAAGCACTGAAAACAGGGAAGTTGAAGAGGACGATGAAGATGATGAGGAAGATGAGGACTCCGAGTCACTGCAAGGGATAACATGACTGGTAAGCTAAAGGAACCATTTTAACAGGAAATCTGCATGAACATGAACCTCAAAGTAATAGACAAAAACTGCAGGAAATTATTATAAAGTAGCTCAGCACAAAAATCAAGCAATCTGCATATTTTCCCCAAAAAGGTGCATATTTTTAGAAGTATTTTAGAACATCTGTTTGCATATTTATGTTTTGTAACGTAAATAAGTTTGATTGTCCTTATTTTTGATTTGTTCAAAAATACAAATTCTGTTAGGATACCCTCAAACATTCATAAATACAGGGTGCAAACTGAGGCACATATTACAATAATGTTTCAGAGAGAAATGAGAAAATGAAAAAGCAAGACTGTCTTCTTTGAAAAAGGCTAGAGGACATGCATCTTCAATATGCAAAACTGTATTTAACCACTTCAATACCAGGCACTTCCCAGCTTTCAGTGCTTTTGCACTTTGAATGACAATTGCAGTGTCGTGCCCGACATTGTACCCAAACAAAATTTCTATCATTTTGTTCCCACAAATAGAGCTTTCTTTTGGTGGCATTTGATCACTCCTGCAGTTTTTATTTTTTGTGCTACAAATAAAAAAAACAGACCAAAAGCCTTGGACAGGGCAGTTGGTGATGACGCCCACCCCACCCCCCCACCCCCCAACTTCGACCTCTTCCTTATACCTCCCCCCCCCCCCCACCATAGCAAAGTACAGGCTCCTTCCCCAAGCCCAGGTCTCCACCCAGACTAGATCCCCAGACGGAATCAAGCCAGGTAGATGCACTCAAATGATACCCCTCTGACAATAGTGTTAGCAGTATCTACCCTGGGTAACCACAATTACCATTAAGACATTGCATACACAAGTCCCTCGGGACTTGAACTGAATGTTAACCGGTTGTCTCCTACAGTAATGCGATGTTAAGAGTGCTCAAGAGACCTGTTACTTTTACATTCCAGAATTTCTTGTATTGTTCAAAATCTTCCAATAAAAAAAACATTTGTGAAAAAAAAAAAAAAAAGGCAAAGTTTTTCTTTGTTTCGGTCACAAAACTCTGTATAAGTACTTTTTCTCCTTCACTGACAGGCACTGATGTGGCTACACTGATGAGGCTACACTGACAGGCACTGACGAGGCAGTACTGAGTGGCACTGATGGGGCACATATATGCCACACTGATGGGCACTGATAAGCGGCACTGTTGGACACTCATAGGCGGCACTGATAGGTGGCACAGGTGGGCACTGGTGCATATAGCACTCTTAGGAATGGCACTGGCAGGCATCACATATGGGCACAGTGCCATCCCTACAGTGCACTGTATGCCCCTTATGGGCTCCCTGGTGGTCCATGGGCGGCCTCCTAATTTTGTCCCTGGGGGGGGCTCCCTGGCGGTCCTGGTCGGCTACCTGGTGGTCCAGTGTGGCGATCCTGAGGGGGGCTGTACTGATAAAGTTCAGCACACCCCCCCCCCTCGTCAGGAGAGTAGCCAGTCGGCTCTCTACTACTCAAGTCTGCAGACCTACACGGCTCTTCCTATTTACACTGATCAGCTGTGATTGGTCACGGCTGATCACATGGTAAAAAGCTTCCGATTGAAGCCTTTTACCTCGATCGGTAATGCGGTGGGTAAGACTGACCCACTGCACCACCGATCGCAGCGCTGCGCGTGATCGCGGGTTATCCTGAGGACGTCAATAGACACCCAGTCAGGATAATGAAGCCACCGCCCAGCCGTCATTTGCCATAGGCCTTTCCCTTTTGGGGAAAATTGGTTTACCAGCCCGGTGTAAACTCTACTTTAAGTGATTGTAAGTGATCACCTTGTAAAATAACCCATTCGGTTTAAAAAAATAGAAGTGAAAGGAAAAACATTTCTGTATAGAAGAAAAATTAACAAAATAGCCCTTTTTTTCCCCCCAGTGAATGGCTGTGCAACGGACAAGTCTGATCATTGGAGAGTACACAGAGTTCCAAGCATAGCTACAGAACTGACCACAGTGTGCTCTTCTGCTTAGTTTGGTCAGCTTTTAATAGGAAAGCAGAGGAACTGGCAGGAACACCAGGGATTTTACATAAAGGAAGGAATACAAAAAGAACAGGATATTTTCTCATACAACTACATGGTACAGCAGGCACATATCAGGAATATGAAGTGTTGGAGTAACAAATGCTGTAATTTTTTCTTAAGCTGGCCATACAAATAATCAGATTGAATAATTTACATACCCAGCTGTATAACTAATTGGCCTTGTGATCTTTTGTGGTCCAGGGGCCTATGAAATAAACTACTAACCAAAAAAATGAGTTTTCCCATACTAAACTAAAACAGTGAAAAATGCAGTTCGATATAACCCCAAAAAAAAAAAAGAACTTACCGTAAAATCCTTTTCTTGGAGTTCACTAACAGACGCAGCCCTTCATTGACAAGTGGGGTTTATGCACATCCTACTAGGAGTAGACTAGGCAAATAGAAAAAAAAGCAAGCTGGCCCCTCCCAGGGGGCCGTCCTCACTTCCAGCATATAACCCCCCTGCTCTGCATAGCATATCAGTTCGTAACAAGCCGTACAAACACAACGCAGAGGGGTGGGTGCTGCGTCTGTCAGTGAACTCAGAGAAAAGGATTTTATGGTAAGTTCTTAATAAAATCCCTTTTTCTCTTACATTCACTGACAGACGCAGCCCTTCATTGACAAGTGGAGATGTCCCAAAGCAGTGTCATTCAAGAGGGGTGGGTAAACAACAACTGTACCCAACAGAATCCTCTCAGGAGGCGCCAGCCGCGCCTACACCGCTGCCTATAAGACTTTACGGCCAAAAGCAGCATCCACAGATGCTGACACATGAACTTTGTAAAACTTGGCAAACGTGTGCACCGAGGCCCAAGTAGCCGCCTCGCACACCTGGGACACTGAAGCTTGGTGTCTGAAAGCCCAGGAAGTACTTATTAACTGCCCTGGTGGAATGAGCCACGACTAGAAAAGGAGGGACTTTGCCCCGAACAGTATGCGCATGGGTCACGGTCTGTCTGATCCAACGGGAAACAGTAGCCGACAACCCTTTGCGCGGTGCTTCTGTCAGCACAAAACGCATCAGACTTCCGAAAAGAAGCTGTAGCCGCCAAATACACCCGCAGAGCCCTCACGACATCCAAAGAATGTAACTCCAATTCCTTGGGATGCGACGGGTGCGGACATAATGAAGGGAGAACAATATCATTAATATGAAAAAGAGATCACCTTCGGTAGAAACGAAGGGGAAGGTCGCAAGACTGCCTTGTCCTTATGAAGGACAAAGTAAGGAGACTTGCAGGACAACGCTGCCAACTCAGACACCCGCCTAGCGGATGTAATGGCCACCAAGAAAGCCACTTTTTGTGACCGCAATTGTAAGGGAATATCCCTGATTTTCTCATATGGCGGTTTCTGCAGTACAGAAAGTACCAAATTCAAATCCCACGGCGCCAAAGGCAACCGTATCTTAGGAGCCACATGGCGTACACCCTGTACAAATGTACGTATCAACGAATGTGACGCCAAAGGCCATTGAAAGAGAAACGCCAGAGCCGAAATCTGACCCTTGAGAGTACTCAATGTCAACTTGTTATCCAGGCCCTGCTGCAAAAAAGCCAGCACCCGGGACACAAAGTAAGAGCGGGGGTTCCAACCCCCCACCTCACACCAGGCAATATAGGCCTTCCAGGTGCGATGATAAATCTTGCGCGAAGTACACTTGCGCGCCTTAAGCATGGTAGGGATCACGGAGTCAGAGACACCCCTATCCCTCAACACCTGGGACTCAATAGCCAAGCCGTCAAAGCCAGCGAGGGTAAAGCAGGGTGCAGGATGGGTCCCTGCGATAGCAGATCTTTGCGCAGCGGCAGACGCCAGGGAACATCTGTCACCATCCACACCACGTCGGTGTACCAAGGACACCGAGGCCAATCCGGAGCTACCAGGATTGTCGGGATCCCCTCCGCTTCTATCCTGCGCAGTAGTCGCGGTAGAAGCTTGATGGGAGGGAAGGCGTACAGGAGCCGATACCAAACCCAAGGCGCTACCAACACGTCCGTGGCGGACGCCAACGGGTCCCTTGTTCTGCACACGAAGGTCTGCACCTTGTGATTGAACCTGGATGCCATGAGGTCCATGTCTGGCGTGCCCCATTTGTGGCAAATCTGGCGGAACACCTCTGGATGTAGGGACCATTACAACAGATTCAGCGTCTGGTGACTGAGAAAATCCACCTGCCAATTTTCTACGCCCGGAATGTAAATGGTGGAGATTGCCGGCACATGAAGTTCTGCCCACCTCAGAATGTGGGCCGCTTCCGCAGCCGCTGCCAAGCTCCTCATTCCACCCTGGTGGTTCACATACGCCTTCACGAAGTGGTTTAGCGCTTTTAGGTCCAGGACTGGCTTGACCCTACCCTTTTTGGGCACGACAAAGAGGTTTGAATAGAAGCCGCGGAACCTTTCCAGCGGAGGTACTGGCACAATCACCCCTTGTTCGGAGAGCGCCTGAACAGCCCCTAGGAGAGCCTCTCGACGCCCCTGAGGGAGTTCGATGGGAAGAATCTGTCTGGGGTAGAGTGCTGAACTCTATCCTGTATCCGGAGGACACCACTTCCTGCACCTACCGGTCGGAAATGCAGGTAGTCCACCTGTCTGCGAGCCCCAGAAGTCTCTCGGGTGGGGGCAACCCATCATGCGGAGGACGACTTATCCGCCGTCTTTTTTCGCTCTTGCTCTGCCAGGGCCGCTTCCCGGACTCCGAAGCAGACTTGCCGGGCCTTGAGCCCTTGCCGTCTGCACGAAAAAAACCTCTTCTGACCCGAACAAGCAGGACCCTGCTTACGGCAGAACTCCTGCCGCCTGGGCTCCGGGAGAAAAGTACTCTTCCCCCTGGTGAAATCTTTAATTTCATCCAACGGAATTAGTGAATAGAGGTGAAAACCACTCAGAACAGGCCTCGTGCCATGGTCGACCAAATAAGTTGAGTGCACGTGCTCAGCGTCATATCCAGAGGTTGTCTTTGGGAAATATATGTATGAGTGCTGCCAGCATTGCTGCAGAGGTTGAAGAGGTGGTGGGTCAGCCTATAAGTGCTCAGACCATACGCCGTACACTGCATAAAATTAGTCTGCATGGCTGTCGTCCCAGAAGGAAGTCTTCTATAAATGATGCACAAGAAAGCCTGCAAACAGTTTACTGAATACAAGCAAACTAAGGACATGGATTACTGGAACCATGTCTTGTGGTCTGAGGAGACCAAGATAAACGTATTTGGTTCAGATGGTGTCAAGTGTGTGGAGTGGCAACCAGGTGAGGAGTACAAAGACAAGTGTGTCTTGCCTACAGTCAAGCATGGTGGTGGGAATGTCATTGTCTGGGGCTGCATGAATGCTGCCGGCACTTGGGAGCTACAGTTAATTGAGGGAACCATGAATGCCAACATGTACTGTGACATACTGAAGCAGAGCATGATCCACTTCCTTCGGAGACTGGGCTGCAGGGTAGTATTCCATCATGATAACGACCCCAAACACTTCAAAGAAAACCACTGCCTTGCTAAAGAAGCTGAGGGTAAAGACGATGGACTGGCAAGGCATGTCTCCAGACCTAAACCCTATTGAGCATCTGTGGGGCATCCTCAAAACGGAAGGTGGAGGAGCACAAAGTCTCTACCATCCACCAGCTCCGTGATATCGTCATGGAGTAGTAGACAGTGGCAACCTGTGAAGTTCCATGCTCAAAAGGGTTAAGGCAGTGCTGGAAAATAATGGTGGCCACACATAATATTGACACTTTGGACCCAATTTGGACATTTTCACTTATGGGTGTATTCACTTTTGTTGCCAGCGGCTTAGAAATTAATGGCTGTGTGTTGAGTTATTTTGAGGGGACAGCAAATTTATACTTTTATACAAATTATATACTCACTACTTAACACTGAAGAAATTACACTTTGCTACAATGTAGTCACATGAAAAACTATAATAAAATATTTAGAAAAAGGTTAGGGGTGTACTCACTTGTGTGAGATATTTTATATATAAAAATGAACGTCCGTGTCAATCCGCTTGGTAAAATGCTGCCTTTAAGAACAATATATATATCCCAAAGCAACTGTGCCACGCAATATCCATCACCAGCAGTATGAGCTTGCATCCCCATTAAACCTAAAACTAGGACACTACATGCCTTCCCCCAACTGGGGATTAAATCCCCTGGTATGGGATATCCTCAGAGTCACTAGCTCCTCCTGCTCCAACAAATTGGATCCTCAGACATTCATAGCTTATTCAAAAAATCAAATATAGGCCATTCATTGTGCTTTATTTTAATAAAAGACTCAAAAATATTTATTACAATCCAAATATTACACTCATATGGATCAGTAAACTGTGCACATGGATATATGAATTGTGGGCATACATTGTACTGTCCCCTCTTAAGAAGCATCAGGAAATCGGCATTGCCTTCTAATCATGCATCTCAACCTATCGGTTTAGCATGACGTCACTGACTCTGGCCCAATGCATTTTGTCACTCATGTGGCTTCCTCAAGGAGGTCCCTTTCTTCCTACGATTTGGTCGCTGATCCACTGCTTTCAATAGGTTCAAGAACTGAATCGGAATCCGACAGAAAACTCAATGCTGCGCTCATCAGTCATGCTTAGAATCTCCTCCTCACTGGTGTAAACTTTTTTCGACATGGCTGGGACTGGTAGACTGCTGATGGTGGGTGTGTGATGGGTACTCAGATGATGGTACCGATGCACGACAAGCGCACTGCTGATGGGGCGATGTGACATGTTCTCTTTATTGTTGTGCAGTACACAGATCAGTAACACACTGATCCCTGGCTCTACTCTCCTCACACCGGAAACTGTGTGTGAGGAGAGAAGAGCTGGTAACAGCCAGTTACCGGTCTGTGTTTACATTTATGATTGGCTGTGAACGGATCACGGGCGATCCTGTGCTCCTGTCATTGGCTGTTTACCACTGGTGGTGACGAGCTGTGTCCCGGGGACACGCCAGCACTGACATCGCTGCATGCTCCATCTGAATGAGCCAATGTCTACTGCATGGCTGGCTAGTTCTTGGACGCCGTCATATGACAGCATCCTGTGATTCCGCGTGATGCTCTGTGCTGTGTTTAGAGGATCAGCTGATCATGGATGTCAAAAGAGAACGGTTATTGGCACTCCATTCCTCACGCTGACAACACAAGGAAAGGAGAAGAGAGTCGGTAACCAGCTTCTCCAAAAGGAACATGCACACTGATAAGCAGAGCTGATCTTTTAAAGTTTCTTAAAAAAAAGTAAGTAATATGCGATTTTGGGCTGAATTACAATGGCTATAGTTTAATAACTTAACCTACTGGACTAAATGAAAAGAAGCATCGGAGTGGGAGAGTTTACTTCCTCTATAAATTCTCCAGATCCACGCTATAGGTGAAAGACGGCTACAGCGCGGATCTCAATTGCTGGGAAGACGTCCATGGATGTCCGCCCATTTGCACGCTCCCGGCGTGCCCGCTGGTTGGGCGGACTCGATGTCTGCTCGTGACCCGCGATCGCCTGTCAAAGCGGCAGAACGGGGAACCACCGATGTAAACACAGCGGTTCTCCATTCTGTGAGAGGGGACATAACAGATCTACTGATACCCGTCACTAGGATCAGTTAGATCTGTTATGTCCCCGTCAGCCCCACCCCCTCATTTAGAACACATACAGGGAACACAGTTAACCCCTCCACCGCCCCCTTAGTATTAACCCCTTTCCCTGCCAATGACATGTATACAGTAACCAATGGACATTTAAATTTCTGATCACTGTATAAATGTGATTGATCCCAAAAGTGTGTCAAAAATGCACGACATGTCCGCCCCAATATCAAAGTCCTGATAAAAATCACAGATCGCCGCCATTACTGATAATCATAAAAAAAAAAAAAATTATATTATATTTTATTTATATATA
>BLSH010464476.1:2417-15505 GCA_018402905.1 Glandirana rugosa
CGCAGTAAAGACTAGTGGCTATATTTATTTTTTTCTCGCTGTTAAAAATTTTTTTTTTGTTATAAAGAATGAAAAACGATTTTATGTTTAGGTTTTTTTTTTATATATGTTTTTGTTTAAATAAGTAGCGAAAACCGTCTAAATATAAGAAGGAGTATAAAAACCATTTGTTTTAGCGTTAACCGAAAATAACTAATCAAACGTGTTTTCAACGACGCAAATGTTTGGTACTCTTAATTAAAGACCGTAAAAAAAAAAAAAAAAAAAATTGTAAAAATGCCAGAAATTAATTCTCATGGTTTGTAAACGCAGCAACTTTTGTGCAAACTAATCAATAAAAGCCAATTGCGATTTTGTTTACCAAAAATATGAGGAAGAATATAAATCTGCCAAAAGCGATGAATAAATTTGTTTTTGTATATATTTTTTTTTTGGATTTGTATTTTAGCAAAAAGTAAGAAATATTGTTTTTTTTTTAAAAATTGTCGCTCTTTTTTTATTTATATCGGTGATCAGAAATGACGCAGAGGTGATCAAGTACCACCAAAAGAAAGCTCTATTTGTGGGAAAAAAGGACGCAAATTTCATTTGGGTACAACGTTGCATGGCCACGCAATTGTCAGTTAAAGTAATGCAGTGCCGGATCGCAAAAAATGGCCTGGTCATTAAGGCTGCAAATCCTTCTGGGGCTGAAGTAGTTAAAAGGGAAGCAGATCCAGGCAGGAAGGTTTTATAAAATTAACATTTTTATTTATAGTTTTCATATGCAGTAATAACAATGAAACCATTGCAGATTGTGTGTTATTATGTTTTTATTATTCATTAAAAGAGAGGTATTTTTTTTTTTTTTGCAGATTTATACTTACTAGGGATGCATCGATACCGGTATCGGTACCGATACTAAACGTTTTTGCGAGTATCAGTACTCACGAAAATGCTCTGATACTGGAAACCGATACCAAAAGTGACGTCAGCTAGGGGCAGTGACACCTGTGGGCAGCCACACCCCCTACACTGATCTGTGCCTCTCGCGGCGTGCTCAGAAGAGCCCCCATGTCTCCCAATGACCCTCCCATCCCCATCCTCTTCCCTAGCGATCACAGCCCTTTCCATCTCAACTTGCCCACCTCACAATCCCCATTTAACCCCACCCTCAACTACCCTGCCCTCACTTACCCTTCTACTCCCCCCCTTCAACCCAGCCCTCACCCAGCTCCCTAACACCCCCCCCCCAAACAACCTCCTTACCTACGCGCTAGGTATTGGTAATTGATATCGGTGACTACCAAAGGTAAAGTATCGGTACTCGTACTCGGTGGCAAAAAAGTGGTATCGGTGCTACCCTAATACTTACCTAGGTGGATGCAGCATTGCTGCAATGCTGCATCTGTCCCCCGGCGCCTCTAACACTGAGAACCGAGCCATCGGTGGTGTTCGATCCCCAAGCGGAGAGCTGCTGGCTGTCAAACCAGAGGCTGAGATGGCTGTCGGTCATGACTCCTGGAGTTGTGATGACGCAGTGCCTGTCCCGACTCCTGTGACGTCAGCAGAGAGTGGACTTTAGTCCACTCTCTGCTGAAAAGAGGTCACAGGAGTGCGAAACGGATTGCACTCCTGTGATCCAAAGGAGAAGTATGGCCAAATGAGCTCAGGCCATACTTCTCCTTTAAACAGGGAGGGAGAGAGAGAGAATGAGAGAAAGAGAGGGAGAGGGCTAGAGAGAAGGGTAGAGGGGGAAAGGGAGAGAGGGGGAGATAGAGAGAGAATCTTTGGTCAGTTTGGGGGAAATTGGTTAACATCTAAGCTCTTTTTTGTACATTAAGCAACATTAAGCGCCCCAAAAAACAAGCTTAATGTCCCTAGTTTCTATGCATTATATGCATTAAGGTGAAAAACGTTTTCTCAGGAGTGACACCCCCCAGAACCCCCCTTTTACTTACCTAAGCCCGTTCATTCCAGCGGCGGCTACGAGCAATCCGCTCCAGCCGGTGTCTCGGGTGCTCATTGGCTGGATTGATAGCATGGGAGCCATTGGCTCCCGCTGTTGTCAATCAAGTCCAGTGACGCGGGGGCCAGGGGGTGGGGCCAAGTCCTGCTGTTTGTGTGAATACACCAGTGGGTCACCAGTGGGAGCGCGCCGCACGGGTGACCCAAGGGAAGCTCTTCCCTTACAGGTCACTCGATGCGGAGGAGGACCCAGGAGTGCCAGTGGAGGATCCCACAAGAGGAGGTTCGGGGACAGTCTGTGCAAAACCACTGCACTGAGGAAGATAAGTATGACATGTTTGTTATGTTAAAGGAAAAAAAAACATGAAGCTTTACAAACGCTTTTAAACATTTTAGGTTTGTAAAATATGGCTTAATGTGAATAACTTTTCATGCAATTTACCAAATGATCTTAAATTTTCAAATGTTGGCAAAGACAGTCTTGTATTGTATGAAGTTTGGGGGAGATTGGTTAACATCTAAGCTCTTTTTTTGTACGTTAAGCAACATTAAAGTGGTTGTCAAGTCATGATAACCATTTTAAACTACAGGTAAGCCTAGAATAAGGCTTACCTGTAGGTCCAGGAAATCTCTCCTAAACCTGTACGGTTTAAGAGATATCCACTGTATCTGCATGTGCCGATGTCCTCGGCACATGCGCACTGAAGAATCGGCACCCGGGGTAGCCCAGGGTGCCGTTACTTCTGTATTCATGCCGTAAATGACGGCTCCCGTGCGCATGCGTGGGAGTGACGTCAGCGCGGCTCTTCCAATCACATCGCTGGAGCCCACGCTGTGATTGGACAGAGCCACAGACCTGGAAGAACGATGTCACCAGTCCCATCAGGGTGCCGAGACCACTGCAACAGCTTCGTTCCAAGGTAAGTGTTCCAAAATGAGCTACTATGTGCTGCATAATAGCTCATTATGTCTTTGCTTTCAAGGGTTTTTTTTTTTTGGGGGGTGGGGCAGCTTTACAACAACTTAAGCGCCCCAAAAAACAAGCTTAATGTCCCTAGTTTGCCCTGTGGGAAGGCAAATTCTACGAAACTTCCAGGATAGGTTTGGGAAGTGGAGAACTTAGGTTGGGCAAAGTTTCAGGGCTTGATGGAGGTTTAGACACTTTATGGTACGTTAAGCAACATTAAGCGCCCCAAAAATGAAGCTTAATGTGCATAGTTTGCCCTGTGGGAGAGCAAATCCTACGAAACTTCCAGGATAGGTTTGGGAAGTGGAGAACTTAGGCTGTGCAAAGTTTCAGGGCAATTGATTGAGGTTTAGGCACTTTATGGTACGTTAAGCAACATTAAGCAGTTTTCACATTAAACGTTTTAGTATATCCCCCAAATCCGTGTTCTTCTGGTGAGCAAAACTTACTGCTGATGTGTTTTTATTATCAACCAATTCATGAAAATTGTGCACAACTTTCCACCATCCACAAGAAACATGCTGCTTTCCACCATTAATCCCAGTGTGATCCGGGTAATGGGTTGTAGATTGGGACAAATACACAAAAGAGTGCAAATGTAGTTAGTAAGTTGGCAGGTTGGATTTCTGAGCAGCAATATCCTTGGTCTTCTATTCTGTGATCCTGTGTGGGGGAAGGGTTTTATGTCACACCTGGGTGTTACGGGTGGGGTGATCCAAATTCATTAAGCAGATTGACCTTCCTCAGGTGTGGCTGCCCCTCTGGTGACTCCTCTACATCTCAGAGAAATAAAACATGGAGAGGATTTTGCAGCAATTTAGTGAAAGGGACAGAAGAGTTTTCAGAATTGTAAACTACTGCAAATCCCTTCCAGGTCAGACCCGGTGTATGGGGGTGTGAGATGCCGGCCAGTGACCCCGCGGATTCCCCATCTCTCTCTGCAGACACAGGGGATTTACTAAACTGGAGAGAGCAAAATCTGATGCAGCTCTGCATAGAAACCAACCAGCTTCCAGGTTTTGTGTCAGTTTAATTCAGGGGTCCTCAAACTATGGCCCTCCAGTTGTTCAGGAACTACAATTCCCGTCATGCCTGTGAATGTCAGAGTTTTACAATGCCTCATGGGATGTGTAGTTCCGCAACAGCTGGAGGGCCGTAGTTTGAGGATGCCTGGTTTAATTGAACGAGCTGACGTTAGAAGCTGATTGGCCGCCATGCACAGCTGCTCCAGATTTTGTACTCTTCAATTTTAGTAAATCGGCACAGAGAGTGTGTGTATATATATATATATATATATAATTGTTATTATTCACAAACAATATACGGGGGGGGATCTATTTTTTTTTTAATGTATAGGGTCTGTTAACCCGAGGAACACAATAATCCTTGGTGGTTTAGTGGAAGAAAATCTCATTGGTCTCCTTGGATGTATCTTCCTTCCCCATAGTGACAGTGCCCGGTGTTCTGATCATTACAGTCCTCCGCCGAAATGTGTCCGCACATGCGCAGAACAGCTGATTTTCTGATTAGCTGTGAGGGGCTGTTCTGCTGCATGCACAGACAGAGGACACTGTTCAGTAGCCCTGAGTGGCAGGCGTATGTCAGGGGCGATAAACGCATGGATGGATGTCAGGGGCGGTGTCTGCATTTGTGGGGTGGAGGAACGGATGGAGGGAGAACTTTGTGCGGCGGGTTTGTCTGTGTTTATGGGCGAGTTCAATGCTTTGTAGGTTGTATATTGCAAGTTAACACTACAGATTTGGAGCCGCTTTTGATGTGTTGCAGTTCTGATTTGGCTGTTTTGCAGGACCGTGGCATTTGCACACATTGGCATGAGTACATTTATTTCGTTGTTGCACCTTAACCCCTTCAGTGCTGGACATACATTAGGTATTGGGGGTCAGCATACAATGAGGCACATGCATTGGGGGATGGATACAGCATACAACGGCAGATATGTATTGGGGGTCAGCATAGCCCCAGGACCAATTTTTCACTCCAGCCACTCTCCTTTGCAGGCTACTGGGGGGCTGTGTGATGCACAATTCAGTGCGTTGTACTGCACCCCTTTTTTTTAAGCAAGCTTTGTTTGATCTGTACAAAATGTAATTTTCATTCTCCACAATGTCAGGCAGGATGCCGTCATATTTCTTTGGGAAGAAACACATTAAGAAGATTTTACAGGTTTTCTCAGTGTCTAACAAAAGTAGTGGGGGGCGCTTAATTGTCCAGTGCCTATAAACTCCAGAGATGTAAATCTTGCCCGGTAGATATAGACGAGGGGAGTACACAATGGCTGAAATGTTTTGATTGGAGGATGTATATTGCTCAAAATAGCTGACATGTATATATCAATTCTCTCTCCCCCCAAATACAACACACAAAGGGGGAGGGGCAGATGCACAACAAAAAGGGTATTTCACATTAATGTTAAAAAATGGGAGTGTTTACAGCCCCTTTAATCATCAAGCATTGCTTCTGAACTGTATATTGATATCCCTGAGTTGTGCTGGTGCACGGTTGATGGCACCCATTGACGTATAAAAACCAAGCTGTTCAGCATGCATTTACACTTCTATGTTAACAATCCTGTTTTAATCAGTTTGGTGCGGCCTCTCTCATTCAAAACCTATTTTTTTTTTTCATTCGCAGGCTTTGCATTTGGTTTCGTTCATTTGCATAGCAGTTTGGATCGATCACACTCCCTGACTAGTGAGTAATATTAGAATACTGCTTTTTGAAATGTTGCTGGTGCATCGATCAGATAATGTTATATATGTATCTTCCATTTTTCCTTCACAGGCTTAGCATTTTCTTTCGGTCAGTACTATAGCAGTCCGGATAGATCGGGCTCCACAACCAGTGAGTAATATCAGAAAAATTCCATTTTCTATGGTGTAGATCTATGTCAATGTATAAAGTGTTCTTGTTCTAAGATTAGTTTGTTTAACATCTGCTGACTGATCAGTAGATTAGCAAAATGGACAGGTGCAGATAACTGCAAAAACCATGTTACATTTTATTTTTTTTGTCTCATTACCTCGCTAAAACTAATTATGTATTATTTTTTTTTAAGTAAAATCTTGCCAACATTTCCGTGCAGATTTTCATGAGAGACATTAGACAATATTGTTATAAAAAGGTATATAAAAAAAAAAAACTCTCTCTCTGTGGGAGCATACCCATTGACGTTTTCAAGCAATGCAGCCTTAGGGGGTACACCTCCAAATTCACACTGAGGAGCTTTACAGACGCTATTTAGCTAAAAATAGCGTCTGTAAAGTGCCTCAAAAATCCACCCCAAATTGAAAGCAGGAGTGCTCTCACACTGGGGCGGTGCGCTTGCAAGGCGTTACAAATAGTCCTGCAAGCAGCATCTTTGGGGCGGTGCGGTGAGCGATAATACAACGCTCCTCCACCGCCCCTGCCCTTTGAAAACAATGGGGCAGCGCTTCCGAAGCGCCTGTACACCGCCTCAGATGCGCAGAAAGCTGCCAATTTTAACCCCTTGTGGGAGGTTAAAAGTGCACCGCTTCTGCAGCCGTAAATCCCCGCTGTGACTAGCGGGGATTTACCGCTAGCGCTCCACTGCCCCCAGTTTGAAAGTAGCCTTAATGGTGAGTGTCAGAAATAGAAGATGTTGTAGTGCTTTGGTAGGATAGCCATTAAGGGAATGCAGTTTTTAATGTCCACTTTCATTATAGAAGGAAAGCTCTTCTATAGAAGTCGAAGAGCCATCCAAAGCAAAGAAGAGGCTAAAGAAATATTTATGGAGTTTCATAATTATCCAATGGAGGTGTCAAACAGGCATGGTAAAAACACGCTCTTCAGTATGCTCCAGATATTACTGGAATGGCACGACTGTAGAACTTGACAAATGGGTATGTGATCAACTTATATTTGTGTATTTACATACATGTAACAACTGTACATGTTAACTATTGTGTTCTTCAAGGTACAGGAATGTGAGCAGTGCCAGAAGGTGGGAAAACCTTTGAACATTAGCCAGCCTTTGCAGCTCATTAAGGTAAATGTTGTTAAAACAGTATCTCCTTTTACATAATACATATTATAAGCTACAGAATCTCTTTCATACATAAACTAATATTTTTTGTTCTATTAGGTGTCTAAAGTCTGGGAGCTTGTGGGCATCGATCTAATGGGACCTCTGCCAAAAACTGTTGATGGCTATGTATTTATCCTCACAGTGGGTAGAGGCATTCCCACCAAAAACTAAAACTGCTGCAGAAGTGGCAAAGCTCATTTGCTCAATGATATACAGACAGGGTTGTCCCAAAAGAATCCTGTCTGACCAAGGCAAAGAGTTTGTGAATCAAGTAGGTGTCATTTAAAAATTAGCATTGTCGTTGAATTGCTTTAAGAGTTATCATCGGTAATCTTTATTTGTATGTTATACATCCTTCTCTTTTTACTGCTCAACTATAGCCTAGGTACGCTACTTGGCATACTAAGAAGTGTGACAGCTGCCTACCATCCGCAAACCAATGGGCTGGATGAGAAAACTAACCACAACATAAAGCGTAAAGTTAAATTCATATTTGATCACAAATTTATTCTTTGTTTTAATTTTTGGTTTAGCATTTGACCTCTGAGCGGTGCACCTTTTTATATCCATAAGCCTTGTGAGGGGCACCATGTGTCTATTAGGGGCACAAGTGACCCAGAACCCCTGCCTGGTCTGTCCTAACAAGACTACTATTACAACCATAGTGGACTAAGCTTTATGCTTTACCCCTGTATGATTGTCTACTGAGTGTATATCTTGGCACCTGTGTTTGAATAAACATTGTTCTGTTTTTAGCATCCTACACTGATCTCTCCACAAGTGACAGGGTAGGTTAAGGGATCTTGGGTCGCTTTGGTACCGGGCAAGGAAAGCTTATACGGCGGAAATACTATTCCTAATTCCTTTCTTTTGGTATCCGTTTTGTTATAGAACTTATTGTCATTGTAGAGCTCTAACCAAATTGGTTAATGAAAGACAAGATAATTGGGACTTCTTTTTGGATGCAACATTATTTTCACTGAGGTCCCAAGCACAAAACCACTAAATTTTCTCCCTTTCTTTTAATGGAAGGAAGGCCGTTTTCCCCGCAGAGGTTCCTGTTGACATGCCGGTTGGTAAATTTTATGTTTGAAATGAAATGGATATTGCCCATACTAATTTACAGATGTTATCTGTGGTGCAATACGATTATAACCGCATGCGGCGGCTAAATCAGCAAATAGCTCTGTAAAGCTGTGCTGCAATTCTGTGCTCACATGCCAATGTCTCACTTCCAGTGGGACCGATTAAGGCTGCATGGCTGATCTGTGCATTTATAGGGAAGCTTTAGCTCAAGTTGTCGTCCTAAAAATTGGTTCAATACATTTAGTGTTGTATTAATGTTACATTTTCACCCCCCCCCCCCCACACACACACCCTTATTTTATATTCTTTTTAAATATTTTCTTTTTTTTTTTAGCTTTCCAAAGTAATCCTGCCAGAAGACAGTAATTATATTTATTTTTTGGAGGAGAGGAAATCGGCAACGGACATTGCTAAAGCAGCTACAAAAGAAAAAGATATCAAAGTCACAGGACAGACAACAAGTAGCCTATGAGAGCAAAGTCAAGAAAAAATATAAAAATGTGATTTACACCATTGGCCAAGAGGTCCTTCTGTACAACATGAGGAAGAAGGGAAGGAAAGGTGGAAGGATTGAGGCTGACTTCTCTGGCCCTTTTACAATCCAGGCAATATGTGGAAAGCTTGTGACATTGTTAGATAGTCAAGGAGTAACTCTAAAAAATAAATACAATGTAGACCACATAAAGCCATTTGTGAGGCCCAAGACCAAGGAAAATCCGGTCGCCTTTATGGAGACATCTCAAGAACACAGCAGCGGTACTTCCACCACTCAACAGAGGCCTTCTGTGATCCCTCATGCAGCACGAATGCAGGAAGAAACCATGGATGTCGCTCTTGAGGTACAAGCTAAATCACAATACACATATAGATAGGGATACATGTGGGTATCTTTTTTTCCTGGCTTTTGTCAGTCTGTTTTACCTGCTAAGTAGTATAGTAAGTTTAATGTTTATACGTGTAATTAAATTGTTGATTTTTAGGCTCGGTTCACACCTAGGAGATCCGACTTTGCTAGGCGATTTGAAAGAGACTTCAGAGCTACTTTGGGCATTACAACGCGACCTCCATGCCAGGCAACTTTGCCTGTGGCCAATCAGAGAAGAGAGGGAGGGGGAGTTGCCTTAAAAAAATATTTTATTTTTCTTGTAAAGTCGCTTCTTCATAGACGGTGATCCGACTTGGAAGTGACTTCCATTGACTTCTATGGGCTCAAATCGCCTAGAAGTCGATTTGAAATAGTACAGGAACCTTTTTTGAAATCGCCTTGGAGTCGGAGCGACTTGAGTAGCGCATATTAAGACGGCTCCATTCATTCCAATGGGATTTCTGATGTCAGGTGATTTGAGGTAGCACAATTCGGATCGCACCTAGGTGTGAACTGCCCTTAAGCCCTCACTAGATACTTCACGGAATGTCGTGCAAACCGTAGAAGAGAGAGGTAGCAGTCAACAGATTTTTTTTTTAGATTGTTTGCCCTGTTGGTCTGGCCTTTTTCTCCACATTCTTGTACTGGAGTTGCCACTGTTTGGCATTATGTTTTTACTGGATTATTTTGCTAGTTTGACCCCGTTGGTCATATGTTTGGCCTTGCCCTGTTGGTTTGGCCTTCTTCTTTATTTTCACATTCTATTAGTAAAGTTGCCACTGTTTGGCATTGTTTTTTTAGGCTGAGAGGTTTGATATTATAGCAAACATTTAATTTTGTTTCCTCCCCATCTCAAATGTTATGGATGAAGGAAGATGAAGGTTCCCTGGAAGTGGTTGTAGGGCCTTACAAGCTGCATGTGTCTTCATTCAAAACCCTGTGTCAAACAAAACTGGTTGGTAGATGAGGTAAGCAACTACACTTTTGAAAATGTATTCAAATCAAACAAGAAAGATTGTGTTATTAACCACTTTCCGACCAAGTGGGTCGTTATCGCAAACCGTTGTCACCTGACGGCGGCCGCGATAATTAGTATTGTGAGCGCGTGCCGCTGGAGGCACACTCACTGTGTTCCAGGGAGCTGGTAGGGTGGACTTGATCAGCACCGGCTACCCGCTATCGCTCCCCTGCAGTGAGGCTGGGTTCACACCTATGCGGCTTAACTAGTTCCCGACTGCGTGCCATCTTTTTACAGCGGCAGTCGGGATGCTGAGCGCGAATCGCCATAAAAACAAGGCGATCTGCGAACAGCCACTAGGGGTTGCGCGCCCACTGCACTCCTGAGGAGTGTGCCCGCTGCTCGGGCGGACCCGATGAGTGGCCACAGGGAAAGAACAGGGAACCGCCGATGTAAACACGGCGGTTCCCCGCTCTGTTAGGGATCAGTAGATCACTCATGCCCCTACTAACAGAGCGGGGAACCGCCGTGTTTACATCGGCGGTTCCCCGTTCTTTCCCTGTGGCCACTCATCGGGTCCGCGCGGGCGCGCACCCCCTAGCAGCTGTTCGCAGATCGCCGTCTTTTTACGGTGATTCGCGCTCAACATCCCGACTGCCGCCATGAAAACACTGCACGCGGTCGGGAACTGGTTATTAAATACGGCGAGGTATAACGAGTCTCTTGGTTGTGTTCAAATGCCATTTATACCACCTAGCTGTGAATATTGCCATCTTTGCCGTTTCATAGAGAACTACTGGAAGGGACATGTGAATCGAGTATTTAGAATTCCAAATCAAGATTTTACTCCAAAGAGCATTTACCTATTTCCCACCCTTTGGTAAAACATATCAATTTTATTACAAGGCCCTAGCTAGTTAAAGCAATTCTTTTAATACCATCAGCATGTACTGTGTCCTCCATGTCTCTAGAACATCTAGGTAATTTTTAAATAAAGATTCAACGGGCAAAATGTTACTGAAACGTATGACTGTTGGGTCTCCCCGACAACTAATTTGAGAAACGAGGACAACAAATGCAAAACATAGGTTAGATCATCATACAACTGGACACAATTCAAATTACACAAATTGTCTAGGTCAGGGGTAGGCAACCTGCAGCCCTCCAGCTGTTGCAGAACTACAAGTCCCATCATGCCTCTGGGAGTAATTGTAACTGCCAGCCTTGCAATGCCTCATGGGAAATGTAGTTCCACAACAGCTGGAGGGCCGCAGGTTGCCTACCCCTGGTCTAGGTCAATCATGGGCAGGTGTCAACCCTATATGTATATTGATTTTTAACTTTAAGTGCCCGTTCACACAGGGGCGACTTGCGATCCGACTTGATTTGCCCCAAGTCGCTTGACATTTGAAATCCCATTGAAATAAAATGGGAGCCGTCTTAATGTACATGACTGAAGCCGCCCCGACTTCAAGGCGACTTCTGAAAAGGCTCCTGTACTACTTCTAGGCGACTTGTGCCCATTGGATTCAATAGAAGTCGCCTCCAAGTCAGATCCCCATCTACATGGAAGCGACTTTACAGTTAAAAGAATAGAATTTATTTTTAGGCAACCCCCTCCCTCCCTTCTCTGATTGGTCAAGGAAAAGTCGCGTTGTAAGTCACCTGAGGTCCTTGAAGTCGAACTGAAATCTACTAGCGAAGTCGCGGCAAAGTCGGGTCGCCCATATGTGAATGCAGGCTAACACTAGGACATTGCTGAGTTTATCTGCTCTACAGATCCAAAAAAATATGAAGGTCTGTATATTTATTTTTTTTTAGATCCTCAACATGACTGAGCAGCTCACGTTTCTCATGGACCCAATGGGAAATGAACTGACTTATATACCTAAACTGCACAATATCTGGGAGGTAGGTGTGCCTCTTGATAAATTTGTCCTATGAAAAATACAAATACAAATTAAAAAAAAAAAAATTTTATTCACACAGCTTTAATGTAATCTTCCTCTCTTTTTTTGTTTTTTCTGTAATAGTTTGTTCCTGCGGAGGACTACTGGGAAAGATAGGGAACTCCTATGGAAAGTTGCAATATCAAACAACAGCAACCAGCAGGGCGGCAGTAGCTGTCGAATTATAATTTTGATGATAATTCAACCATCCCCCCCCCCCACCACCCTTGTTTAAGTCAATCATTTTTACAAGCTTTAGTAAATGTTGCCTGTTTTCCAGTTTGCAAAGGAGTTCCTCCAAAGTAGAAATATCCACACTGTAAAGACCTCTGCAGAAGCAGTAAGGGACGCACGACTCCAAATAGCATGCACCCTACTGGAGTATAAAGCTCAGTCCTATCAAACAGCATTAAACCTTTGTTAGCCAAAATTCTATAGATATTCAATCACAGTGCTGAATATGTTTATTATAAGGAGTAACATGGAGACTGCCTGACAATTTACGCTTACTTTAAGTTTCTTTTTTTTGAGGTGCTATGTGAGTCCTGAATGTTCCGCATTTTTGTGATTTCTTGCTGGGGTTGTGTATATTTTGTAATTTGACAATCAAGGATTTATTGTTGGCGTGTTTAATTGGTTTGTAAAATAAAAGCAAATATTTTTTCACCTTACTGATTGGTTATTAGGGTTTTTTTTCTGGAATCATTTTAAGCATTTTTTATATCATTTATAGAGTAGATACCCAACTGGGGTATCAGGGATTCCTTGACATATCTGTCAAGAAACCAGCAGGGTGGTTTCTTAGACTACAGTATTAAAATGTCGAAGGTGACAGCACTGCTCAAAATATCTACATTTGTAATATTTTATATTGATTTATTATACCTACTCAATACCTGGCCCTTGGAGAGACTCCAGACATTAGAATATAAATGAATATAATCCTAAGAAAGAGTAACAGCTAAGTTTGTTAACAAATGTACATAACTATATTTTATAATGTTTACATCTATAAAACTCGTCACGACAGTGGAAGCTGTAAAATTATGACATCAGATTCTTTGGTGGGACGACCAAAGAACTGTCTATACAGTTCCTTAGGGACTATGGGGTCAACCCATAGATGAGATATTTACTATATTTTTTACGAATTTTACTAAGGTCTTTTTTTTGGGATTATTGGTTAGTCATTCCACTTTTTTATAAACGAAAATAAAATGTTTGGTTAATTTGTGCGGTTGTTATTTAGG
>BLSH010464488.1:0-14312 GCA_018402905.1 Glandirana rugosa
CTACCTCGCTGGACTCACGTGACCACTGTTCCCATTCCAGTGGGCTCTGAGTCAGAGCTGTATGAGAGGTCTCCTCCTACAAGAGACAGGCTCCACTCGCTCAGGTACGTGATTCATTACACTATGTCTAGAACTGTAGTTATGTATGAGTGGACCTCCCTCCAGAATGATTGTATTGTGGGGCATTCCCACCACAAGTGTAGAAGGGTGCCCACTTCGCCACATCCTCTCCAGCAGCAGTCTGGGACAGACGGGTATATTTTAGCTAGCCTCGCAGGCACTCTGTACCACCGGGTAAGTAATTTGTAATTGGTTTCCTGGGTCCTCGTTTCTATTGTGCTAGAGTGGGTCAGTCTGTACAGAAGAGTTATTTGGGATTCAGTAAACTTTAGTCCCAAATCTTTTTCCCACTCCCTAACAAAGGCTGGTGTGACCGATGTTCTAGTAGAGCCCAAAAGGTGATACAGTACTGAGATCAGATGTGGCGCGGGTTCGTCAGATATGAAAAGGTTTTCGAACGACGTCAGGGAGTCGAGATTCCTGATCGGGTGGGTCTGTGTAGCAAAAAAGTGGGTAAGTTGTGCATGTCGCCATGAATCCATAGCTGCCCAATCTGTTTCTGAGCGTCTCTAAGGGGATCAATTTACCATGTTCCAATAGCGTGCCACAGCACACATGTCCATCTGTGGCCCACTTCCGAAAAAAACCCCGCTGTTCCCCTGGGATGAACCAGCGGAAGCCCCCTAATAGGGCCAGTGGGGACGTCTGTGGGGCTAACGCGAAGAGTTTATTAGTTCTGTCCCACAATCGTAGCATCTGTTGTGTGAGGGGAGATGTATTTCCTGAGAGGCCTCTATCAGTCGTGGGTAGCCAGGGGGCATATGCCAGGTCCCGCCCCGCCAGGCACTTCTCCAGTCTGACCCATCCCCTGTCGGCCGTGTGGAAGCGCCAATTTAAAATCCTCTGTAGGGCAATGGCTCTATAGTATCGCTTCAGATCTGGGAAGCCCAGACCGCCGTTGTGCTTGTGGCGTTTCAGGACCCGCAATGCGAGCCTAGGTTTCTTATCATTCCACACGAACCTTGTCAGGAGGCTAGTCACCCCGGAGAAGAAAGAGCCCGGCAGTGCTATTGGGACCATCTGCATGTAAAAAAGTATTCTCGGGAGTACGTTCATCTTAATTATATTAACACGGCCTATCCATGTGAAGGCTATTTTTGTCCAAGTAGTAAGATCATTTTTAATTTCGGCCAGTAGTGAAGGGTAATTATTATCGTATAATGTCTCATATCTATCTGTGAGCTTAATACCCAGGTATTTAATAGCAGATGTGGCCCAAGTGAAGGGGAACTCGGCTCGTAAGCTGTCAATCAGGTGTATCGGTACAGTGATTGGCAGTATCTCTGATTTCGTGTAATTAATTTGGAAGTTGGACAAGTGTCCATATTTCTGGAATTCAGCCATTAAATTAGGTAGTGAGATCCTAGGCTCAGAGATGTAAAAAAGGATGTCATCGGCGTATGCCGAGAGTTTATGCTCTGTGTCGCCCACCTGTATCCCCTTTATGCTGGGGTTAGTGCGTATAGTTCGTAGCATAGGCTCTAGCACGAGTGCAAAAAGGAGGGGCGACAACGGGCACCCCTGCCTGGTTCCGTTCCTAATTGCGAATCTAGAGGAGAGAAACCCATTAACCCTCACCTGGGCCTGTGGGTGCGAGTACAGGGCAAGGATCCGTGCCAGCATCTTTGGCCCCAGTCCAAGATGCTCCAGGACTCCCTGAAGGAATGGCCATCCCACCCGGTCGAAGGCTTTCTCCGCATCCGTAGATAGGATGAGATAAAGGCCCCAGACCGGGTCGTTGCGTGCCCAATTAACGAGACTTATAGCTTTTAATGAATTGTCCCTGGCCTCTCTCCCAGCCACAAATCCAGTCTGGTCCGTGTGTACTACTTCAGGGACTAGGTGTTTAAGCCCATTTGCCAGGATCTTCGCATAAACTTTAACGTCTAAGTTCAGTAGGGAGATGGGTCGGTAACTTTGTGGCTGTGTAGGGTCCTTCCCGTCTTTGGGTATCACAGTGACGTGTGCCAGTAAGGCCTCGGGGGGGATTCCTCCTCCCTCCGCCACCGAGTTAAAGTAGCTACTCAGAGGTTGCAGGAGGAGGGGTAAGAAAGTGGAGTAGTAATTCCTGTCAAATCCGTCTGGGCCTGGGCACTTTCCGTTAGGCAGTGACTTTATCACACCTTCCACCTCAGCTTGTGTAATCAGGGACTCTAAGTTTTCTAGCTGCTCTTCTGAGAAGGGCGGGAGACCCGAGTCCTTTATATATTCCCTTATGTTTCTGTGTTTGTCAGGGTTGTCAGCTATCTGATTGTGACCGTCAATTGAGTAGAGTTGTGCATAGTAGTCTTTAAAGACCTGTGCTATCTTGGAAGAGTGAGAAACCATGTCCCCCGTTGCGGACTTCATTTTATAAATATGAGACTGAGCTCTTCGTTTCCGTAGTGCCCTTGCCAACATACGGCTACACTTATTCCCCTGTTCATAGAATCTATGAGTTTGGGAGCGCCATTGCTTACGGACTTTTTGGTCCAGCAAACGGGAGAATAGTTCCAGAAACTTTTTAAGGGTATTTGGGTGACTGTTTCTTTTATGGCAAAGTTCAGCTGTCTGAAGATGTGTTAGTACACGTTGGAAATCAGCCTGCTGTATTCTTTTTAACCTGGCTCCTTGTGAGTTTAGTTCGCCCCTAACTACCGCCTTATGTCCCTCCCATACAACTCCCTCTGGTACCCCAACTGTTGTGTTTTCCGCAAAGTAGTTCCTTAGAGTCTCGGATACCCTCGAGACCACTACAGAGTCATCTAGGAGGTTTGGGTTCAGTCTCCAAGACCAGGGTCTACCCCTACTTTGAGGTTGTTGTATGGTCATTGTGATCGGAGCATGATCAGAAATGGTTATCGATTCAATTGTGGTTTCCCGTAGGAGCTCGAGGGTATGGTGGTCAACTAGAAGCATGTCTATTCATGTGTGCACGTTGTATACTTTCGAAAAATAGCTATAGTCCCTGTCAGAGGGATGCATCACCCTCCAGCTGTCCATCAGCAGGTGTGCCTGGAGCGCTTTACGAAAGCGCCTGAGGAACGCGTAAGAATGTGTGGGGCGAGTGTGGGAGATGTCAAGTATTGGGTCCGGGCTGACGTTGAAATCTCCCCCTACCACCAGGTGACCCTTACGGAAAGCTGCCAATTTCTCCAGCGTATCCTCCAAGAACGCCACCTGGTTCGTATTTGGAGTGTACAGTGAGGCAAAAGTGTACTTCAGTCCTTCTAACGTGCCTTTAAGAAAAACGAATCTGCCCTGTGGGTCAATCATATTGTCCTCTGGCTGGAAGGGGCAGTTTTTGTGAATTGCTATCGCTGTCCCCTTTGCTTTCGAGGTTGGGGAGACACTAAGGAACCATTGATTGAAGAGGTGTGTGGGCATTCTAGGCAGGGACTGGGTTGTGGAGTGTGTCTCCTGTAGCATCACTACCTGGGCCTTCAATCTTTTAAGTTCCACCCATAGTTTACCCCTTTTATTTAGAGAGCACAGACCCCGCACATTATAGGAGATTACCTTCAGAGTAGTCATGGTGGGTGCTCTTGCGCTCTCAGCCATGAGGCGATAAAGAGGAGTTGGTTAGGAACATCGGATCCATGGTGCTGCCTCAGGGTGTCCCCCCGGAAAGAACTAATAGAAAACAGCAGGAGAGAGAAAGGGGAAGGGAGAAAAAGAGAGGTATTAAACCACTTTTCAACAACATCAACAGTGCACAAAAAAAACAATAACATTTCAGGTCCGGCAAGTTTCAGCCGGTGTCCTGTGAGAATAGTCGGTGTCGGGTCCGGGGCTAGGCACCCACTCCCGGAGGGGGGATCCCCACCACCCGACCCGCCACCCCTTGCGGGGGTACCTCCCATGGGGAGATGGCCTACTGGAGGATCCGGGGCCATTGCAAGGGGGGAATAAGGGTGATGTGTCCCCGCTCCCTCCACCCTACTTGATGGGCTAAGGATGGTAACCCTGGGGACAGGCGTAAAATAGGCTAAGAGAATATTGGGGATGAGCGGAGTAAAAACAGTTTTAAATCTAGATGCTCATGTGGCTCTGTAGGAGTAATTTAGGGAAGAGGGGGGGAGGGATAAGAAAGCATCTTAGCAAATGTGGGGTATGTGCCCTCAAGAAACGAGCCCCCAGTCCCTTGTGGAGAATACTTCCTTGCAATTAGTTAGTAGGAGGTCACTCTTTGGCGTGGGGTCAGTAGTTGAGGGCACATTCCAGAGGCCCCAGCCCAGACCCAAGAGTCTGGCCTACTAAAAGGGGGGGAAAGTCATCCAGTGACCAGGGGGGGAAAGGGTTGCTCAGTCTCTGCTGGGCGAAGGTCTCTGCGTGCCCTCAGATGTATTTCTCCTGCGGCCCCTGGAGCGTCGACTGCTCTTTGCTGTGTGCCAGGGCGGGAGGAGAGTCACACTTGGAAAGTCTGCGGACCCCCTCCAATCTGGAAAGTCCACTTGTTCTAACTCCAAGTTCTTAATGAAATTGGGAAGGTCGTCTCTTGTGTAGAGGTTAACCTGTCTGCCGTCTTTTTTGACCTGCAAGCTGAAGGGGAAGCCCCAGCTGTACTTTAAACCTGCCGCCCCAAGAGCTGAGAGAACCGGGCGTAGGGCTCTGCGTTGCATCAGGGTTCTCCTGGACAGATCCTGGTAAAAAGACAGCTTTGCTCCATCAAAATCATAGTAAGGCTTATTACGCATCTTTTGCATAATGCGGTCTTTCAGGGTATACTTATGGAGTTTACAAATTATGTCCCTTGGGTTGTCCTGGTCCTGGGAAGGTGGCCTGAGAGCTCTGTGTGCTCTGTCTATTTCGACTGATGCTGTTGGCGGGAGTTCCAGAATAGCTCTGAAAATATCAGTGAGCGTGGGTATTATGTCTCTGGGTGCCGTTGCCTCTGGTAGGCCTTTAATTCTTATGTTTGCCCGTCTACTGCGGTTCTCAAAGTCATCCATTTGTGAAATGAGAGATTCAATTTTTTTGTCCTGTGCTTTACACCTGTCTTGTCAGTGTCTGAGTCAGTATGTGGGGAATAGTTTCTTACAGCTTCTGTTCCAGCGTTTCTACTCTATCCCCTATTTGGGCAGTGTCAGCCTTAAGCTGTGAGATGTCCTTTGCAAAGGCCTTCTCAATTTTAGCTGTGAATCGTTCTAAGTCTTCCCTCGTGGGTAATGACCATATATGGCGTCGGAGGTCCTCATCTCCAAGGACATCCGCGTGGTCAGCCTGCGAGCCCTGTGAGGATGCTGACCCAGGAGAGCATGGGGGTACTGTGTCACTCACCAGGCGAGGCGACCGTATCTGTGAGGCCTGTGGCTGTTGCTGTTGGCTCTGTGAGGCCGCATGGTTACGAGCGTCCTGCTTAGCCGGCGCCATCTTGGAGCTCCCCTTCCCGGTCCGGCGCGACTCCGGGAAAAAGCTGTCCAGGGGGCCTTGGCGCGGGTGTTCTGCTGGGGGTGGCTGAGAGTCCCCAGGGGTGCTGTTTAAAGCTGCGGTGGATCGGAGCTGAGGGAATGTGCGTCCTCACTCCTCCATGCCTTGGCCACGCCCCAATTTGCTGTTTTTTCTCCTTTTTTTGTTTTGTTCCAATACACACAAAGGGAATAAACAGGTGTATAGCAAAACATGTGTTACTGCAATACTTTTCTGTGAGAAATACTTGATTTTCTGGAAACATTTCTGGGGTGCCAACAATTTCGGCCATGACTGTATAACCCCCCCCCTAGACTTACTTATGACACATTGGGGGAGAACGCTTACAGATTGATTCCCACTATTCAAAGTTCAGATTTTATGTCTGACCCTGTTGCCATCAATTGGGCAAAAGGTGACCTCAATGTGGTCTCTGACACTACTGGGTGGGACACGGCTATTTCCCTTGCCTGTCAGAAAACTGACTAAGACATAACTGAGAATGTAAGTGGTTCAAATAGAATCCAGATATTTGTCAATATTTGTTGAATTTAAATACTGAAAGGTCGACTCATCATATTTTTCCTTAGCGGTAGGTTGAGAATCCCTACATCTTTGGGGACCAAAGACTTTAAGTGGGAGAATGTAGTCAGCTGGGTGTACACATTCCCTGCAACTATAAGACATTTTCTGCTAATAAACACAATGTAGTTGTTTCCCCTAGTGTTCCAATTTGGCTGATCTGTGACTCTGATAGTGACAAGAGAGTGATGCATTCTGGGAGATGTAGTTTACTTGCAAGGATTTGCCCTGTGGCTGTACCTGGGAGAAACTACACCTACCAACAGGCTGTGGGGAAGAGGAGATTTCTGGGAGAAGAAGTGCCTTGTGGGAGAGACTATAAGAACAGAGGCTTTGGGCCTGGGGCGCTCTCTCTGGACCGGCGTGGATCTGTATGCAGGGAATCTGTTGCTGGATGCAGAGGGGTCATGGCCTCCTTTCACAGACTCATCAATCCAGATACCCTGCGGGACATCAGCGAGCAGCCTGAATATCCTGGCCTACAATAATTGGGGCCTGTTCCTGTTTCATACACCCCGCGTGGGCGACAGATTCCAGGAGAGCCGCGGTGTGAGGCGGAACTCATCCTAAGAGCCATAGACTGGAGAGATCATCATCATCACCAGTGTATACAGCATATACATCTTCTGTTCCTGTGTGGTCAGTGGGTGAAAATCCATCCCAACAGATACCGTGCACAGACAGCCTTACTCTTTATAGCTGCTAGCATATCTGATACTAAGAGAGTATCTATTCATTCATTTTGAGTGTGGGCATCAGTCGTTGCTACTTGTAGTTCCACAGATTTAACTTTGCAAGTCAGTGACCACTGTGAAGCTTTCATTGTCCTTCTGCAGAAAGAGTGCTATATCTGATTGTACTACATTTCCTTGGATTTGCATTGTCCTATCAGCCAATACTTGGTATTTACCATTTAATCTACAGAAAGCTAGCTAAAGATCATCTGAACTGTCAAGCAAGTGATATTGGACTGCAACCAATTGATTCTTCCCCCCCATTTAGGGAGCATATATTATTTTGCTTAAGTTTCTTATACAGTTGCATTCACCAAAGAACTCTCTCAGCAGGTTGAATATTGCTATATTTACTATTCCTGTTGTTATACTTGTTTATCTACTGTTTGCTGTTTTCATGTGAGTTAGCAGTAGAGAGCGGTCTGACACTTGCTGGAGTCATTCCCTTACTCTCCTGTGCCCCACTCCCATGCACAGGGTGTGTGTGTGTATATATATATATATATACATACATACACACACACACATACATACATACACACACCACACACATGCATTGGTTACGTTTGCAAAATCATAATTTACATTAAGTATTATTTACTGGTGTGTGGCATTTATCCAGTTGTGAAAACTACTCTGTGTGCCTAATCTTACCCGTTGGGTAAAAGTTCTTCATTTGACATATCCTTTGAGTAAACATTGCTTATTTAATTCAACCTGGTGCATTTTATTGCTGTGTCATTACTTAAAAGGAAACTAACACAATGGGATTGATTTACTAAAGGCAAATCCACTTTGCACTACAAGTGCTAGTGCACTTGAGGAGTGCACGTAGGAGTGCAGTCACCGTAGATCTGAAATGAGGGGAAACTCTGCTAATTTTATCATCCAATCATGTACAAGCAAAAATGCTGTTTTTTATTTTCCTTGCATGTCCCCCTCGGATCTACAGCTACCGCACTTCAAAGTGCACTTGTAGTGCAAAGTGGATTTGCCTTTAGTAAATAAACCCCAATCAGTAGTGTGTCAGAGGTAGCAGAGGATTCACATAGTCAGGGAAATCAGAGGGGTATTGAACTATCTTGTGAACCTCAAGAGGACAGCGCTACAGACACAAGGGGGTAATCCTTTTTCCCCACTCATTGATTCTGTTTTTGAATTTTTTTAGGTTTTTATGACATGCTGGTGTTCTATATTTCACTTGGATGTTATAGAGTAAATACAGCTGAAGAAAACAAAATCAGTATCTGTCTTCATTTCAGCCTGCAAAGCAACAAAATGTGATTATTTTAAAGAGGAGAGGGGGTGATTTTTTTCTATACCCACTGTATCTTTTTTTTTTTTTATATAATCTTTATTTTAATTTTAAGGAGTTATACAAATCAAACCAGAGATTAAACAAAGACAGAAGGAAAAGACATATGAAAAAAGTAAAACTACAGAAAAAACTGCGCAACCAAAACAAATCAATTAAATCCAAAACACTTAAAGTGCCAACAGCATCCCACCTAACAAATTCTCTAGTAAGTGTACAATTAATAAAACTACATTTAGTGCAAAAATAGCATATTGTACAAAGTTCATAAAAGTGCGAGTGTATAACAGAAAATCCAGTGTTTGTCCTGTATATAATCCTCCAAAAACAGTCCACTGAAGGGAGTTAATAGCTGGATGTAAAAATAAAGCCTCCTCCGCCGAGTGCAGAAAAGATAGGGGATAGTTCCGGTGTCACCACCCACTCTTAGGTAAACAACAAACTCTGGTAAGAGTTCCTTATAGAAGAGTGGGTGGTGACACCGGAACTATCCCCTATCTTTTCTGCACTCGGCGGAGGAGGCTTTATTTTTACATCCAGCTATTAACTCCCTTCAGTGGACTGTTTTTGGAGGATTATATACAGGACAAACACTGGATTTTCTGTTATACACTCGCACTTTTATGAACTTTATGAACTATATGAATATTAGAATATGAAAAAAAAGGAAACATCGTCCACAGCTCTAATAAGCAGAAACATTAACCAGTGAGCTATGTCGTCGCTAAGCAAACCAGTAACGGTTGATGTGGAAATATTTTGGTGAAGTGATGTACATTTTGGTCAGACCCTTATTAGGACTGTGGAAATCCATATTGGCATTAATAGTGCACCAAGATATCCCTTGTTTGGTCTCTTAATTCAGAATTTGTCCCCTAAGATAGAGAGTTCTGAATATACCGTGCCCAGTCAAATGTATATATTTTACAGGAAAAAAATGCACTTTATATATTTCATGGTTGCATATAAAGCATTTGTCTGGTTTGTTCACAAGGCTGGTTCAAGATAGCATTGTCTGGTACCTTCAATAGCTTATTTAAATGCAGGGCAATTAAGTGTATCCCTTGTCTATTGAAGGCGAAATAATGAAAGTGGGAGGGGCTTCTTCCTATACCCTGGAACATTGGTAACGAAGTTACCCTGTTGTCTTCAGGAGGGGCAGTCAGACATCACGTCTCCATCTAAGGCAGATTCTTAACATGTCAATTTGGGAACTGGTCTTAATACCTGGCCTCTTGTGCTGAGCTTAAAAACCAACAAGCTTCAATTCTGGCCAATCAGGAGTCAATGCAACTCCAGCCAATCAGGGAAGGCCTCTACCTGGATGGGTGGGCGTGGGCAGAGCAAGGGCATAAAAGCAACAAAACAGACTTCCTGACTCTGTTTGATGGTTCGTTGCAACATGGAGATGTAAGGCTTTATTTTTGTCCCCATAATTTTTTTTTTCCCGCTCTTTTCTTTTTCTGTTTCCTTTCTTTCCTTAGTAACATTCTGTTTTTACATGGAACAACTATTTTAGTTTTTGTAATCCTCACCTTGTATTTTAGCAATAATTTTGATGCTTTTAAGATTGTAACATTTACCCCAGATTTGGTTATATTTAATTAGTGACTAGCTTCTTTTCTGTAAAAAATAAATTAGATCTTTATTTTTCTTTAGCAAAGGTGTCATTGATTATTGATTTTATTCGTAATAACCGCAACAGCATTGGTTGATTTTTATATAGACAAAAGCTTGTAATCCCTTATTTTATTTATCATTAAGCGTATAAGTGTGTTAGGTAAAAATCGCTTTAACAGATGGTGCCCCTTTAGTGAGGAGTTTAACGTTTAGGTGATTGTGGGTTCAGAATGGTTTATCTATGTCTTTGATTTTCACCTCTGTCTGAACACCTAAACTTGTAAACTTCTAAGAACTTTTCTTTTTTTACCTTTTATCTGTACTAACTAACACGTTGATGAGACTGATTTTGAATAGTATAATTAAAATAAGATTGTAAGTGTGGATAAGGGCTGCGTTTCCACTAGTGCAACTCCAAAGTCGCACGATTTAGAGTATGACTGTGAAGTGCGATTTCGAGTGCTACTTTGATCCAAATTAAAACTCTGGGTTGAGGTTGCATCGGCAAATCGCATTAGAGTACTGCAGGTACTTTTTCCAATTCGCTGCAACTTTAAGTCGCATAGATTGGAACAGGTGCCATTGAAATCAATGGGCTGTGACTTGTAATGCTACTTTATGTGTTCAGAGTCGCATGACAAGTTTTGCTAGTGGAAACGGAGACTAGGTCACCTTGAATGATCTTAATGCCTATTAATCTGTATTTCTTAGTAATCTACTAACTGGGGATTGTAAACGTTGTAGTTTTGTGAACACTGGCTATAGTATACCTGCTACAAACCTTATTGCTTAGGCCTCATACACACGGGCGTTTTGTTAAGCCACGTTTTTGGGCGTTTTTTGCTGCTCTCCATGTTATTCAATGGCCCTCTAAAACGTTAACGTTTTTGAGCAGTAGAGGGCATCGGCGTTAGTGAGCTGTAGCTAGAACGTGGGACCAGTGCGTTCTGAAGCTGCAGTGTCATGGCGTTTTTGACGCCGAGCCGGCAAAGCGCTCAATAACGTTGCGTAACATTGTATACACAGCGTTAAGCCTCGTCAGGCGTTCTATTCATAATCAATGGTTCCCTATGGGAGCCCATTGATTTGAATAGAAGCCGCACCAGAAGTCGGATGACAGTGATCCAACTTGTGGCGCGACTTGTGTGCTAGGTGTCTTAAAGGGGAACCCCCGCAAAAAATTTGCGTGGGGTTCCCCCCCCAAGAGCATACCAGTCTCTTCGATCTGGCATGGATTTTAAGAGGAGCACCCACGCCGAAAAAACGGGGTAGGGTCCCCCCTAAAATCCATACCAGACCCTTATCCGAGCACGCAGCCTGGCAGGCCAGGAAATGGGGTGGGGTCGAGCAAGCGCCCCCCCTCCTGGACCGTACCAGGCCACATGCCCTCAACATGGGGAGTATGGTGCTTTGGGGCAGGGGGGGCTCTGCGCCCCCCACCCCAAAGCACCTTGTCCCCATGTTGATGGGGACAAGAGCCTCTTCCCGACAACCCTGGCCGTTGGTTGTCGGGGTCTGCGGGCGGGGGCTTATCGGAATCTGGAAGATGCCAGATGCCGGGCCCCCCACCCTATGTAAATGAGTATGGGGTACATCATACCCCTACCCATTTACCTTGGGGGAAAAAGTGTACAAAAAAAAAACACTACACAGCTTTTTAAAATATTTTATTAAATCCGCTCCGGCATCTTCTCCCCTCTCTTCTTTCTTCGGCTCTTTTGCGGGGTCTTCTGAGGGGTCTTCTGCGGGTTTTCTGCGGGGTCTTCAGCTCTTTTGCTGCTGTCTCCCCGGCTAGCTTTTCCCGCCGCTGCTGCTTCTTCTTCTCCTTCTTCTGGAGATGTTGACTCGTCGCTCTCTTCCACTCGAATGCCGGGTCCGTGCTGCACTGTTGCCTTATATTGGCATGGGGCGGGGCCACACAATGATGTCATCTTGAGCCCCACCCTCATGATGTCACATCCTGGGGCGGGGCTGTGATGTGATGCCCTGCCCCAGGATGTGACATCATGAGGGTGGGGCTCAAGATGACATCATTGTGTGGCCCCCGCCCCATGCCAATATAAGGCAACCACGCAGCACGGTCCCGGCATTCGAGTGGAAGAGAGCGACGAGTCAACATCTCCAGAAGGGGAAGAAGAAGAAGCAGCAGCAGCAGCGGCGGGAGAAGCTAACCGGGGAGACAGCAGCAAAAGAGCTGAAGACCCCGCAGAAAACCCGCAGAAGACCCCTCAGAAGACAGAAGACCCCGCAAAAGAGCCGAAGAAAGAAGAGAGGGGAGAAGATGCCGGAGCGGATTTAATAAAATATTTTAAAAAGCTGTGTAGTGCTGTTTTCCAAGTCATCTTCCAGGACGGCTTACAGAGAGAGAGAGGCTCCTCCCACCTAACAGGAAACACATAATCCACATTATAAAAAGACTGCTCACCAGTAGTACCTCAGTATATGTGTTTCCTCCAGCCTGACAAGAACTCTAAAGAAGTTTGTTATTTTTATGGCCTTCGTGCCAGGTGGCAGGGGCCTCCCGGCTACAGCATCCCAGAACAGGGGCAGTGAACCTGGGGGTGCATGTGGCTTGGGCTTGTTCAGGCTGCCCTGGAAAAGGAGCCTTGAACTTTTACTCCAAGTGACCCCCCTCTCTCCAAAGGAGTCCGGTCAACAGTGGTGCCTGTAGTTCAGGTACACTGGTAGTGTGCGATTTTGACTCAGTGAGTCTTCTGGGGGACAATGCGGTCTAGTGGTGTCCTGATGCTTGCAGGGCGGCCATGTTATTGGTAGCAAACACTGACCTAGTGGCTGGGGCTGCAAGCTACATGCACTGTCCCAAGAAGAGGTGTCTGATCCACAGCGCCAGACCGGGATCCGCACTACTTGACCTTTCAGGGCTACAGAGAAGATGGTTGAAGCCATTCTGTCCTGTGCTGGTAAAATCTCCGGTGGAGACTGTAAGCAGGAAGCAGGTGTGGGACACCTGCAGCCTCTGACCCTAAGGTAAGAAAGAGGCTAAAGACAAGTTTGTCCTTTCTTACTCCCTGGTGTAGGGGGCACCAGAGGATTTGGGATGATTCTCTGTACAATCCACAGACCAGCAGACCGGGTTGGGGGAGTCTGGCTGTTTGTGTATCCCTCTCTTCCCTACCAGTGGTGGGGCTTCATTTGGGTCGCCCTAGGTGGCGGAGTGCTGGTCATGGTATGATCGTTTGCACCCTCGTCTCTCCTTGTAAAAGGCTCATAACCACCTTGTGTCCTCTCCTGGTAGGACAAAGGAAGGGAGCAAAATGGGGAACCGCCTAAGGGACAGATGTACAGATTATCTCCTGCCTGGATACCAGCTCCAGTGCTGCAACACTCTAAGAAAGTTTCCTAGCCGCTTGCCAACCGCTGGTCGGCAATTGACGGCGACAAAGTGGCTCTGTAACGCAAATCGCCATCATACGACGGCGGCCGCGATACAGAGCCACTGTGTTCGGGGGGGGGGCCAGGGAGCGGGTGCGGCGGCTTCGATTGCCGCCGGCCACCCGCGATGCCCCCCCCGGAGTGAAGGAGCGGAGGTCCGTGCATGTAAACACGGACCTCCGCTCTGTGTGAGGGGGAAGGGCTGTGATCACAGCCTTCCTGTACACGAAGGCTGTGACCACTTCCCTTCCCCAGCTAGGCAAGCCCCCATACGGTAAGAACACGCCCAGGGAACACAGTTAACCCTTAGCGCGCCCCCTGCAGGATAACCCCTTCACTGCCAATGGCATTTACACAGTAATCAGTGCATTTTTATAGCACTGATCGCTGTATAAATGCCAATGGTCCCAAAAAAGTGTCAAAATGTTCCGACATGTCCGCCCCAATATCGCAGTACCGCTAAAAATCGCAGATCGCTGCCATTTTTAGTAAAAAATTAAAAAAAATAAAAACTTAAAAAATGAATTCTCATCATTCGTAAATGCGACCACTTTTGCGCAAACCAATCAATAAACGCCGATTGCGATTTTTTTTATCGCAAATATGAGGAAGAATATAAATCGGCCAAAAACGGTGAAAAAAAATGTTTTTTTATATTTTTTTTTGGATTTGTATTTTAGCAAAAAGTAAGAAATTTGGGTTTTTTCGCAAAATTGTCGCTCTTCTTTTGTTTATAGCGGCGATCAGAAATGACGCAGAGGTGATCAAATACCACCAAATGAAAGCTCTATTTGTGGGAAAAAAAGGACGCCAATTTCGTTTGGGTACAACGTCGCATGACTGTGCAATTGTCAGTTAAAGCGACGCAGCGCCGAATCACAAAAAGGGCTCCGGTCCTAAAGCTGGAAATCCTTCCGGGGCTGAAGTGGCTAGAGAGCATTGCAGAGTAAATGACAAAGTGTCCTGGTTTTCATTTGCTGGCTGAGCTCCTGATTAATACGGATGGATCAAGGCTGCTGGCTTCCCCAAATCTTTTTGGAGGGAATACTATATGGCTGGAGCAGAGGCATCCAGAATCCCTGACTACTTCCAGTTGGGGGGAGGGGTGCATGTTTGTTAAGGCTGGTAAACTATGTTGGTAAGCCAGAACAGAATGCAAG
>BLSH010464488.1:18256-46817 GCA_018402905.1 Glandirana rugosa
TTTCTGACCGCAAAACGAACCGCAAAACGTAACTGCAGTTACGTGCAAAAAAGTACGATCGAAAAACGCCGCGCCGCAAAAAGCTAGCATGAAAAAACGTGCATTGACGTCAATGCAAAACGCCAAGCAAAACGCCAGTCTTTTCCCCTGACGTCAGGCCCGGCGTTTTGCTTATTTTTGTGCAAACGCCCGTGTGTATGAGGCCTAATAGTTGTGCCTTTGTTTACCAAAAAGCAGTTCCAGGTGACCCTTGAATGAGATTAGGCCAGGCTTTGTTATTGAAAGGCACATGTGGGATGGGGGCTGTGTTTCCACTAGTGCATCTCCAAAGTCACACGATTTAGAGAGTGACTGTGAAGTGCAACTTTGGTGCGACTTTGAATGCAACTTTAATCCAAATTTACAAGCTGGGTTGAGGTCGCATGGGGAAGTCGCATCAAAGTACTGCAGGTAGCTTTTCCAATTCGCCGCAACTTTAAGTTGCATAGACTGGAACAGGAGCTATTGAAATCAATGGTCTGTGACTTGTATTGCAACTTTATGTCCAAGGTCGCACGACCAGTCGCACTTGTGGAAACAGAGACTAAATCCCATGAGTATGAGTATGAATCTTTCTTCATTGCAATTAATAACTGGAAATTGTAATCAGACCTGTATACTATACTGTGGCCGATGGGAACCATATTGCTAAAACCCTGTTCTCACCTAAGCATTTTCAGCTCGTAGAACGCTCAGGTGTGAATGCAGCATAATAGTTGTGCCTCGAGTAGCTGCCTTTTGTACTCCAAGCAGTCATATAGTTTCTTGATTATCCAAGTTTGATCTCATCATTCTTGAGATAACGGGAGTAGCCCTAATTTAGGTAGTTCTCTTAGAATACTTCAGAAAAGTCCACGGGAGAGATTGAACTATTAACGAGTTTGGGATATCTCTAGGTTTTTTTTTGAAGGGCTATAGTCAATAACAGTATTGTTTTGACAAGTAGTAAAAAAGAAAAACAACGGGGCCGGGGAGGGACCGGCCACCCAATCACTGGTGAGAGATTAGCTACCTCTAAGGCAACCGATTAAAGGTTGGGAAATTGGTTCAGGGTTCAATCCGTTAGGATGGGAAATCAAATCACTTCAAGGAGGGGGTCTGGGTGTGGTAAACCCTACCAACTGACCCCAAGAGAATAGATGATAGATAAATATGGACCCTGGATGATAAAATATATTTGTGATTGCGAACTTTGAACTTGAATGAATCTTTCGAAGAGAGGTAACTTTAAACCTAAAGTATGGGAACAGTTGTGGTCGAGTCATCACAAGAAGATGGCGTGGCCACAGGAAAGAGATGCTTGGGCTATATGGATGCTGGAGTCAGTGAATAGGGGAGAGGAAGGGGATGTTTTGACTATGGGATTTAAGGAGAAATCATTCCAAGCACTACTTGAGGGTAGGGACAAACAGAAATGGTCTCAACCCCAAAGTTGTGGCAGTGATGAACAGGGGGACAAGGAGCAATTGTCAGGGCCTGGGCCTAATGTAGGTGCCCAGTCTGTATCAGCAAAGTGCTCAGTTGCTGATATGAACGGTCACCTTTCAGTGGCTGACAATAAGGGAAATCCACAAAGTAACAAGTTTGATACCCCAGTAAAATGTGAATTACAGGGGGAGGGTGTGGCACAGGAAGAGGAAGGTCAAGCAGCAAGCCAAGGGAAGGCCATGCTGGCATTAGGGAGAAAAGCCTCTAGGCAGAAGGGATACTTTCTGTCCCTCTGATGGAAGAGGGTGGGACATTAAATTTCACTGGTAAAAGTTGTAGTAAACGTGTGGGAAGGGCTCCGCTGATCTTTGCATCCAGGTGGTTGGTGAAACAGTATGAGCATTTGAAGTTGCAAAACACATCCCTAAAAGACGCTCTAGAAATATCAAAAAGTACGTTTAGTGCTCTAGAAGCTTCTATGGCAAATTCTGATGCTATCCACCAGAAAATAGAAAACCAGAGATTACAGGAAGAAGTTCAGCAGCTTGGAAAAAGACTGAAGGATGCAGAAAGTGAGGTGAAGGGATTATCTGGCAGCTGCCAGGAGCAACTTGCTCAGTGTTCAGATAGAGTGGATGACAAAGGAAACGATTTGGGGATCTCTGAGGTCAGTGGGACATCCTCCACACCTAAGGTATGTACCAATAGGAATAAATCAACTGAAGGTAAGAGCTTTTTAGAAATTGCCCCTATATTTTGTAAGTTGCAAGAAAGAACTACTGAGCCAGGAAAAGCCACCCCACTATCAGCTACTGAACCTCCTCAGTCATCTAAAACAAAACCTTTTGTTAAGAGATGTTATACAACCTTAGATAAGATAAAATGCCATTTATGTGGACTGTTTGGTCACATAGCTAAATTCTGTCTATCCAGTCCCATTGATAAAGTAATGACGCAAAATCCCTATAGAACAAAGAGACGTGATTTTGAAGTGCACTCAGCACGCTTTGCAATGTGGTCTAGGGGTAATCCGTATGAAAAGCCTAGATCATGGGTCCCATTCCAATATCCTAAGTTACAGAATGCATCCATACAGGCTGAGAATGGGCTAATGAAATGGGATGGATCTTTGGAAGAAGGTCAACCCTACAAAACAGGTTTTAGGGGTTTAAGAAGAGGTTCAGGTCAGTATAGAAAACAGGCTGGTATTTGGGGCGTCTAGAGTTTGCCTTCAGGCTAGCTGATTGTGAGAGCTTGTGGTGTGAAATACATGGAACATATGTTGTGTCATCTGATTTACCTGTCTGTTTGTTGTCCCAGCAGCTGACAGCCCACTGGAAACTGACCCCCTTCTTTCTAGCCAGGCCTGTAAGAGGGTGAAGAGCACTGTATTAACATGCAAATTTGTGAATTCACTGTAATGTGTTTTGTTTTTCAGAGACAAAGTTCTGAAGAGTTTTTTTGGTAAGGTATTATACTTGGTAGCTAAACGGTGTCGCTAAAAGGTATTACGAGTAGAGTTGAGCGAACACCTGGACGCTTGGGTTCTGCGGGTCTGACCGAACTCTGGGAAAAAGTCCTGGTTCGGCACCGAATGTTGCCCGAACGTTATCCCGGACCCCGAACCCCATTGAAGTCAATGGGGACCCGAACTTTTAGGCACAAAAATGGCTGTAACAAAGTCCTGCAAGTGCTAGAGGGCTGCAAAAGGAAGTAAAATTGGGGTAAGAGTGGGGCAAGTGCCCTACAAAAAAATGAGGATAGGAAAAATAAATTAAAATCAAATAAACTAGGAGATGATTTTTGAACAATAATGTGTCACTTACAGCTGCAGCTAAAACCTCTCCCTTTAGAACTAGGAGATGATTTTTGAACAATAATCTGTCCTTCTAAGCAGAAGCCTCTACCTAGTGCAGTCAGATCGCTCAAAGCAGTAGTATGTGAAATCTCAAATTACTCCCACAATCTGATCGTTGTGTACGATCCCACAATCTGATCGTTGTGTACGATCGTAACGATCATTGTGTTAGGCAGAGTTTGATCTGCAATCTGCCACTCAAAGCAGCAGTATGTGAAATCTCAAATTTCTGCAATCTGTCCCTCAGAGCAACAGCAGTAGTAATCTCAGGATGCATGATTAGATGTTAAAATGTCTGCAATCTCTCCCTCACAAAAATGCCGGCAGCATCCTCTCCCTACACTAACCCAAGAGCATGTGACATGCAGCACTGTGACTCCAGCTTATGAAGAGGCTGGGTCACATGATGGTGAATTTTTTTTGGAAATTAATGGTATACCATAAACAAAATCCACGTGGTAATAATTACATTGAGCTCAACAATTTTTTTTTGGTAATTTGGGGAAAAAGTGCACTGGTTCAAAATGAATAAGAGACTTTCTTTGTGGAATATGATGTAATGTATGTTTGTGTGATTTGTAAGTTAATGCTTTCTATATCAGATATTTAACCAGCGGGTTATTTTTTTTTCCTAGGAGAAAAATTAAATGATCATTACTAAATTTTATGTGTTTCATCCCTTAGATTCGATAATTGGGGTTCATGGCTCTCAGAACAACAGGAGATCATGGTCTCCACAGACTTTATATAACATTGTTTTTTCTTTTTCCTGGTTTGTCTGATTCCACAGGTGGAGGTTGTTGCTAGGTTTACATCATTATTATTTAGTTGGTCCTTCTGCTTGAAAGTGTTTTGTCTACCTTGTATGGGTTGTATGTTCTGGTCCAACATGTGTGGAGCTCTAGTAGGAATGAGTTTCTTTGCTCCAGTGATTAGCAGAACCAACTGGCTAAAGTCGGCAATCCCCTATTACCAGGGACAATATGATTGGTCATCCCCAGTCTAAAGCTGGATACACACTGTACAATATCCTGTGGGTTCTTTTTCCTTTGTATTTGCTGGAACCGTGTAATGTGAGATCGGGCCTGGAGGGTTTTGATTTGTGTGTTGTCAGGGGGGCCCTTGCTCCACATGGTTCTGGTAAGTCTGGGGAGATCAGACAGCTAGGGTTGTACAGTGTGTATGGGGTCTTACTTAGTTTAAATGAAAAGTTGGTTAAGACGGCAGTGGATAATTGTCACGCTACCACTTATAGTAGGCTAAGAAGTGTTATACATATCTGTCATTGTTACTGTGTTTAGTGGTAAGAGTGTTTCTTTTTTTGGTAATGTCCATAGTTGGAATTGGATCTGTCATAGATCTGTTACATATCTGTTTCTTATTCCCAAAGATCTGTAGCCATGTTGATACTTTTTAGTTCTATAGTGTAACTGTTAGGGGTCTGCTATTTTAAGACTGCTTAACCCCCCCTGCTGTTATTATAATTAGGACATAGCCAGCCAGTCCTGTTTTTCAAAACTCTGCTCATTGCCTCAGGCTTATGTATGTTAATTACTCTAGCAGGCTGGGTGTCTCCAAGTGTATTTCCAGTCTGTTTCCTGCCCCGTGTCACCATGCAACTTGGCTCCTAGAGTTTCCGGTTTGTCTGGTTTTGACGTGGCTATTTGTTACTAGTTGTCTAGTGGGTCTTTGTTGTATCTATCACTAACATCTGTGTGTTTCAATGCACACCTGTCGGCTTGAATTGTACCCCCTACTGTTCAGTGATCCCAGAGCCTTAGTGCTGCAAGGGATATTTTGTCTGATTGGCTGTTTGTGCCCCATAGCAGTAGTTCCTTAAGCGGCGCACACACATTGCGTAGTTTTATTTGTTGTTCAGTTTTTATCCCTGCCTTCAGATATGTAGTACGAGGGCCTGCCAGATTGCATACAGGTTGAGAGTGTTTGGGTCTGGCCTCGTACTGTGTGGTTCTGGTGAGGTAGGAGGAGAGTTGTACAGGGAAATTGTATGGGAGTTGCATGGTGTGTGTCCAGATATGGACTCTGTGTCTTGGCTTTCGTTATATGTATGCTGTATTCTCCTTGGTTAGTACCCATAGGTGTCCTTCTTGTCCTAGACTCCTCTGGTACCCTGACTAGTAGTCTGTGTCTTGCATGCCCGCAAGAACAGTGCTCCGGTGCTGCACTAAGCCCCTGAAATTCAAGCGAGTCCAGTTTGATTAGTGTAGGGTGAAGGATAACATTGTCCGATTGCCGGATTGATAACCGGGTTAAAAGGTGTACAGCCTTTAGAAAGAAGAAAGTGCATGTGGGAAGGTGGTTTTCAATCTGGGTATGTAGACTATTTCCCATACTTAAGTTAAAGAGAGGCTTAAGGGAGACTGCCGGAGGAGCTGGGGGCGGGGCACTGGGTGTCTTAAATGTTATGGAGCTGGAAGTACTCAGGAACACATTGGGAAATCTGGTGCTATAAGTCGGTACAAGGGTTAGGAAATCCAACTTGCCCTGTCCAGCACGCAGGAACTATGAGAGGTGTTCCATGATCTTGGAGAGGTGATTGCCTCTTTCTCAGTGGAACAATTTCCACTTTGTAAAGACAGGCAGGTGGGGGTAGTATCCAAGTTTGCTATGAGTCCTATGACTTGGTGGATCATTCTGTGGTTGTCAAAACCCAACTTGCATTATTCTCATCCCTGAGTGCAGGGACTGAACATTGTGCATATACCTCAGTCAATTTGGGTACTATCCTATCAGACTCTACTGTGTTATACCCTAGAGTCAAACTTGTTCTGATGGTTTATGAGTCTGGACAACTTCAGGTGATTGTTACTGGTGGGTGCTGGAGAAAGGAAGGGGTTGGGCTATGTCCATGGAAAAGGGCAGAATCATGTGACAGCAATGCTGGAACAGGGAGGGGTCATGTCTAATGGATGCCAAGGTAGTGTCCCAAATGGTCCTAAACAAAGTTAAAAACACTTGAGACCAGGGTACTGGTGCTGGTATCACATGCTAGTGATGCACTATATTCAGCATAACGTGCAGTACGCTACCTAGGGGAGTCTATTATACATCTTCCCTTGTCCTTGGCATGGATATAGTAGGAACACCGGTGAGTATCCCTATTACCCTTAAATCCAACCAGACACCCCCTTACACATACTGAAACTTCGGTTGTGAGTTGGGGAGGAGTTAAGAGTTGGGTAGTTTAACTTGGGGCAACAGAATTTAGATAGTGCCCACAGTTTGTGTGGGGCATGAATAGAAGGGCCCTTCTCCAGGAGTTCATAATCAGGGGGAGGGGGTGGTACAAAATTAATAGCTGTGGTGAATTACCTGATGGAGCTGGTTGAGGTAAAGTTTTAGGTGGAGGCGGAGTAGGCTTCCCTGAATAGATGAGTTTTCAGGGATCACCTAGTGGTGAAAAGGGTAGGGCCTGGCAGGACATACTGGGGTAAGGAGTTCCAGAGGTTCTGGAGTAGTCCTCATGTGGAGCATGGGAGGAGGTAACAAGAAAGCTGGGAAGCAGGATGTCTTAAAGTGGTTGTATACTCTCCTATCATTTTCAGCTAAGGAAGCTGACACCTTAGCCTCTGTTTAATCTGCAGCTGCCATGATGCTGCACATGTGATCCATTATGACACCACCCATTGGATGGTTTGCCAGTGTGGTTGAGAGCACCATTAAGGAGAAAGCTAGCATTTCCGGCATGCCGGGAATATCAACTCTTTTTTGACACTATCAAATCGATGGGTAGACAACCGCTTTAAGTGGGGTGGAGTGGATGAGTTGGGTGATATCTTAGGATCAAACTAGATTAATCCAAATATCTCCGGCTCAGGTTTCTTAATGAGAAAAAATGTATTCAGGTACCGCCCTAGGGCAACAGCTTTAGTAAACTCGACCCTGTTGCTGTCCTGATGAGGATAACTATCGAGACAGATGTAGAGTATCATGTGCATTTAAGAGAGGACCCTAGAACTATTATTTTTTTGTTGTTTTAGGGACAAGCCTCTCAATTATAATCATAAAGTGCAGTAAGGTCTACCTAAATTCTAAAAGTTTTTAATCATTTTTTTTTCTCTCCTTTTTAAGATCTGTGTACCTGACCTGCAAATGTACTGCTTGAACACTAATGTGGGAGAGGAATTATCTAGGTTTTATTTATTTATTTCTTTTTTTTCACGTTGTTGCTGCAACAGCTGCAGTGTATTCACTGTTTGTTTTTAGGAATACAGATTCAATGCTCTTTGACATATAAATGGTCTTGGTTGAAGCAGCATTAAACCTGTATGGTTTTTTACTTTTTATTGATTTTTTTTCTTTCTCATTATCATTTTTACTGTTCTTCTTGTTCATTTTCATTACTTACCTCTTTCTTTCCTTTTCTTTGTTTAATATTATGCCCCCTAGGTTGTTCTTTTGTTTTCTATTTTAGATGTGCTTAGATAATGTTACCAACACATCAGCCCTATAATTGTTTTGTAATTCCTGAGGTTTTGGCATTCCTGTCCAACTCCGTTTCGAGTCGGCTGGGGAAACACAGTCTTATAATGTATGTTTTACCACCATGCTTCACAAAAATTAAAACCAAAGTATCCCTGGACATCCAGGTCTTATGTCTTATTGTAATTATACATCCCCCAGTCTGCCTACTGCTTTAACCTGAGCCCCGTGGGCAAGTGTGGTCAACCCAGGGAACTGGCACTAGCATGCAGTGTCGACTATCCCCACCTTCAGGGGCTCTAGTAGATATTGGCTGTCTATCAGACTCTGTACCTTGTGGGGATCCCACTTTACCCATCTACAGTTTTATTAATGGCCAAAGCGCTGCTCCTGTCGGGAATTCCTCCAGTAACTGTACACTGACACTCCTTTTTTCTTTTTGTATTCATGCACTGCTGTCCGGAGGCCCACCCTACCACTACCTGAAGAAGATACTGCAACAAACCAAGCCATATCTTGAAACAAAGGTGCAACGACTAGACTCTCCTGAACTTTCCATCACCATGCTGAAAAGTGCCGTCTCGTGGTCCGATCCAATCTTTGCAATCATTACACATCTTACCTAAAGCTACAGGACTAGATATGCCAGGATCCCGCCATCGATGTTGGAGTTCCACTCTTCCAAGGCAGAGGAGCGGGGAAACATCACAGCATAGGCAATAATGGTCCCAATGTGAAGTCTCAAAGGCACCAGGATTTCTTTGCAGTCTCAAGTCTACCTTGATATGTCCCGTCGTGCTCAAAATAAGAAGAAGAGGAGGCTGCGGTGGTGGTGGCTGGGTGGTTGGGCTTCCCGGGCAGTTGTGGGTGGGTGTGAAATCATTGAGGGGGAGACTAAGTTCATTAATGAACTTCAGGGGGAACTGATGTGGAAATATTTTGGTGAAGTGATGTACATTTTGGTCAGACCCTTATTAGGACTGTGGAAATCCATATTGGCATTAATAGTGCGCCAAGATATCCCTTGTTTGGTCTCTTTTAATTCAGAATTTGTCCCCTAAGATAGAGAGTTCTGAATATACCGTGCCCAGTCAAATGTATATATTTTACAGGATAAATATGTACTTTATATATTTCATGGTTGCATATAAAGCATTTGTCTGGTTTATTCACAAGGCTGGTTCAAGATAGCATTGTCTGGTACCTTCAATAGCTTATTTAAATGCAGGGCAATTAAGTGTATCCCTTGTCTTTTGAAGGCGAAATAATGAAAGTGGGAGGGCTTCTTCCTATACCCTGGAACATTGGTAACGAAGTTACCCTGTTGTCTTCAGGAGGGGCAGTCAGACATCACGTCCTAATCTAAGGCAGATTCTTAACATGTTAATTTGGGAACTGTTGGTTGCTTAATACCTGGCCTCTTGTGCTGAGCTTAAAAACCAACAAGCTTCAATTCTGGACAATTAGGAGTCAATGCAACTTCAGCCAATCAGGGAAGGCCTCTACCTGGATGGGTGGGCGTGGGCAGAGCAAGGACATAAAAGCAGGAAAACAGACTTTCTGGCTCTGTTTGATGGTTCGTTGCAACATGGAGATATAAGGCTTTATTTTTGTCCCCATAATTCTTTTTTTTCCCCACTCTTTTCTATTTCGGTTTCCTTTCTTTCCTTAGTAACATTCTGTTTTTACATGGAACAACTATTTTCATTTTTGTAATCCTCACCTTGTATTTTAGCAATAATTTTGATGCTTTTAAGATTGTAACATTTACCCCAGATTTGGTTATATTTAATTAGTGACTAGCTTCTTTTCTGTAAAAAATAAATTAGATCTTTATTTTTCTTTAGCAAATGTGTCATTATTGATTTTATTCTTAATAACCGCAACAGCTTAAAAAAAACAACAGCAAAAACACCAGTAAAAAAATCTCTTTAACAGGGCCCCCCCTGTCTCTATGGACTACCTCCCCCATGGAAAGATTTGGATTGCTCAACTCCACAGAATTTAACAGCAAACCTGTAAAAAGTGGGCAGATCTGAAAAATCTCATTATTCTGGACAAGGTAACCCTGTAGTACAGGATTGTCATAATTATTAGTTGAACTGAACAATCAAAATTGTTTTGTGTATGGCTATCAAAGCGTTTGAGTTCTTGTCCGGTTACCAGCTATTCCTTAAAATAAAACATCATGAATTTGTTAAATTCTTCTGCATCATCATCAATGAATTTTCTGGTCGCCTGTCTTAGTTTCTGAATCTCTTCATCTTTCTGAAGGACTTCCTCTTCCTGTAAGGGGACATAATGCAGTTGATCTGTCACTTTAATGAGCATGCGTGGGAACAATAAAAAAAAGTAAATCTCTGCACTATATGCAAATTTCCTGTTTTTTATCCCACATCCCAAATCTATGTAAATTTTGTAAAATACCTGATGATCCTGCAAAAAATCCAGTGTGCTACCATCCTGTTGTTGACTGGCATCAGCTGGACTTCAGAACTCTGCCTATTCCTGTCCCTCATAGCCTCCTTAGCAGTTATCCTGAATGTGGCTCGGGGTTAATTTTCATTACCAAAAGCAGTAACCCTGAGTCACACTCGGGGTCACATCGCAGTATCCAGGTAGTGTTACTTACCTTGTCCCCAGGATTCTGCGATGTCCTCTGGCGGAATCTTCGCCCGATGCCTCTGGGTTCCAGGCTCCGTTCCCTGCGAGCGTCGCGCAGCCCAACGGCAAATTCAAAAAGTGAAACACAACACATACAGTACACTGTAATCTGTAAGATTACATTACTGTATCAAATCATTTCACATCCCCTTTGTCCCTAGTGGTTTTCCCGGTGCCCTGCATGCACTTTTATATTATATATGTCATTCTTTCTGCCTGGAAACTTGAGAATGTCCATGGCATCCAAAAAGCGTCCCTTTACATCACAAGCAGTTTTGGACCAGCTAGTAAACAGCGATAGTAAATAAGAATCACTTGCAGAATTGAGTGATACTGATTTGTGGGGAAATTCATCATCAGTCACAAAGTGACAACAGCGACAATTCTGCAACTGAGCAAATTCCAGTGTTTTGATTTGATTACATTATTGAATACATTTTATTACAATTATATTATATTAATATTTTTGATGATTATTTATAGTTCTCTATTATATTATAATTTATGGATTCCTTGTTTCAAACTTTATCATACCTGGGATGTCTACTAGACTCTTGTTTGGGCAGATTTAAGCAAGTTATTCCTAAAAATTACAGGCCTACAATATAAAACGCCAAATTTCTATGCAAAACAATGTACCGCTTTTAGACGCAAAAATCTGACATGATCATACCGCCAGGGAGGTTAACATGCATACATTGATTTCCTTCCCAGCAAAAACAATGTTGCCTTGACTCCCAATAGCCTGTTATTGTGTAGGGAATGGTCTGTGATGATGTCAAATGAAGTATTAAAAACAGTTTCTCACTACAGGAACCAAGGTAAAAAGAAATTAAATAAACACTAGGACATGATCTAAAAAGGGGGACAGGGAAGCTTGGTGGTAAATTTGGGCTATGTTAGGTGAATTTGTCTTAAAGTGATACTAAGGTCTAATTTTTTTTTCTTTAAAAATAATAAACATGTTATACTTACCTTCTCTGTACAGTGGATTTGCACAGAGGAGTCCAGATCCTCCTCTCTCGGGTCCCTTGCCAGCGCTCCTGGCCCCTCCCTCCTGTTGAGTGCCCCCACAACAAGCAGCTTGCTATGGGGGCACCTAAGCCCTAGCCACAGCTCCCTGTATCCATTCAGACACTCTCACCTGATTGGCTAACTGACTTTGATGAACAGCAGCAGGAGCCAATGGTGCCACTGCTGTGTCTCAGCCAATCAGGAGGGTGAGTCCCGGATGGCCAAGGCACTCGTGAACATCGCTGGATAGAGATGGGGCTCAAGTAAGTATTGGGGGGCTGAGGGGGGCTGCTACACATGGAAGGTTTTTATCTTAATGCATTAAGATGAAAAAACGTCTGCCTTTACAACCACTTTAGGAACAGTGTTTTCAGGCTGACAAAGCAATACTGCTATGGCCAACTATTTAGCATTGAGGGGGAAGCATAAAAAGACACAAATGGTTTACACCAATACTGCACTCCTCTTGAAATTGCGAGTTCAGCCACTCTCTTCTCCCCAGACAGTTAAAACGTTTCTAGGAACCTCTACAACTGATCTTAAAGTGAACCTGTAGCCAGGCTATGAACATTTAACTATTTACATATTCTTAACAAGCTTTTACCCTTTCGCTGCCAGGTCCATATGGCGGGGGGTATTGCACACAATCCGGAGGCTGCAGCCACTGGGATTGTGTGTGTAACTGACAAGAAGCCTCCTGCCTGTCAGGTGAGAGCGTTCAAGCAGCGGCGCCCGATCGCTCTCACACCCCCCCGGTACCGGCACCCCCCTCCCCGACATGCTTACCGGGCTCCGCTTGCCCATCAGCGGGCCCGGGACAGCCATGGTGGGTGGCAGCGGATTCAGGGGAAGGAGAAGAGCGGATACACACCCGCTCTCCTCCCCTTCTTTGTCTCACCCGGAAACCGATGTCTCTTCCAAATCATGCTCTCCATGTTCCCGGCTCGCTTTGCCGGGGAAGGATGTATTGCAACGCGATCTGCATTGCAAAACATTCAGTGGAGTACAGGGGAGATATGCAGGGCCTTTTAGACCCTGCATGTCTCAATAAAGAGAACCTGTCACCTAAAAATCATCACATAGGGGACTGTTTGTCATTTACTGCTTGTTAAGAATAAGTAAATATTCAAAAACAAATCTGTGCCCAGGTTAAGTCTAGAGAGCAGAAGACAGTATGAATATGTTAGACTATACCTCATCACTGATGTCATCTGGGTAGTCATAGCGTATGTCCATTTTAATGCCATCTTGAAGCAGCTCTTTTAGACTGTTGGCAAATTGATAAAGCTCCTCCGTATCTTCATAGCCATATACATGTCCGTCTTCTCCCACAAGAACTATCCATTGTGGGAATGGAGCCATGCCTTCTGAGCTCTCTAGGATTCCAAGGACTTCCATTTTGGTTGGTTCTGGAAGGTAAAGCTCTTTCCACCTCTCAAGCATATACTGCTCACCCGAGTACACTGTGCCATCCAGTCCACAGATGTGTATGTTTATATCCTTTATAACTTCGCTATCTGGTGGACGTATTATAGCATCTCGGTTTCTCTTCACAAATTCAGATACCAGGTCAAGGCTACCAGCTGCAGGTGGACAAAAAAAATACATGAATATTATGATTAGCATACAAATTCCTAGTACAACATGGGTATAAACCCTTCTACACATGTATAAACTGCTATATCATGGAGGTAGCAGCATGTAAACAAACTAATGGCTGATATAACAGCTTGTTAACTTTTTAAGAGTGAATTGCGGACCATATTGTAGAAGTGAACCAGTGGCTTTACAGCTGCCTGATCACTTCTATGGGAGATATTGTGTTTCGGCCCCCCTCCGCTCGAAGCACTGCAGAGGGGGGCCGAAATCCCCCACTGACAGCTGGGAGGAGAGCAGTGGGAGATCAGCTGAGCGCCGAGCGGTGCTATTCCAAAGGCACAATTAGATCACACAAACACACAGCCTTTTTGCGCTTTAAACAAAAAAGAGCAATAATTTTGAAAAAAAAAAAAACCCAATACATTTTACTTTCTGCTATAAAACACATGCAATGTAAAAAATTTTTTGGTAAAAAACCCCCCCCCCTAATAAACGTATATTGATTGCTTTGTGCAAAAGTTATCGCATCTACAAAATAGGGGATAGATCTATGGCATTTTTATTATTTATTTACTAGTAATGGCAGCAAACAGCGATTTTTAGCGGGACTGCGACATTGCTTCGGACAAATCGGACACCTAACTGACATTTTTGACATTTTTTTGGGAACCAGTGACATAATTACGGTGATCAGTGCTAAAAATATGCACAGATATTGTACGAATGACACTGGCAGGGAAGGGGTTAACATCAGGGGCGATCAAAGGGTAAACTGGGTTCCCTCAGTGTGTTTCTAAATGTGTGGGGGGGATGGGCTGCTTGGGACATCACACAGATCCATCTTCCTGCATAGCAGAAAGACAGTATCTGTGTTATCTCCCCTGTCAAAGCGGAAATCTGCTTTGTTTACACAGGCAGATCCTCATTCTGTCTCTATGGGAAACGATTGCCAGACCTGCTGATTGGCTCCCCCCCCCGCTGGCCAGTAGGCGTGCGCGCGCCCACAGAACGCCATGTACGAGCCCGATGTTCACCTACGGCGATTTGCGCAGCTGAGCAAACCTGTTGCAGTATAACTGCGGCAGCTGGTCAACAAGCGGTTAAACAAGATTTTCTTGCTAGAAATATTTTTCTCCCTCATACATCCTGGTGATTTTATTTAAATGTATTTTTGTACAATCTTTTTTCAATTTTTTTTTTTCATTCAACTATATTGCTATTACAACAGGTAAACAACAGCTTTGGGCAGTGAGGGGTATTTTTTATGAGGCAATTCCTCCATAGGCCTCCAAGGCAGCCGATTAAACAAAACTGTTTAATCAGCTGCTTCTCTGGCAGTACTGGCTATGGAAACAGCACTGAAACCAGAAGTGATGAAACCCTCTTCCCTTCCGGCGTCACTTGTCCTATAGAAGATGGGAGAACAGAGGGAGGCCAGGAAACAGCCCAAGCAGGTTGGATTGTCCGTACATCCCCCAAACAGAAGTTGCTAGCACCACTCCAAGAGGTATTTTGGTCCCTCCCCATCGTGGCCCACAAGAAACTTTAAGGGGCCACTGTGATGATAGGCAACACTGTATCTTGGCCTAGGCCAACAAGGCCCAGGCCTAGGGCCGCACTTTGCAGGGGGGCAGCACGAAAAGAGTCCCGGCCGGCTTGCACTAAACTTTTAGTGTAGCACCAGTCTTATGAGGCGGACTGGGCCAGGAGACAAACTGGTCTGGCACCCCCATAAAGTGGCTGCACTTGCTGCCAGTATGATAATACCAGCAGAGCCATTATCGGGGGGGGGGACAGCCCAAACATATGTAGAGGACTCGGCATCCTGAGGGGCCCAGGCGGCAGGCCCCAACCAATGAGATGTTGGGCTGCCCCATGGCCAAACAGGAAGTGTGATGAAATCTCTTAATGGAATCCACCCCACACCCAAGGCCCTTAGAACTAGTGTCCCCACTGGAAAATGTGGGTCTTAAACAGGAAGGAGTGTGGCCCTGATAGGTAGGGATGGCTCATATTGAACTTAGGGGGTGCATGAGTTTAGTCAGGCCTAGGGCAGCACAAAACCCAAATACACCACTGATGATAGGACCCTGTAAGGACCTGGTGGTGCCTGAATGATGGCTGGTTGCATGCACCCTGTCCAAGGTTCACAAGGGGAAGGTCCTGGTACAACTTAAACCTGAGGACCACCCCAATTGCACTCCTCAAACATGCCACTTTTGCAGACCTGTACGTGGTACCCTGTCACTGTGTCTCAGAAGCACAGCCTAGGGTAGAGGCCACATGTGCCCCGTTTCAGGCAGCCATGGCCTCGTTGAATTAGTCGCAATATAAGCTACTGCTGGAACAGCTGAACATTGCCTTCCAGGACTATCTCCTGCCACAGAAATTATTACTACATCAACGGCTAGAGTAATACCTTTTAGTCTTTGCTGCCAGCCCGGGGAATATGATTACACAGAGGCCATAGACCACGCACTTCATATGGGGGACGTTCCACCAATCTGGGACCGGTACCCTCACATTCCCCCCACCTTTGCATCTGGAGGTTGACTTTGCAACATGCTGCAAAGCAGGGTAATTTGGTAGAGCTGCAGCCCCTGTGCTGCTCCCGTGGTCCTGGTGAGGAAGAAAGATGGAAGCCTGTGGTTCTGTGTGGGCTATCACGCTGTCGAATGCCTGCATTCACCAGGATGCCTACCTGTTACCTATGGTAGAGGAATCACTGATGGAGTTGGGGCAGGCCAAATAATGTTCTACCCTCGAGATCAGGATTGTGAAAAAACAGCCTTTATCACACCCTTGAGGGTGTTTGAGTGTAATTGTATGCCCTTTGGGCTGAGCAATGCCCCCAGCACTCAACGCTCAATGGAAAAGTTCTTAGATTTTGAGTCTGTGCTAGTCTATCTGAACAATATCATCATTTTCTCCAACAACACAATTGAAGACCAGGTCTAGCTTGGATCAGGTGTTCAGCTGCCTAGCACAGTATGGACTAAAACTCCAACCCAGTCAATGTCGCCTGATGAGACAGAAGATCCAATACCTTGGGCACTTTGTAGAGGCTGGAGGAGTCTCTCCAGATCTGGATAATGTTCAGGCTGTTTAGGACTAGCATCCCCAAAGATTGTTACTGAACATGCAAAGGCAAGAAGCTCCAACACAATGAGTATGGACAGTTGAGCTACCCCAGAGAGTACTGCGGCCTGCCTTCTGTAAAATATTCTGACTATAGTGTTTTAAATTTCTGTTATGCCCTTTCACTGTTTGTTGCAATTCATCCTATGGTTTTCCTACTGTGTTTTTATGCTGAGGACAGCATCTGTCAAAGAGGGGGATAGTGTAGGCAGGTGCAGTTTATTGTCTCCACTGCAGGTGGTGCTCAACCACAGTGGCAGTGCAGAGGGAGAGGAAGTCAGGAGGAACATAGTTCCTTTATGGTTTCCTTGGCCACAGGGGCAGTGATCCAATTCGATGTTGACAGCCCATGTGACTCTGGCAGCCATCTTGGGTCAGGCAGAGTCTTTTCAAGACCCTGGTTCCTGGGTTTGGCGTGCATATGGGTAGTGTAGGGACAGAAGATACAAGCAAAGTTCTTTGAGTGCTTACACCTGGAACATAACTATGATGTACATTGAATCCTTATAAGAAACATAAATCGTAATTAACCCAAGGCAGCCAACTTGATTACATCTTGGGAATGTAGTGTGCACTGATGAAGGAAAGAGCAGCGCTCAACTGATTAATAACTAAAAAAGTCAAGCCAATAGCTGCAAAATAAAAACTGGCATTTATTGGAACATTAAAAACATTGTGAGAGGACCACTCACCGCCATTCACTAATATTGTAAAAGAATATAGTTATCCACCATTTAATAGCATTATCTCGCACCACAGCGCAGCTCCCGGCTTGACACTGAGTGAGTGGAAACGGTTGGTCCGCCCCCCTCACACTCAGTGTCAGCAGTGCCGGGATTACAGGTTCTTCCTGTACACCAGCAGCAAAGCCTTCCACCGGGTCCTGTGGCATCCTGCACCCAGAGCCTATTCATCTCAGTCTTGGCCAGCGGTCCATGCAATTAGCACATATAGCCCAAGGACGGCTAAACGGAACCCTGTGCTCCATGACCGACAATCCAGGAAGTCGGTGGCTCCTCACACCACCGCTGGTCTCCTGTGGTCCTGCATAAGGTTTTCAATAACTATCTTTTCTTAATACTATTGATTGGTGGATAACCATATTCTTTTACAATATTAATGAGTGGCGCTCTCACAATGTTTTTAATGTTCCAATAAACGCCAGTTTTTATTTTACAACTATTGGCTTGACTTTTTAGTGTAGGGACAGGTCACTCGTCTGTCAGGGACAGTATTAGTGGTACAGAAAGGTTCCAGATGAGTAGGGAAAGCATAGGTATCGACCACTCTTCCTGGAAACTTCCCCACCTGGGCTCGGACCAGCAAGGCTGCATTCCGCCCCTCAAGACATACGTTGTCAACTTGGCTGAGACCTGCTCTGTTACACACTGCTGTCATCCGTGAGTGTTCCCGGTTGGGCTTCCTGCCGCCGTGCTTGTTGTGAACTTTTTCACTTTAACTTCAATACAAGTTTTTCAATAACATCTGGACTGTGTGTTATTGCTGCTGGACCACTCTGCATCCACAAACAATCTCCTTATTTACCATAACTATGTAAGGACACATACAAAACATCCATTCAATTTGTATCCAATTAGGTAGGCCTTTTCCATGTATAGTTACACTACATGATAGTAGATCTAAAGGAGATTGTACAACAGTGGCGACCCGCCCATAGGGAGCACACGGGCGCTGCCCCCCGTCCCCCAGCTAAAAAAAAAAAAAAAAATCACCTTAAGAGGTGTCTGGGCGCCGGACACACACCGGTCTATGGGTCTATGGGAAGGTTCCCAGCTTGCAATCAGCTGATTGCAAGCTGGGAAGCCGATTTGCCTGTGTTTAGGGTGTGCTTGGAGCGCAAACGATGCGTCCTTAACACACCCCACTCACTGTCATTTGCCAGTTGCTCTATTCATTTATGTTAATAATAACAGTGAGTCCATGACCGGAGGAGTCGGTGGGCGGTGCTTTTCGCAGCACTGCGTCACTTCCAGTTTCCCGGCTCTCGGTGTGGGTGGATTGAAGTGAGGACTAAGACATGTGTGTGCCTGTGCAGAGCGGCGGCGGGAGGCTAACGGTATGCAAACCCCGCCGTGGGCCGCCTTGTGTGTCATGTCACTCTGCTCTCTCTCCATGCTGTGGGTGTATATATCTGATTGTCTGCAGTCAGTGCACTCTGCTCTGTATGCGGCCTGCGAGCTGCCCCTCCGCTCTGCACATACATATTCCTTATCCCTCCTGGAGGCCTGGCTGGATGGACCCTTCTCAATGCTGTGTATATGTTCTGTCTGCAGTGCACTCTGCTCTGTATGCGGCCTGCAAACCGCCCCTCTGCTCTGCACACACATATCCCTCCCTGGAGGCCTGGCTGGACAGATCCTTCCCTCACAGCTTGGTGCTAAAAGCTTATTTCTAAGCGATCATGTAGTTGTGACCTTCTGATTTATAATGTATGTTGCAAGTGATCAGAAATTTCCCCTGGTTTAATGGTGGTAGAGGATCCTGTATATTCCCCTCTGCTGATGCCTGCATATACCCCTCTGCTGATGCCTGTATATACCCCTTTGCTCATGTCTGAATATACCCCTTTGCTCATGTCTGAATATACCCCTTTGCTCATGTCTGAATATACCCCTTTGCTCATGTCTGAATATACCCCTCTGGTCATGCCTGTATATACCCCTCTGGTCATGCCTGTATATACCCCTCTGGTCATGCCTGTATATACCCCTCTGGTCATGCCTGTATATACCCCTCTGGTCATGCCTGTATATACTCCACTGGTGATACTGTATATACCACTCTGGACATGCTGTATATACTACTCTGGTGATGCTATATATACACTCCTATCTGGCGATGCTGGGCTGTATACTCATAACACAATGGGTGGAATCTATAAGAGGTGGGGCTTAAGAGAAGTGAGAGGGGCAAAAAAGGAAAGGCAGGGTCTGGCACCCACCATCCTAAAATTTCACCAGCTGCCACTGTTGTACAATTAATAACTAGTGTGTGGTCAGCGTCTACTGCGCCTGTGCACGTGGGGTAACATTCACGCGGAGAGCAGCCATTATTGCCCGGGAGCAGGCAGAGACTGTGGTTATGTGAACAAACATTAAAGTGGTTCTAGCGATTGAAGGTTTTTTTTACCTTTATGCATTCTATGCATGAAGGTAAAAAATCTTCCGTATGCAGCTGCCCCCGCAGCCTTCTAAAACGTACCCAAGCTCGATTGCGACCCAGCGATATGCATGAGAGTAGCTGCTGTCCTGGGTCTATGCCTCCTCATTGGCTGAGTGACAGCAGCAGGAGCTATTGGCAATCACAGCCAGTGAGGAGTGAGCATGGGCGGGGCCAAGTCCCCTTCTGTGTGTCTTCGGGACACAGAGTGGGATTTGGGAGCAAGCATGCACGAGTGTCCCCATAGTAAGCGGCTTGCTATGGGGGCGGTACTAGGTTAAGAGGAGGAGCCAGGAGTGTTGGCAGGGGACCCAAGAAGAGGAGGATCTGGGCTGCTCTGTGCAAAACCATTGCACAGAGCAGGAAGGTATGATTGTACTATATGTTACATGGAAGTAAAAGTATAATATAAGTTTGTTTTTTCTTTTTTTACATTAAACCTTTAATATCACATTAAGGCAATTCCCCGACTTGGAGGTGAGCGTTTGCTCTGTGCAATAATAAAGTGCAGAGATCCTCTGAAAAGTGACTTGTCCCATGTTACTACTCACTGTAACTTGTATGTTGCATTAGAAGGGATGTCCTAAGCCTGCGCCCACTCCACCAGTCCAGCGTACCTCTATTACCTCACTCCCAGTAACAGAATGGGGTCCTGCCGAGCACCTAGCGCGGACCTCATGATTGCTCTCATTTAACTCTGTCCTTTCTGTAACATGTGACCAGGCCATAGATCTCCATAATGTTAGTTTTCTTCCAGTTACCATGGGAGATGGCCTGCTAGGGAGGGGGCCAGAACACCGACCCCCTAGCGGACCTGTCACCTACCAGATACTACACTAAATAACTGCTTGCTTGTAGTCAGGGTTGGTGCAAGGATTTTTGACACCCTAGGCGAAACCTCATTTTGCCGCCCCCCCCCCCCTTTGGCTCTGCCCCTGACTACACCCCCGTTGTCATGTCCATGTATACAATGGAGGGGGAGATTTTTGCAGCGTCTCTCTACCTATTTTGTTAGCCGTGGTCCACAGGCATGCACCTGTGCCTCTGGACCCAGTCTTTCTTATGCCAGCCGTGGTCTGCAGGTATATGGACAGGCTGGGGTAGTATATAGACAGGCTGGGGTAGTATATAGACAGGCTGGGGTAGTATATAGACAGGCTGGGGTAGTATATAGACAGGCTGGGGTAGTATATGGACAGGCTGGGGTACTATATAGACAGGCTAGGGTAGTATATAGACAGGCTAGAGTAGTATATAGACAGGCTAGAGTAGTATATAGACAGGCTGGGGTAGTATATGGGCAGGGGCTTGGCGCCCTGGGCGTCAGTGCGCCCTAGGTGGCCACCTACTCTGCCTAGTGGTAGAGCCGGCCCTGCTTGTAGTGTGTTCCTTCGCTTGGTTACCCAGAGCAACTACAGTCCTCCTCTTGCCAAGTTAACCTTGTAGTAGTGTTACTTTATACAGCTAGTGCAATTAAAGACCCAGGTTCTTTCAAATACACCACAACCAACATTCAGCTCTTTGAATAATTTCAGACCAGGCTTAGAACGGTTAACTTTACTGTTGAAAGGCAGCATGATAATAGAGCACGAACAATGTCTTTTTCCTAACCCTAACTAACATGATATAGTGGTCCAAACATACCTCCGTGAGGTGAAAGTCCATAAAAGGTATTATCCATGACTTGGATGCTGTATGTGACTCCTGGTGTCTTCATGTCATCTTTCCAGCACAGCGGCGGACCCTTACAGCTCTCGTCAGCATTCTCTGAGGGGTGACTCCTTATCTTCGTGGTCCTCCCCTTTATATATCACAGGTGGGCATGCCAAGATCAAAAAGCCCAGGAAACAGGCAGAAAATGCTTAAGCCTTTCCCAGCCTGTGCCGGATGAAAGAAACGAACTGCATGTATTTTAACCTGCTTACAAGCTTAACCCATTGGAGCCAGTGCCTCTCGGCCCTTAAGAGGTTTAGGATGCCTGGAGGTGAGGGTTTATGATCATGTGACCGTGACCTGTGCTGTTTTTGTAATACTGCATGCAAATGTGCCAAGGCCCACCCACCAAGAGGCTGCATATTTGCGTGCAGCTAGCTTCAAGAGGTTAAGACATGTCTCTGATTAACCACTTGCCGACCGCAGTCTGGCGGCGACAGAGTAGCTCGTTATCGCAAACCGCCGGCTGCGATAACTAGTGCTGTGAGCACGTGCGTGCTGCCGGAGGCGCGCTCGCACGCTCACTGTGTCCGGGGGGGGGGCAGGGAGCGGGTAGGGCGGACTCGATCGCCGCCAGCTACACGCGATGCCCCCCCCCAGTGAGAGAATGGAGGTCCGTGTAAGTAAACACGGATCTCCGTTCTGTAAGAGGGGGAAGGGTGGTGATCACAGGCTTCCTATATATGGAAGACATGATCATCCCCTTCCCTCAGCCAGGGCAGCCCCCATACAGTTAGAACACGCCCAGGGAACACAGTTAACCCTTAGAGCGTCCCCTGCAGGTTAACCCCTTCACTGCCAATGGCACTTACACAGTAATCAGTGCATTTTTATAGCACTGATCGCTGTATAAATGCCAATGGTCCCAAAAAAGTGTCAAAATGGTATGACATGTCCGCTGCAATATCGCAGTACCGCTAAAAATCGCAGATCGCCTACTAGTAAAAAAATAAATAAATAAAACCCCAACCCCCCCAGAAATTAATTCTCATTGTCGCAGCAACTTTTGCGCAAACCAATCAAAAAATATGAGGAAGAATATAAAATTGGCCAAAACCGATGGAAAAATGTTTTTTTTTTTTGGAATTTGTATTTTAGCAAAAAGTAAGAAATTTGGTTTTTTTTGCAAAATTCTTTTGTTTATAGCGGCGATCAGAAATGACGGAGATGTGATCAAATACCACCAAAAGAAAGCTCTATTTTTGGAAAAAAAAGAACCCAAATTTCGTTTGGGTACAACTTCGCACGACCGCGCAATTGTCAGTTCAAGCAACGCAGTGCCGAATCGCAAAAAGTGCTCTGGTCCTAAAGTGTGAAATCCTTCCGGGGCTGAAGTGGTTAAGGTCATATTCATACCTGAGCATTTTGTAGCTCCAAAACGCTCAGGAAGGAAAAAAAATCTATTTTTCACTATGGAGATGGTTCTCCACTTCAAGTCGCCTGAATGCCTAAAGTTCAAAAAAGTTTCGTACTTGCTGAATGACAGCTCTAATTCCACCCTACCGCAAAGTACACAAAGCATCGAGGTCACCTGGCGATATCACAGGGCGACCCCGCCCATGGCATCACTCTGAGACCCTGCCCCATGTCATCATAGGAGCCGGGTCGCTCGCCGGATGACCCCCACCCCTTTTTTACTTAGTGGCAGGGGGAAGCGGCATTGTCATTCGGCAAGTGACAAGCGGTGAGACTGGTTGTGTTCGACAGGCAGCAGGTCAGCAACCAGTGTCCATTGTGATTGATGAGGAATTTACTTTGAAGAACATGTTTTTTTTTTTTTTTTAAGGACTCATCAAAAACTGTTTGTGTTGTTATTTACTTTTGATATCTTTTGGTGAATGATTAGGTGTATTATGTACCCCATACCAACTCACATGGGGAGGGGGTGCATGGGATCTGGTAAGTCAATCTGATAAGCTACCCATTGCTCCCCCACATCCAGCGGGCCAGGGTTATGGGGAAGAGGCCCTTGTCTTCATCAGCATGACAAAGTTCCCCACCTACATGTTGAGGGCATGTGGCCTGGTATGGTTTTGGGGGGGGGGGGGGTCTACCTTGCCTTTCCCCTTCCTGGTCTGCATGCTTGGATAATGGTCTAATATGGATTTTGGGGGCAACGACGCAATTTATTTTGCTCTGGGTTTCCCCTTAAAATCCATACCAGACGGAAGGGCCTGGTATGGATTTTGGGACGAAACCCCATGCATTTTTTGTTTTGGTTGTTTGGGGTTAGGATTGGGGAGACTACCATGCTGGTTTTTTTTCCAATGCCAACTTTTTTGTTTATATTTTGCCATGAGTGGGGAGTCCCTGTTGACAGCAGTGATGATTCATTGATGTTAAGACACTGGCGTGTGATGGCAGGGATAAGTCACTGGTTAGGAAGCGGAGGCGTGCCAGCTCCTTAAAACAACAAAGCCCAAAAATGTGAACACACTGTACAAAAAACGTGCAAAAACGCTCAAAAACTTGTGACAAAACACCATAAAAAAACTAAAAAAAACGCTACTCTCAGGTGTGAATCCATCCTAAAGCAAACCTGCCATGAAAGAAATATGTGGGTTGCCATTCTGATCTAATGGCTTCAGTCAGAGGCGTAACTAGAACCTCCAGGGCCCTGGTGCAAGAAACCATGATGGGTCCCCCAGCCCCCCCCTTCCATCGGAGTCCCGGGCTTCCAATTTTGGGAGGGTATCCATGAACATCCTCCCAGAACGCTGCTTCCCGCATGTCCCAGGGGATGTGCATCCAGTGCAATCACAGCAGCCCTTTACCATGTGATCATCTGATCTCATGTAAACAGACTTGCTGATTATCCGCAGCCCCTTCTTTCCACGCTGTGTGTGAGGAAAGGACTGCCGTTAACCATCAAGAATGTCAGTAAATTGTTTACACTGATAATCAGTGCCCCAATCATCAGTGCCACCTATCAGTGCTCATCAATGCCACCTATTAGTGCCCATCAATGCTGCCTATCAGTGCTCATCAAAGCCACCTTGTCGTGCCCATCAATGCTGCCTATCAGTGCTGCGATTCAGTGCTGCCTATCAGTGCCCATCAATTCCGCCTATAAGTGTTGCCTATCAGTGCTTATCAATGCAGCCTAACAGCATCCATCAGCGCCACCTATCAGTGCTCTTCAATGCTGCTCATCAGTGCCATCTATCAGTGCTCATCAATGCTGCCTATCAGCATCTATCAGTGCACATCAATGCTGCCTATCAGTGCTCATCAATGCTGCCTATCAGCGCCCATGAGTGCCACTTATCAGTGCTCATCAATGCTACCTATCAGTGCTCAATGCCCATCAGTGCTGCCTATCAGTGCCCATTAATGCCACCTATCAGTGCTCATCAATGCTGCCTGAGTTTTGCCGATCAGTGCTCATTAGTGCCCATCAGTGCAGCCTAAGAGTTCTGCCTATCAGTTCTCACCAATGCCCATCAGTGCCCCCTATCGGTTCCCATCAATGCCACCTATCACTGCCTCCTATCAGTGCAGCCTCTCAGTGCTCATCGATGCAGACAATCAGTGCCCATCAATGCCTCCTATCAGTGCCACCTATCCGTGCCCATCAATGCCACCTATCAGTGCCCATCAATGCCTCCTATAAGTGCAGCCTATCAGTGCCTCCTATCAGTGTCCATCAATGCCATCTGCCTTCTCACCACAGCTCTGAGCTGAGAGTGTGGAACAGCACAGAGCCGACATTGACAGTTCTATATCCCCTTCCGTCCTCTGTCGCACAGGATGGGAGAGAAGACAGCCGATCTGCTCCCCCCTCCCCTCGCCTGTGTGTGCTCCGAGGGCAGTCAAGTGTATAGCTAACAAGCTCACATTTCCCATGGAGCACACACAGGAGAGGGGAGGGGGAGATCGGTTGTCTTCTCTCCCATCCCGTGCGAGAGAAGACGGAGGGGGATATAGAACTGTCAATGCCGGCTCTGAGCTGTTCCATGAGAGACACACTCTCAGCTCAGAGCCGTGCAACTAGAAACCCCGCTGGGGCCCCCTGACAGTGGCGGAATGCAAGGACCCCGTCGCAAGTGCGACTGTTGCGACCCTGGTAGTTTTGCCACTAGCTCCAGTAACCTGAGTCTACGACTTGGAACAAGTATTAGTATCATGAATTCTGACTTCGCTGACTTTGCAAATTGCATGCTTGTTCCAGATCTGTGACAAAGTACTGATTCTAAATAAAACCAGGCACAGAGACACAATCAGCAATGGCTTGGAAGGTTGGAAGCTTACAATTGTCCAAAATATCTTTGTATGCTATAGTATTAACAGTACCCTTCACTGGAAAACACCTGAACTCAATAATTTGGAGGGGGCCCACCATATAGTGCATCTCTTGGGGTAATTTCATCTCTACACTCGAGTTCCCAGCTCCTCCCGCACACTGCAGCAAATTCAAGAAGTCTTAAGCTGGCCATAGGTGGAAACATTTTTTTCATTCAGCCAGAAGATTCCTCCATTCACACAAACAAGGAGGATGGAGGCATTCCCCCACCACCACGACTTACGCTTTTCTTCCAGATTGTGACTGAGCTCAAGGGCCTTGCTGTTTGCCAAATTTTGTTCCTGATCCGTGGGAGTATTCTTCAGGGGAGAGTCTTGTGTGTTTCTTTCTGTTTCAGTTTGCTGGGTATATCCATTTTTCCTGCTGTACAAGACAAAACATTGATACATTTATTTTTTTTCCCCCCAATTAAACCCCAGCACAGGGATTGCTCAATGATTAATGCTAATCCTAGCCCTCAATTGCAAAACTTTTTTTTTTTATTGCAGAAGAGACATACTAGGTCTCTTCTGCAGAAAGGGCTTCTTACCTTCTTCCTTGTAGGATGCTTTAGATGGGCTGCCCATTCACAGTTTAGTGAGCTGGAATGGATACATTCCCATAAACATGCACAGGAGTTACATCATCCCAGCCTATCAAGATTGCAGAGGCCCCTGAACCCAAAGGAGCTGGGAGAAAGAGGTCAGCTCTCACAGACATCATGCTGCTGGAGGAGAGGCGAGTATTGGAGCATTTGGTTCTGCGTTAAAGGAAAATGCCTCAATGCAACACAAATCATTTGGGGTTGATTTACTAAGGGCAAATAGACTTGCAAACTTTGTAAGTGCAGTTGCTCCCAAGCTTAGTAAATGAGGGGAAGGTCTGTTGACTTCCATCATCCAACCATGTGCAAGCAAAAATACTTTTTTATTTTTTCTTTAATTTTCCTTGCATGTGATTGGGTATTCTTTGCAAAGTGCAGCTTCATCTCATTTACTAAGCTCTGGAGCAAATGCACTTGCAATGTACACACCCTAGTTGCCTTTAGTAAATCAACCCCAACACTAAATCCACCCCAACACATACTCCACAGTATGTGCACAAGTGTAGTTGATCCAGAACTTGGTAAATGAGATGAAGCTGCACTTTGCAAAAAATACCCAATCACATGCAAGGAAAATGAAAAAAAAAAAACATTTTTCTTGCGCATGATTGGATGATGGAAGTCAACAGACCTTCCCCTCATTTACAAAGTTCTGGAGCAATTGCACTTGCAAAGTGCACAGCCTATTTGGGGACTTCTTCTCCAGGTCCAAAGCCTCTGAAGCAGCCGGCTAAGACCAGCGAAACCAGTCAGGCAAACCCCCGGTCCATCTCGCACCTACTGGAACAAGGAATGCAGTGCCTCATTTTTCAGCCTTGGCAGCACCACAAGGGAAAATACTTGTCTATACTTTGACACACGTGGATGACTACTCAACCTCCACAGAACCGATAAGCATCTGACCTTTTTGGATTTGACTTTTGGTTACCATGCAACCTGGATTACAAATGGTCTGTTAAGGACTGGATCTGCAGGCTCTTGGGGAGTATTTACTGTATATATACCCCGGTGGTGGATTACTACACAGTGCGAGGGGGGCTGTATGGGGTCTCAACAATGTTTTAGCCTATACACCTATGGCACAATATAGACTATTGCCTGAACATCATATGCCCCCTCTGAACCACTGTTTTGTCCCCACATCTAGGGGCTCTATACACACCGCCACACTTCCCCACTGACCCCACCTCTAGATTACCACATGGCTGTATATCCTGTATCCCTTGGGTGGTTCTAGTCTACTTTCCCTATGTAACAGGTACCTCTCCAAACTGTCATGTCCTTGCATGAGTTTCTCTCCCTACACACTAGGCTTGGCTAGTGAATCATTGAATCGAATCAGTGACTCAACTCACAGCAGAGTTTGAATGAGTTGAATCATGAAAGTGAATCAGATTCAACTCAGTGTCAAAGATCCTCCCCTTTCAGGATGGGTAGGGAGGGAGCTGAAAACAGCAGCCTCAGCTCATGATTTGCATACTGAGCTATAACAGGATGAGCTGTGTGAGCCATCGAGTCTCCAAATAAATTACAGAGCAGACAAGATTCTCTTTTGTATGATGTCTGTGTGTGAGGCAGGCAGCAGCCAGTCCAGTCTGTGAAAGAAAGAGAGAGAGCACAGAAGTATCAACATTGTGTTTTGTAACATGAACTGTGTGAGCCAACATATAACTCCTGAATCAATGAGTGATGTGCAGTTCATGAACGAATTGTTCTTTTGAATCAATTATTTTCAGTGAACTGAGTGAATCGATTCATCTGACTGAACTGATTCGTTTGGAACCGTTCACTTTGTACTCCATAGCATAGCAGAGCAGCTTAGGTCATGTGATCCTAGAATGAGAACTCAGCCCCTCCCTGCAACCAATCAGAGAACCCACAGCACACCGACTCAAAAGAACTGCATAAAAAGCAGAAAATCCGCGCTCACTAATAAATATTAAGAAAAATATTGAATATAAAAAATATAATAATAATAAAAGCCAACAATTATCCGGTTATGAAATGGCAGCACGCACAAAACAACAGATCTATATTGTCCAACAAATGCTTCAGAAACTCATATGCAGCGCCAATATTAAAAGCAACAACTGGTAAAAAGTCTTTCACTGATAGAGAGGTGGCTCAATTTGTGACAGGAGTCACCAAAAGACTTCAAGGATGACAAAAGACAATGGATGCAGGCTTACCAGATCCTGGTAGGATAAACGCAGGTTTTTGTATACTTCAAAAGGGTAAAAGGAACCTATCCTGGGGATGCCTCCGATGGCTCCGGGGTAATGGTGTCTCCGTCCCTGTGGTCCAATCCTCCTGAAGGGGGTACTTTTAAACCAGGGCAGGCACTGATAGGAAGAAGTACAATTCCGACTCTCGTTCCCACGTTCAGAAATGATCCGGTGCTCAGACAAGTAGATTTTGGATAAAGAGAAAAATCCACAATCGTGTGATACCGTTTAACTGATTTATTGTAGAAACGAATGGATTAAAAATACTCACATATTGTGATCAGAATAAGAGCTCATAGAAAAAATGGCAGAAGATGGGGGAAACCGACGCGTTTCGGCTCAACTGGCCGTCATACGATTGTGGATTTTTCTCT
>BLSH010464488.1:119219-129961 GCA_018402905.1 Glandirana rugosa
TCATGGACCAAAACTGTCCATGGGGGCGAGGGAAAAGACCGAGTCTTGTGACACCACTTAACTCAACTTTCAAGGGGAGGAAGGGGGTGTTAGAAGACCCTGTGTAGTGCCCAGGGTCTTCTGATGTCTTGGTAAGTGTTTCGCGTCGCGATGAGCGTGTACACGACGTCCTTTGGCCGACACTTCGGCGTTCCGAAGGGAAGGACAAAAGGAATAACGTGATGTGTCCCAGAAGATTGTGGGGGAAGGAGGGGAACTTTCAACTCAATTCACCACAGTGTTCTGAGCCAGAAAAGGGAGCGGGGGTACCTGTCAAAACCAGGTACTCCCCCCCCCAAAAAAAGTGCCGAATGTGGCAGTGGAGTGGGAGAGGGGGCAAACAAGCACAGCTTCCCCTTTTGGGTGGAGCTCTGCTTTAAGTCAGGGGTTTGTCTCCTTCTGCCTGTTTGGATTACATGGACATGATGATTATAAAAGTGGGAAGAAGGCGGTTGAATGATCTTGGAACAACAAAATGATCAGATAACATATCCAATTTATAGATCCGTGCATACTGGGTTTACATCAGGGTCAGAAGCAAGTACAGATACAGGAAACCTACAGCCAAGCATTAAATCCTGCAATCCTGCCCCGTCTGTGTCCCAAAGACAGCTGTAGAGGGGGAAGAAAGTACACCCCTTTACGTAGGACAGTCAGGAACACTTTAACCACTTCAGCCCCGGAAGGATTTCCCTCTGTAGGACCAGAGCACTTTTTGCGATTCGGCACTGCGTCGCTTTAACTGACAATTGCGTGGTCGTGTGACGTTGTACCCAAGAAAAATTGATGCCCTTTTTTCTCACAAATAGAGCTTTCTTTTGGTGATCCCCTCTGCGTCACTTCTGACCACCGCTATAAACAAAAAAAGAGCGACAATTTTGAAAAAAAACAATATTTTTTACTTTTTGCTATAATACATATCCAAAAAAAAAAAAAAATCAATTTATTCATTAGTTTTGGCTGATATATATTCTTCCTCATATATGTGGTAAAAAAAAATCATGATCGGACTTTATTGATTGGTTTGGGCAAAAGTCGCCATGTTTACAAACCATGAGAATTAATTTATGGCGTTTTTATTATTTTTTTGTTTTTTTTACTAGCAATGGTAGAGATCTGCAATTTTTATCGGGACTGTGATATTGCAGCAGACATGTCGGACATGTCACAGTCCCAATAAAAATTGCAGATTGCCGCGATTACTAGTAAAAAAAATAGTAAAAATGCCATAAATTAATTTTCATGGTTTGTAAACACTGCAATTTTTGTGCAAACCAATCAATAAACGCAGATTGGGTTTTTTTTTACCACGAATATATGAGGAGGAGGAGTATAAATCAGCCAAAACTGATGAATAAATTTGTTTTATATATATATATATATATATATATATATATATATATATATATATATATATACACACACACACACAATTTTTCGGATATGTATTATGGCAAAAAGTAAAAAAAAGGGATTTTATTAAAACTTACCGTAAAATCCTTTTCTCTGAGTTCACTGACAGACGCAGCCCTTCATTGACATGTGGGTTATATGCACATCCTATTAAGAGTTAACTAGGCAACAGAAAGAAAGCAAGCTGGTCCCTCCCAGGGGGCCTTCCTCTCTCTCTCATATAACCCCCTTGCTCTGCTTAGCATATCAGTTCGTAACAAGCCGTACAAACGCAACACAGAGGGGTGGGTGCTGCGTCTGTCAGTGAACTCAAAGAAAAGGATTTTACGGTAAGTTTTAATAAAATCTCTTTTTCTCTTACGTTCACTGACACACACACGTTCACTGACACACACAGCCCTTCATTGACGTGGGGATGTCCCAAAGCTGTGTCAGTCAAGAGGGGTGGGTAAACGACAACAACTGTCCCCAACAGAATCCTCTCAGGAGGCGCCAGTCGCGCCTACACTGCCGCCTGTAAAACTTTTACGGGCAAAAGCAGCATCCGAAGATGCTGACACATCAACATATAAAACTTAATAAACGTGTGCACCGAGGCCCCTGTAGCCGCCTTGCACACCTGTGACACCGAGGCCTGGTGTCTGAAAGCCCAGGAAGTGCTAACAGCCCTGGTGGAATGAGCCATGACTGGAAAAAGAGGGAACCTTGCCCCGAACAGTATACGCATGGTCACGGTCTGTCTGATCCAGGAGAATACAGTAGCCGACAAGGCCCCCAATCCTTTGCGCGGACCAACCGTCAGCACAAACAAGACATCAGTCTTCCGAAAAGGAGCTGTATTACACCCATAATGCCCTTACGACCTCCAAGGAATGCAAAGCAATCTCCATGCCAAGCGAAGGGTGTGGGCACAATGAAGGCAGAACAATGTCCTCAATATGAGAAAAAGGGGAGCTACAGCACCTGGTATTCCCAGGCGGTCCCCCATCCAGGTACTCACCAGGCCCGACCCTGCTTAGCTGCGGAGATCAGATGAGATTGGGCGCATTCAGGGTGGTGTGGCCGCAGGCCACTCTTTTGGCAGAAAAGGAGTAAGACGCAGCACCGTCTTATCCTTATAAAGAACCAAGTAGGGAGACCTACAAGACAACGCTGCCAACTCAGACATCCCCCCAGCGGATGCAATGGCCACTAAAAAGGCCACCCTTTGTGACGGCAATCGTAAGGAAATATTCCTATATAACTTTCAATTCCCACGGTGCCAACGGCGACCGTACCTGAGGAGCCACATGACGTACACCCTGTACAATGTATGGATCAAGAAAACATCGCTAACGGACGCTAGAAAGGAGCGCCAGAGCCGAATTCTGGCCTTTGAGCGTCTCAAAGCCAACCTGTTATCCATGCCTTGGTGTAAGAAAACCAGCACCCGAACCCTGGAAAAAGAGCGGGAGTTTCAACCTCCCGCCTCACACCAGGCAATGTAAGCCTTCCAGGTGCGATGACATATTTTGCGCGAAGTACACTTACGCGCCCTAAACCAGAGACAGAGTCAGAGATGCCCCTATCCCTCAAGACCTAGGACTCAAAAGCCAAGCCGCCAAAGCCAGCGACGGCAAAGCAGAGTGCGGGATGGGTCCCCGCGAGAGCAGATCTTCGCGAAGCGGAAGTCGCCAGGGAACGTCCGTTACCATCCACACCACATCAGCGTACCAAGGTCGCCGAGGCCAATCCAGAGCCACCAGGATTGTCGGGATTCCCTCCACTTCTATCCTGCGCAGGAGCCACGGTAGAAGCTTGAAAAAGGGAAAGACGTAGAGCAGCCTGTACTGAAAACAAGGCACTACCAGAACATCCGTGGCGCCGCCAATGGAATCCTGTCCCGCACACGAAGGTCTGCACATTGTGATTGAGCCTGGACGCCATCAGGACCACGTCTGGCGTGCCCCGTCTGTGGCAGAACTGGCAGAACACCTCTGGACGTAGGTACCATTCCCCATGATCAAGAGTCTGTCGACTGAGAAGTCCGCTTGCCAGTTTTCTACGCCCGGAATGTAGATGGCGGAGATTGCCAGCCCGTGAGAATTCTGCCCACCCTAGAGTCTGGGCCGCTTACGCAGCTGCTGCCGAGCTTCATGTTCCGCCCTGATCGGGCACGTACGCCACTGTTGTGGCGTTAGCCGACTGAACCCGAACCGGGAAACCACACAGCCTTGTCGACCAACGGGAGAAACAGAGCCTGATTGCCCTCAGCTCCAACACATTTGTAGGAAGGCGATATTCCTGCGCCGACCAACGACCCTGAGCAGCCAGCTGTGCCAGGACTCCTACCCAGCCCGATAGGCTGGCGTCCATCGTGACTATTGATCAAGGCAGGGGGAGAAGGACTACCCCAACGCCAAGGCCGGGGCCCGAAGCCACCAGGACACGACCCCCTGGTCTGGTGTCCAATTTGATCAGTTGGTCCAGGGATAATGGAGACTTGTTCCACCGTCACAAAATCTCTCGCTGCAGGAGCCGAGTGTGACTCTGGGCGAACGGTAACGCCTCGAAGGCTGAGACCATGAGCCTCGCATACAGAACCGTAAGGGGGACCACCGACGTGACAGCAGGACTTGCACTGCTGCTTGTAGCATCAGTAACTTGGTCGGAGGAAGGAACACCTTCGCCTGCTCCGTGTCCATAATTAAATTGTAGAAGGGATCCCCCCACATGGGATTGGGATTTTTACAGGCAAACCGAATCATAAATCATAATTGTGTAAAATATAAAGATTTATTAGTATACTTTAAAAATCATGCAGTCACCAAGGTGAACATAACACAAATGTACATAAAGATCTTTGATGCTGGGTTGGCGACATTTTGAGGCTCAGTGGTGACTATGGAGGTGATGTGCTGTTAACAGCCTGTGTGAGATCACCCAGCTTCGGCTGGGCGGGTCATTTTTGGCTTATCTTCAACGTGCCCACATTATGCTATGACTTCACACATTTGAACAGTGATTTTTGAAGGTATTGTTTGAGATGTCTTTGACGGTTTCCTGCATCACTGTTGTTTTCTTGAATGTGGTCTAAACACATATATTATATTATATTATAGAATTGACTCTCTCCAAATACGGTCCCTAAAGAAGAGTTTATCCTGAAACGCGTCGGGCTTCGGAGAAGCAAAAATATCAACTATCACATGTATCTGTATACAATGCTTGTTTTTATGTACATTTTGTTATGTTCACCTTGGTGACTGCATTATTTTTAATGTATACTAATAAATCTGTATATTTTACACAATTATAATTTATGATTCGGTTTGCCTGTAAAAATCCCAATCCCATGTGGGGGGATCCCTTCTACAATTTACATATTAAGGGATGACGGCAATGGGGTTTTTCCCCGGGTGGTGTTTCTAACAAATTTTGAACAGGGTAGTAGATACCCATTCCCTCCCCCACCACCTTATGTAATTATTTCTATATGATTTTGATATTGGCCTGTTGGCCATGAATTAATAATCTCTATTTATATATATATATATATATAGTTCTTTGTGTTCCGGACCCCTTCTTTAGACTTCAGTTCTCTGGAGGAATACTCTGAAAAGATGTTTCAGGGCAAGGAATGGGAGATGTTAATGCAGGGCTACCAGAGGGAATACAACAAAAAAGAATCCTCACAATCCGAATTAACCTCATTATTTTTCCAATTAAGCAAATTGGTGGTTAAGAAAACATCCTATTTTTTGCATATTGAGGGCTTTTCTAGATACATCAGAGAGGAGATCAATCCCTTTGGTCTGCGGATACAAATTTTTCCCTTGTTGGATGAAATAGATAGTTCTTTTTAAAAAAAGTGGGAGAACAATTTACAATCCTGCTCGAAAAATATGATGCAACTCCTGAAGGAGGAGTATCAAAAAAGAATTGAGGCGGTGGATAAGGAAATAGAAGCAATCTATAAGAAACTGGAACTCCTTAAAGGCCTTAACATGTTCAAAGAACAAAAAGAAAAGGTGAAATTACACTTAGATAAACTAACCCATAATATTTTGTCCACCAAGGAAAAGACATTTTGGAGGGATAAATTAGCCTTCCAAGAAAATAGGGCCTACCGATGGCAGCAATCTAAGACTACGACATATACACAGAAAGGCAACAGATCTCAATCTAATTATGATTATGGCTCTATGTCTTCTCTCAATTCTTCACTATCTTCATCTTCCTTTCCACAGAACCGCAAACAAAATGGAAGAGGAAACGCACACCTTCAGGAGGTGACTCCTCGACTAACAAGAAACGCACTACAGCATCCACTCCCTCTCGTCAACCTTCCATTCTGTCATCCTTTCACTCATCTGGTAGAGGTAATGCACTGGGTGTTCACAATGTAGTACCCTCAGTTTCCATTGGTGGAGGTTCAACTGACACTGGGGCTTCTCATTCCAATACCAATTCTTCTCTATCCCATACGGACCCCCCGGCCCCTTTGGGGGACTCTGCCCTCGGGGCATACAGCACAGTGATTCCATCACTCACGTAACAGAGCACCATGCTAACAATCAGGACATACAACATGACACACTAAACATTGTAAATCTATCCGATTACAAACTGAGTCCAGATGAGCTGGAATTACTATCTAAGGGCCTGAATTACTGTCCACGTGCAAGTCTGGACCAGTTTGAATTGTTAAAAGATTTACATCTCTTTGCGAGAAGACTCTTATTTAAGAGTTATTACACAGCCACTCCTTCACAGGAACCTAGAGTTGAGCAATCAGATCAGGCCTTGGATGACCTTCTGACTTTACTGGAGGAACAAGAGCCATCTGATCTTATTGACCTGGTCGACATCGAGGCACTTTTGGACCAACATATCGACAAGGACAAAAAATCCTCCTTGGGAAAAACAGGGTTTAAAAAGAAATCAGATAAATTTCCACCCATTTCGTCCAATATAAACCTAGCAGCGTTTATATCCACCACAACGGAAGAGATTAAAAAATTGAAACCCCATTCGAGATCTACTCTTCAATCTCAAAGAGATGAAGAGACTCTTCAAAATTTGAAAGCCCAACACAAGCTGACTATAAAACCATCCAATAAGGGAGGAAATATTGTAATTATGTCCAATGATCAGTATAAGGAAATGTGCAAAAAGATCCTACAGCATGAGAGATGGTATAGACCGATTTCACGTACCTTGATAGAAAAGCATTGTTGCAAATTCTAGGCCCTTGTCGATGGCGCCTTTGTGCAAGGCGTCATCGACAAGGACACTTGGGGATATATACGTACGGAATACCCAAGAGTCCCCACCTTTTATAGTCTACCGAAGTTACATAAAGATATGTTGAATCCCCCTGGTAGACCTATTATCTCAGGGAATAGATCTATAACTGAAAATCTTAGTAAATACATCGGCACATACCTCAGACCATATGTTGTGAGCTTACCCTCATATACTAAGGATACTATCCATCTATTACAAAAAATTGAAGACATCCATCTCTCTCTACATACATATTTGGTAGCAAAAGATGTCGAAGCACTCTATAGCTCAATCCCACATCATCTGGGATTGGCAGCTAAAAAACATGTTCTGTCACAATCACATAAGGATGACAAAAAAAGCCATAATTTCATTGCAGATGCACTAGAATTCATACTTGAACACAATTCCTTTTCCTTTGACAGTACTTTCTTCTTCCAGGTACAGGGGGTGGCAATGGGCATGTGTTGTGCGCCATCCTACGTGAACCTGTACCTGGGGGAATGGGAGCGGACTCTCCTTTCTGATGATGCCCTCACATCTTTTGTCTCTCATATATCATGGCACAGATATATAGATGATATTCTGGTCTTCTGGGAGGGTGATGTGCAGACCCTGGAGGCATTCTTGTTGGTTCTGAAAAAGAATGACTTCAATCTCACTTTCACCATGACATATAATAACTCGCAGGTGACATTTTTAGATCTCACAATTTACAAAAATCAGGATGGTATTTTGTCTACAGGCCTTCATAGAAAAGCAACTGCAGGTAATACTATACTACATGCCACCAGTGCTCACCCTGCGCCCTTAGTGAGGTCTATCCCTTATGGTCAGTATCTCCGCCTTCGAAGGAACTGCTCGGACGAGCGTTCCTTCCTGGCGGAGGCATGGGCCTTGAGGGAGCGACTGCTGAGACGCGGCTATTCCCACAAATGCCTTAAACGAGCCTTCAAAAGAGCGCGAGATCAAAAACTACATGATTTACTGTTTAACAAACATGTAAAAGCAGGAGACAAGCATATCACCCGTATAATCACACGATACAATGATCAACACCATAAAGTGAGGCAAATCATAACCAAACACTGGCATCTTTTACTTGTTGACCCTTCTTTAAAACCCTGCCTTCCACAAATACCTGCGATCACATATCGACGAGCCAAATCACTAAAAGACAATCTAGTCTCTAGTGAATTCACAGGTACTTTTAGAAGTGACCCATGCATGCGTCACGGCACTTTCATCTGTGGCGGATGTCCATACTGTTGTTTAATGGACACCCGCAAAGAAATATATCTCCCCAATGGGCAAAGGTATACCCCCAGACATTATGCGAACTGTAGAACTGCCGGTGTTGTTTACTTGTTAACATGCCAGTGTGGTAGCTTCTACGTGGGCAAAACAAAATTAGAGTTTTATAAAAGGGCGTATCGTCATGTACAGAGCATTGCTTTGGCCAATTCAGACCTCCCACTCGGCTGACATGTTAGATTACAACATGCCAGCCGTTGTCCTAGGATAAAATTCCTCATCTTGGATTGGATTCATCCGAATCCAAGGGGGGGTGATTGGAACAAACTACTGTTACAAAAGGAAACTTGGTGGATTGAAAAACTGGGGGCCACTCGGCCCCCAGGTTTGAACAGTCAACTTAGTTTCTGTCCCTTTTTAGAAGGGTTTGTCTCTGGGGGATGTGAAAAGGAACAATAATGATCAAATGCCAGTGACTGAGTAGAAATCTCTTTGATTAATACATTGGAATTCCTTCGTTTTAGACATGTCGTCGGCTCAGGTGACACCAACTTTGAGTCTGGGGACACTGACCCAGTGACCTGCATAAATGAGGGACATTCTTGAACATTTGAAGTTCTTTGGGGGACTCTATTGGACCAGTCGACAGTGTGGATTCATTGGAAGTTTGGTCCAATCAGAGAACTATCCCCAACCATTATGCTATGAATGGTGTGATCCAACGTAATCAATGTTATCATTCAATTGTATTGTATATCTCCTGTTTTGCATTATATACTGCATGGGCCTTCCTTTTATTTGCTTCTTTGTTTTGTACATTATATTATTGTGTAATTTTGAACCAACATGGCCATTTACTTCTCAGGTTGTTGCGGCCCCGCACCTCCATAGCCCCCACCCGGTGCACACAGCCCCCCAGTCCTTCAGTGGTCCTTGGGGGGCGTTTGGGCTCTGCATTGGTGGGGGATGGGTGATGATGGGACACAGGCCTATATGCCGTCCCGTTCTCTCTTTCCCCCACCTTGCTGGAGTTGTTGCGTCGGTGGAGTGGCTGTGCGGGACCCCCCCCCCCCTGGTGTTGGCATACGGGGGGCGCGCACGCCCGCTTCGGGAGTCTCGCCGCGTCAGCCTCAGTGGTTCCATCCCTGCCCCTCCCACTGTACCAGTGTTGCCAACCGTCCATATTTTTACGGACTGCCAGTAAAAACAGGGCTATTTTTGGCGCCCGTAAAAGTCCGTAAGGTGAAATGTGTGCCAGTAAAAATGTACTCTCGCCAGCTGAGCTGTTGTGGTTTTGGCTCTGAACAGCGCATGTGCAGTTCCGGATCCAGCCGAGAGTCTGCGATCATGTAATAATCCTTCAGACTCTGCTGCTAGTACTTGTCCCCCTCCCTCCCCTCCTCCAGCGCGTGAGTTCAGCACAGGAAATGCTGGGAGGGGGGAGGAGTGGAGACAGCCTGCAGAGTGGAGCTCAACGTACTTCAGCACAGCTACCCAGGCAAGGTAAAATAGCAGATTGATCAGAGCTCTGCCTAAACCACATGCTGCTTTTTTCATCCCCATCCCAGGAAACACGTGCCCGAAATGAAATTGGAAACACACAAGAAGTCACAGGGGTGTAACAGAGAAAGCACTCCCCATGTTTTGGTATGGGAGCTCCGAGTTCCCCCTAGCTTCCAGCATGTGGCAGGTTCACCCAATCAGCAGAGGGCAGGGTATGGCTAGCTTGTGCTGATGTGTGGTGGTGACTGTGCTCCATTCTCCTGTAGGGATTGCATTCCTATAGGAAGTCTGGACTCAGAGTAATGTGTGCAGTCACTGGGGAAGTCTCCATAGAAAAGCCCTCTGACTGCCATACGATTCCAGTGCAATGAACACTTCCTGAGAGTCTGATGTGGAACAAGTAGCCGCTCACAAGCTGTGACTGTACCTGCTGCAGACTTGCTGGTCAGTGACAATAGGCGTTAGGGCTCAGTCACACCAATATTGTAGAACAAGGCATTTGCCCTTATGTGCTATGGCTTCAATTCATACTAATGTGCTCAAAAAGAAGACCATGCTGCACTTTCTCACAGCCCATTGTGAGGCGCTGTAACATATCATGCCACTTTACAGCACATAAGATATGCGTGCAGCTGAGGGAAAAGCAATAACTGAGCTCATTAATGTGCTGGTGTGAATGAGCCTTAACCACTTCAGCCCCGGAAGGTTTTGCAGCTTTAGGACCAGAGCACTTTTTGCGATTCGGCACTGCGTCGCTTTAACGGACAATTGCGCGGTCGTGCGACGTTGTACCCAAACGAAATTTGAGTCCTTTTTTTCTCAAGTCGTCTTCCAGGACAGCCTCTGAGACCTTGGGCTCCTCCCCTCCGGACAGGAAACACATCCCCAATTTTAAATAAAAGGCAGTCCTCCAGGCCACATACCTCAGTATTTGTGTTTCCTCCGGAAGGATAGGTCGCACATCAGAAGCCTTTGGGAGCCCCAAGTCTCAGAGGTTGACCAGAGGGGTTCTGGAGCATCGGTACCTTTTTTGAGCCCGCACGATCCCTCCCTGGAGAAGGGAGAGGGGCTGTGACTCAGCCGTCTTCAAACCTCGGGGAGAGGTAGGACTGCAGATGGTAAGCTGCCAGCTGTCCATTCCGTTGGGTCTGGGGAGCCGGCTCAGATGCACCTCGTGGTGAGGAGGCGTCCCGGCGCGTCATTTCCGGCGGAAGGGGCGGGAACGTTGATTCGGGCGGGAACGCTCGGTGGGCGGGAACGCCCGT
>BLSH010464488.1:135253-148026 GCA_018402905.1 Glandirana rugosa
GTGGTCCCCCGCGCGCACGCGTGGGTGGCGTGAGGACTCCTCACACGGGCGCCGAGCCTGCCTGGGCTACAGGCGGCCGCTCGGCGCTACTCGCCGATGTCCCTTTTCTTCCCCTTGGCGGCTACATTTGTGCCGCCAAGGGGCGGGACAGTCACCCCGTACTCTCTAGATGACTAGGGACAGTGACCCTAGTCAATCTAGAGAGTACGGGTACAATCGGGTCGGGGGAGTGTCATTCTTGTGTGGGTCCCTTGTGTCAATTGGGGATCTAGAGGGGGACGTCCAATTGGGGAAGTGACGGTTACTGTAAATATGTCATTAGTCACCTGTAAATTTAAAGACTAGCGATTCTTTTCCCTGTAGCCGCTCATCGCGGCTCGCCGGCGGACATCGGGTCCGTCCGAGCCGCGGGCACACTCCTCAGGAGTGCGGTGGGTGCGCACGCGCGCCCCCTGGTGGCCAAAATGCGAATCGCCGTATATTTACGGCGATTCGCGCCCAGCTCCCCGACTGCCACCGTGAAAAGACGGCGCGCGGTCGGGAAGCAGTTAATGAGCTCTTTCACACCAGGGCCGCCCGAGTCTCAGCGGTAAAGCGCCACTAGTTTGGCAGTGATTCACCAATGTTATAGCAGCGCTTTGGCACCACTATTCGGGCAGCAGAGGGCAGGGTTGCCAACCTCCAGTAAATTTACTGACAGTTTGTAAAAATCTGTGATTTTTACAACTGTCTATGAATATCAGGGTCTGATAATTAGATTTTTTAAGTGTAAACCAATCAAATTACATGATATGGGTATTGTCAGTGTTTCCATGTTGTGTTTGAATATCAATTGCCTTCGTTTTTAATGGGAATCCTGTTATTTTTCATGTTGCCAGTAAAAAATGTTCTCCGCCAGTAAATTTTCCATGTTTTGCCAGTAAAAAATGCTGCGGGAGGTTGGCAACACTGCACTGTACGCAGGATCGGTATCCATGACAGCTTCATCTCCCGTTGCAAGGACATGAGGTCATGGGGTGCCCGATCGTACAGCGCATGCGCCGGAGTCGCTATATCGCCGCGTGTCGATGGACTGAATGCGCACAGCCATTCGACACACGTAACGCCAGGAGTAACGGAACCAACACAACCAGGTATGTGGGGACCTGTTCCCCGCCTATGTCTTATGTGAAGCGCCCGCTGGGCCCTGTCCTTTGATGGGGGAGCATAGCGGGCCCTCTATATGGGACATGCTATGCTGTAATGTTGGGATAAAGGATTCAAGTATGTGAGGACTACGCCGCAAAGGGTGCCTTATTATCCAATGCTCTATATGCAAAGGTGTTTAATGCCACCATTCATTGGTGCCATATTAGAACAGAATAATGAAATATGGTTTTTCTGATGTAGCCCAAGAAATAATCCAAATAGAATGTAATACTGGTCTTTATGTATGGTGTTTTAAAAATAAAAATTATATAATATAGCGGGAGTTTGTAAATTGGATGGAGGCTAGGAGACCTCCTTCCTTCTTTCTCTTTCTCCCCCCCCCCCCCCCCCACTTCTTTTCATTTTTTCAGCCAATTTAATACATTGGCTGATTATCATCAAGAGCTATATATATAGCTCAATATGACAATGTTTTAATACAAATGTAGAATGAACTTCCTATGAAAGCTACGCAGTATTATTATTACTATTACTATTGTCATTTTTCATAGATTCCCGCTCATCTTGACAGTATCGATATTGGTGGGAACCGATACATATCCGCTATCAATAATTTCGGCAGGGATCTTTGATGATGGGTTGGCGACATTTTGAGGCTCAGTGGTGACTATGGGGCTGATGTGCTGTTAACAGCCTGTGTGAGATCACCCAGCTTCGGCTGGGCGGGTCCTTTTTGGCTTATCTTTAACGTGCCCACATTATGCTATGGCTTCACACATTTGAACAGTGATTTTTGAAGGTATTGTTTGAGATGTCTTTGACGGTTTCCTGCATCACTGTTGTTTTCTTGAATGTGGTCTAAACACATATATTATATTATATTATAGAATTGACTCTCTCCAAATACGGTCCCTGAAGAAGGGTTTATCCTGAAACGCGTCGGACTTCGGAGAAGCAAAAATATCAACTATCACATGTATCTGTATACAATGCTTGTTTTTATGTACATTTGTGTTATGTTCACCTTGGTGACTGCATGATTTTTAATGTACACTAAAGAAAACTGAGTACTGTCCATGATACTTTTTTTATTTGCACTAACATAAAATTTTTCAGGACAAGCTTTCGGGGTATCTCCCCTTCTTCAAGGTCCAAGCAGTACTGAATAAAAACAGTTTTTATTCAGTACTGCTTGGACCTTGAAGAAGGGGAGATACCCCGAAAGCTTGTCCTGAAAAATTTTATGTTAGTGCAAATAAAAAAAGTATCACGGACAGTACTCAGTTTTCTCTGGCACTATTGCACTAATACGGCTACAATCACTTCAAGCAATAATGTATACTAATAAATCTGTATATTTTACACAATTATGATTTATGATTCGGTTTCCCTGTAAAAAACCCAATCCCATGTGGGGGGATCCCTTCTACAATTTACATATTAAGGGATGACGGCAATGGGGTTTTTCCCCCGGGTGGTGTTTCTAACAAATCGTGTCCATGATTAGACCCAGATATTCCAGTCGACAAGACCGGGTCAATGCCGACTTCCGCAGGTTGATCAGCCAGCCGAAGCCTCTCATCGAAGCCATGGTGATAACAACATTGTCTTCCCGAGCCAAAGCTGACTCCGCTCACAGGAGGAGATCGTCGGGGTATGCCCCCACAGTAATGCCTCACAACCTCAATAGAGCCAGCACCGAAGCCAGTAGCTTGGCAAAGACCTGAGGGGCCGAGGCCAGGCCGAAGGGGAATCACAAAATGATAATATAGATCCCCTACCGCAATGCGCTGGTGCCGAATACCAATGAGACATGCAGATAAGCGCCCCTGATGTCCAGAAACGCCAGGAAGTACCCTAGATGAAGGGCTGCCACGGCCGATCATACAGACTCCATCCTGAATTTTCGCACTTTCACAAAGTGATTGAGCGCCTTCAGGTCCAGAAATGGCCTGACCCCACCTTTTTTTGGTTCCACAAAAAGGGTTTGAATAAAAGCCGCGGAAAACCTCTCCATGGAGGGACCAGCACAAGTACCCCCTGCTCGGACAGCGTTTGAACCGCCCCTAAAAGAGCTACCCGACGCCCCGGAGGGGGTATCAATTTTGACGGGAGGAACCTGTCTGGGGGTAGAGTGTTGAACTCTAGCCTGTACCCAGAGGACACCATTTCTCGACCCCGGTCTGAAATGTGATCAGTCCACCAGTCTGCGAACCCCAGCAGTCGGCCCCCCACCCGAAAGTCAGGCGGGGGCAACTCCTCATGCGGAGGAGAACTTGTCCTCCATCTGTTCGAGCATGCGTCCCAGGGCCGCTTCCCGAACCCCGAGGCAGACTTGCAGGGCCTGAGCCCTTGCCCGTTGTACTGGGCGTACGAAAAAAACGCTTCTGGCCCGAAGAGGTAGGGCCCTGCTTATGGCGGTACTCACGCCGTTGTGGTGCTGGAAGAAAACGTACTCTTCCCCCCGGTGAAATCCTTACTGATTTCCTCCAATTGCGCCCCAAAGAGCCGACCTCCCTGAAAGGGCAGGTCCGTGAGCCCCTTTATGGACGCGTGGTCACCCGACCAACAGCGTAACCACAGCAACCGTCTAAAAGTGACTGCAAAAAACAGACCTCTTCGACAGCATGGGGAGTAGGTCTAAGGCTAAGCCACACAGGTACCGTAGACCCTGTATCAGGTGTACAACCCGTCTGCAAAGCCTCCGGGGAGTACCTGAAGTCCAGTTCAGAGTGCAACTCAGTCGCACGATCTGTAAGCAACTGCGCCACCATGGCCAACGCCAAGCCGGTCTCAAGGGTGTCCCCGCTAACAAGAACAATGTCTCTCCGTCCGCCTATCGGCTGGATCCTAAAAGTATGGAGACCTTTCCGAAGAAAAAGTCGTCGCCCTATTCAGGCGAGCCACCGGAGGTTCCACTGCGGGGGGCGCCCACTTCTGTAAAAAACTATCCACAAAGGGATAACCGTACAGAAAAGCACTTGGGCAATGAAAAGGATTTCTGCGGCCGCCGCCATTCGTATACACAAACTGGTCAAAAAAGTGGACATAAACCTTAGGGCCCGCGCTGGCTTAAAGGACCCACAAACGTAGGTAGTCCGAAAGCTCCAGCTCACCATCTGAGAGCTCCAAGGGGGTCCCTGTGACCACCGAGCCCCTTTCCAGTTCAGATTCCTCCCCAGAAGAAGGAGGGGGTGGACGCTTTTTAGTCACCCCCTGGCACGGCTCGGTACCCCCCGGCAAAGAACTCCCCCAAAATGAAGTCAATTGGACTAGGAGAACCACAGGTCCCAGCGCAGCCTGCGCTTCCACGGACCCCTCTGGAGAAGAACCCACAGGTTCAGTCGCCAATGTGCCACCTGAACCCTTGCTAGACCTAAAGGCCAAGACACCCTCATAGTGCAGCCTCACCAACACCCCACAGAGAGACCGGGTAATGCCCAGAAGGACTGTGCACACCAACACCCCAGGGAGAGTCAGCTATACATGCTGATTGCCCTACTGCGTCGTGTCCCAGTATGAGCAAAGCCCGCCACTTATATCGCGCTAAGATGCCGCTGTGCTGATCAGATTCAGGGAAGCACCAAGAAAATAGCCACCGAACGATCGCTGGAGGCCCAAGCACGAAGCAGACCAGGCCGCGACCACGGCAAAGTGGCCGCCAAGCAGTCACAAGCAAACGGCACACCCGCGGCTACGGCAACGAACGATCGTGGCTACTGCAATGAACGATCGCTAGCAAAAAATGGCGGCGATCGATCTCCGCATGGCGGCTGCGAGCGCGGGAATGCGGTGTGGGGGAGGGGGTAGCCCAGGCAGGACCCATTAAAAACGTAGCCCTGAAACCCTCCACCAGACCTGGTGCCGCAATTCACCCCCACCCTCCGCACCCCTGGAAGGGGGGGTCACTCACCAATCCGACGGGCGCAGCGGGTAGCCACTCGGTAGCAGACTTTTCTCCCCTCAGAGGGGAGGTATGCTGCTGGCCAAAACAGCCTCCCTGTACATGAGCGCAGCCCAGTCTCTCTGATGCAAGTGGAGTTTACCCACTGGCCCACCCGCACGGAACGGGCAACGACGCGGCGGACCCCGCCAAAGCCAAGGGTTAGCTCGCATCGGTCGGCCGCGCTGGGCAAAGTGCAGGATTCTAGATATCCTCTATGCCCCAGCCGGTTTCTTGATAGCAGTCTTCATCAGATAGCAAAAAAAAGAGAACCACAGGTCCCATAAGGGAGCCAGGTCTAACTCCTTGCACTAGGCATAATAAAACTGATATGCTAAGCAGAGCAGGGGGGTTATATGAGAGAGAGAGGACGGCCCCCTGGGAGGGGCCAGCTTGCTTACTTTCTATTGCCTTGTTAACTCTTAATAGGATGTGCATATAACCCACATGTCAATGAAGGGCTGCGTCTGTCAGTGAACGTAAGAGAAATATTGTTTTTTTTTTCAAAATTGTAGCTCTTTTTTTTTGTTTATAGCGGTGATCAGAAGCGATACAGAGGGGATCAAATACCACCAAAAGAAAGCTCTATTTGTGGGAAAAAAACGGGTGTCAATTTTGTTTGGGTACAACGTTGCACGACCTCGCAATTGTCAGTTAAAGCGACGCAGTGCCGAATCCCAAAAAGTGCTCTGGTCCTACAGTGGGAAATCCTTCCGGTCTTTAAGTTGTTAAAAGGGAACAATCCAGGGTTAAAAATGAAGAAATCCAAAATTGTGTACTATTTCACAGAAAAAATAAAATCTAAAATGTTGCACAGACTTATTGCATCAGATTGACATTCATGGATGCATGGAGTATGCTATGGGGTATAGGAGAGTGTATAAGGCATGCATGGAGTGCACTATGGGGTATAGGAGAGTGTATGAGGGATGCATGGAGTGCACTATGGAATATAGGAGAGTGAATGGGGCATGCATGGAGTGCGCTATGGGGCATAGGAGAGTGTATGGGGCATGCATGGAGCGCGCTATGGGGTATAGGCGAGTGTATGGGGCATGCATGGAGTGTACTGTGGGGTATAGGAGAGTGTATGGGGCATGGATGGAGTGCACTGTGGGGTATAGGAAAGTGTATGGGGCATGCATGGAGTGCCCTATGGGGTATATGAGAGTGAATGGGGCATGAATGGAGTGCGCTATGGGGTATAGGAGAGTGTATGTGGCATGCATGGAGTGCGCTATGTGGTATAGGAGAGTGTAGGGGGCATGCATGGAGTGCGCTATGTGGTATAAGAGAGTGTATGAGGGATGCATGGAGTGCGCTATGGGGTACAGGAGAGTGAATGGGGCATGCATGGAGTACACTATGGATTATAGGAGAGTGTATGGTATCTACTGTATATCCCCCCCCAGCCTAAATGACTATCCTGGACAGGGTAACGACACTGCTGGCTCGATATCCAGCTGTGAGTGTTCTGCTGGCTGAAGACTTTAATGTGGCTTCAATCCCTAGATTGGACAAATTTAAGCCAGATCCTGCCACTGACTCCCCTCTGTCTCGCTGAGCTGAGATATAGGGCTTCACTGATGTTTGGAGGTGGAAACACCCCAGGGACAGACAGTATACTTGCCATTCAGCGACATAGGATAGATTTAATGTACGCCAGTGACTCCCTGCTCTCGCGTGTTGAGGAGGTACGGGTGTTGCCCCGTGGTATCTCGGATCATGCCCCACCCCTCTTAAGTCTCCTACTGGCTTCACAAGGGTACCTTCTCTCCACAGATTCTGTGGTATGCCTATAAGCAAATGCCTGGGGTCAATACCAAAGGGTTATTAACCACTTCCTTACTGGGCACTTAAACCCCCCTCCTGCCCAGACCAATTTTCAGGTTTCAGCGCTGTTGCATTTTGAATGACAATTGCGCGGTCGTACGACGTTGTACCCAAATAAAATTGATGTCCTTTTTTCCCCACAAATAGAGTTTTCTTTTGGTGGTATTTGATCACCTCTGCGGTTTTTATTTTTTGCGCCATAAACAAACAAAGAGCAACGATTTTGAAAAAAGAACAATATTTTTTACTTTTTGCTCTAATAAATATCCAAAAATAAAAAATAAAACAAACAATTATTCATCGGTTTTGGCCGATTTATATTCTTCTACATATTTTTGGTAAAAAAAATCGCACTCAGCGTTTATTGATTGGTTTGCACAAAAGTTATCGCATCTACAAACTATGGGAATTGATTTATGGCGTTTTTATTATTATTTTTTTTTTTACTAGTAATGGCGGCGATCTGCGATTTTTATTGGGACTGCGATATTGGGGGGGGACATGTCGGACATTTTTGACACTTTTTTGGGACCAATGACTTTTATACAGCGATCAGAAATTTAAATGTCCACTGATTACTGTATAAATGTCATTGGCAGTGAAGGAGTTAACCTGAAGGGGGCAGTGAAGAGGTTAAATATGTTCCCTGGGTGTGTTCTAACTGTGGGGGGGCGGGGCTGGCCGGGACATAACAGATCTAACTGATCCCAGTGACAGGGATCAGTAGATCTGCTTGTCCCCCTCTCACAGAACGGGGAACCGCCGTGTTTACATTGGCGGTTCCCCGTTCTACAGCTCTGTAAGGCGATCGCGGGTCAGGAGCGGACATCGAGTCCGCCCGACCCGCGGGCACGCCCACGCAGCGTGCGGCGGCGCGCGCGCCGCCGCCGCTCGTGAGAGTGCGCAGGGGGCGTGTTAAGGGGCGGACGTCTATAGACGTCCTCCCGGAGATTCAGATCCGCGCTGTAGACGTCTTTCGTCTATAGCGCGGATCTCTACTGGTTAATAAGGTTCGCAAGGATACGGGACTTGCACTTGATGAGGCAGAACGAAAGGCCCAAGAACTAGAATCACTCTATGTGAATACGAAAGACGTAACAACTTATGAGAATATGTTGGTCCTGTATAAAGAAATATCAGTGCTGAGGGCTACCTCCTGTACGAAACAAGTCTTTACTCTGTCCTAGAGGACCTTTGAACGGGGAGAGAACGGGTAGACTCCTTGCGTAGCTAGCGAAGGGAACACTCCACTACGTCACACAAAGCCAACATCAGGGATGAGAATGGAGCATTACAGTCTGACCCCTTGCTGATCAATGCCCACTTTGCCAAATACTACGAGCACCTATATACCTCTAGAGCAAACTTCACACCAGAAAGCTTCCGGCATTTCTAGACCAGGTTGAATTTCCGGTACTATATGACTCAGCATGCTCCAGACTTGACGCACCTATTACACTTAAGGAAGTATAGAAAGCGATTCCTTTGCTCCAATCTGCTAAGATCCCGGGTCCTGACGGGCTACCAACAGAATTCTATAAAACCAATGAGGAACAAATCACCTCCCAGTTTCATGAGTTGTTACTGACAATGCTGGAGCAAGGGGCTCTTTCGCCGTCGGAGGCGGTGATTGTGGTGGTGCTGAAGCCTGGTAAGAACCCTGAGCTGTGTTCCTCCTATCGCCCCATATCGTTACTAAATGTCAATGCCAAAATGGTCACTAAAATCCTGGTAAACCGACTCAATTCGATGACCCTAACTCTAGCTCATGGGGATCAGATGGGGTTTATGCTGGGCAAAGGCACAGACATTAATCTTCTCCATCTATACACAAATATCACTCAAGCGACTGCTACTGAGCCTCGCTAGATTCTGAGAAGGTCTTCGACCAGGGCCCATGGCCGGATTAAGAGCATTATGGGCCCTGGTGCTGAGGATTTTAGAGGGCCTTGAGGACTGTGCATCGGCGTGCGCCCTGAGGTGAAAGAGTGCAGCGGCACAGGCCCAATGCTATGGAAATCCCAGGCTTCCATAAAAGCCCTGCATTGGCGTGCGTGGTGCTCCCTGAGGTGAGGTTGAAGGGCACAACTGTGCAGCCCTAACACAACAGAAGCTGAACACCTGGCTCCCATTAGGACTGCCCTATGTGCTCGTTATTAATCCCACCACCCAGCTCAGGTGGTGCATGCAGGGACGTATCATCAAATCAGTGGGCCCGTGTGCAAGATCCCAAGTGGGCCCCCCCCCCCAAAAAAAATGTGGGAAATGCAGCAAAAAAATGGCTGTGGTTTAACCACTTCGCCACCAGGCCAATTCTGACATCTCTCCTCCTAGAAAATTACTCAGAACCCCCAAACATTATATATATTTTTTTAGCAGAGATCTTAGGGAATAAAATGGTGGTCATTGCAACTTTTTATGTCACGCGGTATTTGCGCAGCAATTTTTCAAACGCGTTTTTTTTTTTTTTTTGGGAAAAAAAAGTTTCATGAATGAAAAAAAAAAAAACAGAATAGTAAAGTTAGCCCAATTTTTTTGTATATTGTGAAAGATGATGTTATGCCGAGTAAATAGATACCAAACATGTCACGCTTTAAAATTGCGCCCACTCAGGAAATGGCGCCAAACTTTGGTACTTAAAAATCTCCATAGGCGATGCTTTAAAAATTTTTACTGGTTACATTTTTAGAATTACATTGGAGGTCTTGGGCTACAATTATTTCTCTTGCTCTAACGCACGCGGCGATACCTCACATGTGTGATTTGAACAACATTTACATATGCGAGCGCGACTAACGCATGCGTTCGCTTCTGTGCGCGAGCTCGCAGGGACGGGGTGCTTTAAATTTTTTTTTTTAATGATTTATTTTACTTTTATTTTTTACACTTTCTCTTTAAATTTTTTTTTTTGATCACTTTTATTCCTATTACAAGGAATGTAAACATCCCCTGTAATAGGAATCTTGCGTGACAGATCCTCTTTATGGGGAGATATGGGGTCAATAAGACCCCACACCTCCCCTCTAGGCTGGAAAGACCGAGATCTGGAAAAAAAACGAGTGATCTCGGTCTTTTCCGCCGAGTAAACAGTCATTGTTTACATCACGTGACCCGGACGTGACGTCATACGGCGCGCCCGGGCCTCCGAGGCGCATAGAGATGACTGGTGACCATCTGGTCACCAGTCATCACTACACACAGCAACCGCCGGCGACTGATCTGTTCTCTGGGCCGCCGATGGCACGGGCAGCCCGGGAGAAGCACCGGAGGGCGGCGGGAGGGGGGGGGGCGTCCCCTCCCGCTGCCGATAAGAACGGACATGCGGCTGAACTGCCGCTATGATCATTCTTATGGTGCAGGGAATCGCCGGCGGAAAAAAACGATACCTGAATGATTCTGGTAGGCGCCGGCATCATTCAGATATCCCCACTCAAAGACAAGGACGTCTTTAGACGTCCTGCGGTCAGGAAGTGCTAAACGAACTAGTGGGTGTGGCTTAAAGGGTCGTGGCTCAATGGGGCTGTAATTTGAGTCTGGGAGATGGAAGAAGGAAGAAAGAGAGATAGGGAGGGAAGGAGAGAGAAGAGAAGGAAAGAAGTCGGGATGGATGGACAGCAGGCCCAGATCCTACACCACAATAGCAATCTGTGTATTCCAGAAAGTTTAATCAGCAGAAAAAGATACTCCAAACACCTGGTGTTAGCGCTTCAATCAACCCGGCACCATGGTTGGTATGGTGTCAGGATGATTGAAGTGCATTATTTCTTATATAACATTGTAATATAAAATGAAATCATTCAACTTACCATAATGCAGAATCAGTGAGAGCCATGAGCGTGTCACTTGCCATGTCGCCTGCGACTAAATGCCATCAGGTGTCCCCATCGGAGTCCCTCCTTTCATCAAGTGTCTCCAGCAGAGTCCCTCCTTACATCAGGTGTCCCCAGCAGAGTGCCTCCTTATATCAGGGTGTCACCAGCAGTCAGAATGCCTTCTTATATCAGCTATCCCCAGTGGAGCCTGTGCCGCCATTACAGAAGACCAGCTCTAATGGAGCATGGTCACTTGCTGAGGGGTAGAAAGAAGAGGCAGAGCTGGCTGCCAATAGAAATGGAGCTGCTGCCAAACCCCCTCCCCCTTTCCCACAACAAGACATAACAGCAGGCCACGGGACGGGGAGTTGGCGGCAGCTCCATTTCTATTGGCAACCAGATCTGCCTCTTGTTTCTTCTCCTTGGCGACTGACCATGCTCCACTAGAGCTGGTCTTCTTTAAAATGGCAGGTGCCTCCGCATCACCAGTGCCGGCCCCGGACCTCTAGCAGCGGGCGGCTCTGGTGATTCTCCGGGAATGCTCAAGGTCAATAGCCTTCTCCATGCCCGAGACCTGGGGCTTTTCAGGAGCACCTTCGGGGCTGTAGCCCTGTCAGCCCCCCCTTCAACCTAGCAGGCTGAACGAGAAAAATCTAAAGGGCTCAGGAGGAGCCACTGTACTAAAAATCTGATGTTAGTACAGCAATATCGCTGCTGAGCTATTGTGTTCTGCCAGGGGGACTGTCCCCACACTAGAACACACCGATCAGTACTCTCAGCCACTGACTAAAAGCGCTAACTGGATGCCATTCGGTAGACCTTTTCCGGTCATGTCCCTTCAACAGAAGTTGGCCAAATGGCCGGCTTCTGTCAGACCAGTTGCTGTAAACACATGCTGAACGTTGGAAATTTTTTATTGAACCGGTCGATGCCGCCTGACATTCAGCCTGTGTACAGGGCTATACCTGTGGAAACATAAGGGTTCCTCCTTTCACGGCCTGAGCATCTGATTGGCTGCCTGCAGCCTTTTATTATTGGTTGAATGAGATATCTATTTGACTACAGTACTCAGACATATCTTCTCACATTCAACCAATAAGAAAAGGATGCAGGCAGCGAACCTGAGGCTCAGGCTGTAAATACTGAGGAGCCCTTATATACAGCAGAGCAGCTAGTTAATAGTAACCCTGATATAAGGTAGGGGCAATTAAAAACGAGACACCAGGAGAGGGGAGGGGTGTCGCTTCTTTACTCATATTTTTTACCCCCTCACCTGGAGCCATTTGGGGTACAGGGGGCTCAAGCTGTGAATGGAGAGGACTGGAGCCTTTAATAATCTATTGCAGCAGAGCAGCCAGCCATTAACCCCTAAGTAATTCATGTAGCCGTTATTGGCTGGCTTCTCTTCTGCAATGGATTATTGACTGAATATTAAGGGCTCTTCGTTATTCACAGCCTTAGCCTCTGATTGGTTGTCCGCAGCCTTCTGTTATTGGTTGAGGCTAAAATAGCTCTCTGACTACAGTAATCAAAGAGCTATCCCAGATTCAACCAATAACAGAACGCTGTGGGCAACCAATCAGAGAACCAGCTGTGGATAACAAGGAGCCATTAATAATCCATATTAACCACTTCAGCCCCGGAAGGTTTTGCAGCTTTAGGACCAGAGCACTTTTTGCAATTCGGCACTGCGTCGCTTTAACTGACAATTGCGCGGTCGTGCTGCGTTGTACCCAAACGAAATTTGCGTCCTTTTTTTTCTCACTAATAGAGCTTTCTTTTGGTGGTATTTGATAGCCTCTGCGTCATTTCTTATCGCCGCTATAAACAAAAGAAGAGCAACCATTTTGCAAAAAAAACCCAAATTTCTTACTTTTTGCTAAAATTCAAATCCAAAAAAAAATATAAAAAAACATTTTTTTTCACCGTTTTTGGCCGATTTATATTCTTTCTCATATTTGCGATAAAAAAAATCGCAATCGGCGTTTATTGATTGATTTGCGCAAAAGTGGCCGCGTTTACGGATGATGAGAATT
>BLSH010464488.1:205611-220938 GCA_018402905.1 Glandirana rugosa
TCAACATTGGATCCCTACTAGTATATTAGTAGGATTAGTTACAGACATAGAAGATAATTATTAGTTCGTCAATTTACCCACCAAAAGTGTGCACTGGTTATTTTTCGTTTTGTTTTAAATCCGTCACGACATTCTTTAGGTAGAACCTCGGCCCTTTCCTTTATTAAGTCTAGTATTGTGTAGGTTCTCAAAGTAAAAGAGTTTTCGTCGTTGTAGAGGAGGACAGTGACCTACAAGAGAGCAGAGTTTATTTGTGTAAGTAATCATGTAATATTTCTATGTTTCCCTTGTAATCGGTGTATTATAACTATGTTATATAACACAGTAATCTGAAGTCGAAAAAGTACATTTTGTATGTTAGGGTTCCACTTTAAATATCTGTTAGTCTGGCTTGTTTCTGGCCTTATCTTGAGAGAATGTCTTATGCTCGGTTCTCATGAAAAAGCTGAAGTCTAATGACACAATATATTGTATCAATATTATGTGGCTAATGTTCCCTTTGTATCTTTATAATGTACTAATGAATGTGTTTATTTGAGACGAGAGAACATCCAGTGACAGGAGGAGATGTTGCTGCTTTTGAGAAAATGAAACTCTTGGATGTGTTATGATCTGAATTATTTCCTTTCCCGGCTCCAAGATGGATTTCTTACAGCACTGCCTAAATTTTGTTTTGCTTTTTATTGGTCACGTGTGAAAACCACCCATTTAACTGCTTGATTATTAATAGAAGATACAGACATTGATTAGGATGATTATATGATCATCCCTAGGTTACAACTCAGAACACATTTATGTTTTATGCATATTTTTTACTATAAAATTTTTTTAAAGCCCTCACTTTCAGTAGGATTACACATAGGCATACCTGTTGTACTGTGTTTCGGACTTCATTTATAGCCCCAAGACTGCAGTGATAGCTATAACCAGAACTGTAGTTCTGACAGAACACAACCCTGCCTGGATTCATGCCACTGGAGTAAAATTGGTAAAGAAGAGACCTGACCCAGAGGTCCCAGAAGCAAGAAAGGAGGTACTAACGGGGGCAGAAAGCCCTGACCTCAAAAAGGAAAGTCAAGACTAGGGGGTATTAACGGAGGTAGACAACCTTGACCCTGAAAATGAACTGCTACCTGAATTTTGGACAATGGCCCTTAATCCCCCTGATCCTACCCCCATTTCTAGTGATTTTGACTTTTCTCATGTGTACTAGTACAGAGGTGGTCATTACCCAAAAAGGGTAAAACTCCCAATCTCACAACATTCTGGTATAACACACCATATATATATGTATGTAGCCACCTTTACTTTTGACTACTGCCATATAGTTCACTGTCCTATAGTATTTTGTCAGTGTGCATTTTTATATTCATAGGGGTACATATATATAGATGTTCAAATAGGGGTTCAAGGTGAACTCAAGGCAAGAGATCAAGTGACAGCTGGGTTTGAATCACGTATCCCCATAATAACTGTTAATTAAAATGTAGAATGGATAAATTATAGTGACCAATGTTTTGGTAATGAATTCGGGCATAGACAATCCTTGGGATCAATACTTCGGGTGGTTCACTAGCTGGAAGCAAGCTCTTATTCAGCTAGGTCTTATCATATTCATCATACTCAGTTATAGGTTTAGTGGTATGCTGTGTTATTCCATGTTTTAGGAAAATGCTTAGTAAAGGAGTTGACAATCCCTCTATGTATTTCTCCCTACTTCCTAACCAGACAACCCTCTCAAATTCTGGCCAATACACTGAGTACATTAAAAGGCATAGACAAAAGAGAAAGAATCTCATCATACAAAAAAGATGGACATGGTCCTTTCTTTGCAGTAAGGAGACAAAGGATCCAATAGTTCTATGTCCACTAATTATCCCAGGAAAACTATATGTTCCTCATGATGTCTAGTATGGCCCTGGAAGTATGGAGAAAACCATGAAAATTGGTTTTAAGAGGGGATTATAAAGGGTAGGGAACCTATTATCCTCAATTACTTCATATTGTTGTATAAAAAAAATGCTGCTTTAATATTAGCAAGAAGTTTATGCTGACAAGGTTTTTGTCTTGGCACACAACATATCCTGTCCTTTAACTCACTGTCTGACCCTGTGAGGGTCACTTCTGAGTAATCACGTCATAACATCTTATCCTGCAGTACATCCTCTTTTGTAACTTGCTACATCATAACATGTTATCTTACCTTGCAGTACATCCTGTTTTGTAGATTGACTGTTTGTAACTAGTGTTGAGCGAACCCGGACTGTAACGTTCGGGTCTGTACCGAACTTTCGGGTGTCCCGGACCCGAACACGGACATTTCAAAAACGTTCGGGTTCGGGTTCTGGTAGTTGATCACGCATGTTGAATAGCTGCAGGGCAGCCAGTCAACAAGCGTTTCACTGGTTTGCCCTTAGAAGCCATCACAGCCATGCCTACTAATGGCATGGCTGTGATTGGCCAGTGCATCATGTGACCCAGCCTCTTTATAATCTAGAGTTACAGTGCTGCATGTCACATGCTCTTGGGTTAGGGTAGGGAGAGGAAGCTGCCGGCGTGAGGGAGAGATTACAGACATTTTAACATCTGATCCTGCATCCGGAGTGTCAGGGAAATAGACCCAGAACGGCTACTGCTGCCCATTTCCAACATGGCCGCGTCCAGCTGCCTGTACGAGTGGGCATGCGCCGACGCACACGAACGAACGTTCCGTCACGAACGCACGTTCCGTCACGAACGCGGGGATGCGCCGGGCACGCGCAGTAGCAAGCACATTGGCGCCCTTTGGGCTATTTAAACCTGTCACAAACAAAAAGGACTTTTCTGGATTATCTCAGCTCCCCTGTGTTCCTGTTTTCTCCTGATTGATCTCCTGTTTACCAGACTCGGCTTTTCCTGACCCTGCACCTGCTCTCCAGTCCTGATCCTCGGCTTGCCTCCTTGACCATTCTCCTGGCTTGTCCCTCTGCTGGCTCTACCAACTCTGCTATCCTGCGCATCCTTGTCCTGGTGCACCATCCCAGCTGCTTCCTCTGATCTAACCGTGTATGACCCCGGCTTGCCTTCTGACCTTGTCTCCATCTGACTCCCCACGGAGCCTTAAGCACACCAGCAACCACCAGCTGTTCCTGCAACTTCCTGCTACACAGTCTTCTGGAATTACCTGCTGGCAACCCGTGCTTCTTTGGGCGCTGCTCCCCTGTCTCATCCCCAGGGTAGCTGTGCACTTAACCGCAAGGAAAGCCCTCTAACATCTCGGCCTTGCACCTGCTTCCTGACAGTATAATCCAGCCAGAATGTCTGAGGCTGGTAGAGGTGCTTCTCCACTGGAGGCTCTGTGTCAACAGGTCGCTTCTCTCACCCAGGCCGTACAGAAACTGCAAGAAGGCTACTTCAGCTGGAAGGTCGGTTACAGCATCTAGCCGTGTCTCCCGCTCAAGCGGATCAAGCCTCTCTGCCCACCAGCTCTGCAACTTTGGAACGCTCCACCACCCATACCATGGTCGTTCCTCCTCCTGAGCCCAGGGTCCCCACTCTCGAAAGCTTTTCAGGAGATCGGAAGAAGTTCAGAGTCTTCCAGAATGCCTGCATGCTGTATCTCTCCCTACAGTCACGGACTTTTTCTCTGGAAACCGTTAAAGTGGGGTTCGTCATCTCTCTACTTTCAGAAGAACCCCAAGCATGGGCCCACAGTCTATTGGAGCAGAAAGACCCTGTCATCAATTCCATAGACTTGTTCTTTGAAGCCATGGCACGTCTGTACGATGACCCTCAGCAGGCAGCCACCGCAGAGGCCACTCTCCACAACCTTCTACAAGGGAAAAGACCTGTGGAGGACTACACTGTGGAATTCCATAAACTGGCAGCTGACACACAGTGGAATGAGGCTGCTCTGCGATATCAATATCGCCAAGGACTCTCTGAAGCCCTAAAAGATGAACTAGCCAGAGTGGCACCCCAGCTACCTTGGAGGGTCTGATACTACTGGCTACCCAGCTTGACAGACGTATGAGGGAGCGCCGCTCTGAAAGATCACAAAGCTTCCGACCTACCTGGATGCTGCCTAGGGTCTCTCTACCCCCAGCAACGGCACCCTCAGCTGTCTCAACACCTGAAGTAGAACCAATGCAGATTGGACTGGTCCATTCAGCCTTATTCCCTGAGGAGAAAGCCCGCTGTCGACAGGCCAACCTCTGCTTATATTGCGGGGCTTCTGGACATTTCCTCCGTACCTGCCCTGTCAGGCCAAGTAAGTCTTTCTCTCATTATCCGGTCCATCTTCCGCTGGTTGAATCCTCCCCATCTCACCTTGTTCTCCATGTGTCTCTGCAGGTGGCGGGAGAGGAGGTCCAGCTACCAGCCATAGTTGATTCCGGTGCCTGTAGCTGCTTTCTGGACTTGACCCTGGCCAAGAATCTTCACATCACATTACGTCCTAAGAAGCAGCAAATTTCCATCCGCTTGGCTGACGGCTCTCCGCCCAGTTCTGGGCCTGTTAATCAAGAGACTGTGCCTCTAGTTACCAAGACTCAATCCAGCCACCAGGAGTACCTCCGTTTTGACATCCTGCACTCCCCCCTGTTTCCCGTCATCCTGGGCACTCCATGGCTGCAGGCACATAACCCACAGATCGATTGGGCCAATAGGAAGATTCAGTTTTCTTCTCCATATTGTCAGAGCTGTTTTCCCCCCAGATTGATAAGAACTGCTAATTGCATGGCAGTTCAATCCATGGCCAGTAACCACCAAAACATCCCACCTGCCTATAAGGACTTTTCAGACGTCTTTGATAAAAAGAACGCTGACATGCTACCACCCCATCGATCCTACGGTTGTCCCATTGAATTATTGCCCGGTTCGGAAATCTCCTTTGGCCACATCTTTCCATTTTCAGAAAAGGAACTAGAGACTCTTCGGGCATATCTTGATGAAAACTTGGAAAAAGGCTTTATCCATCCTTCTTCGTCTCCTGCAGGGGCTGGCATTTTCTTCGTTGAGAAGAAGGATAAGACTCTTAGGCCTTGTGTGGACTACAGGGAGTTAAACAAGATTACCATAAAAAAACACTATCCACTCCCTCTTATCCCAAAGCTATTTCAAAGATTCCGCAATGCCCGGGTCTTCTCTAAACTTGACCTCCGGGGAGCCTATAACTTAATTTGCATCCGCGAGGGTGATGAATGGAAAACGGCATTCAGAACCCGCTTTGGGCACTTCGAGTATTTAGTGATGCCCTTTGGATTATGCAATGCGCCGGCCACGTTCCAGCATCTGGTGAATGGCATCTTCCGGGAGTTCCTAGACCACTTCGTCATTGTCTATCATCATACCACCTGATACGTAAATACCTAGATCATAAGTTATTGCACATGTACTACCAATACAACCATGGTGTGTACACAGATGTGGAAGTCTGTACCCCCCAGCTATAGGTTTGCGTACGACGGGGCACACAAAGTTCCCATCGCAACGCCCTGTACCTGGAGGTAGTGGGAGTCATCAAACAAAAAACATTCCTAGTAAGAATGTGTTCTAAAAGAGCTAGAATAAACTTGTTGTATTCAAAAAAATCCTGATGTCTTTCACTTAAGAATTCCCTAATTACGGCTAAGCCTTTGTGATGTGGAATACTGCTGTATAAGGCCTCAATATCAATTGCAACCAATTTGGTATTAGGAGGCACCGTCAGTCCGTCAATTCATCGCAATAAATCTGGGGTGTCCTGTATATAGGATGGCAATGAGGATACGTGTGGGCGCAGATAGCTGTCCACCAGACGACTGGCAAGCTCAGCATAAGTGCCCACACCTGACACAATTCGTCTCCCTGGGGGCTTCTCCATGTTTTTGGGAGTGCGTAAAACGTTGGTATCCGGGGTTTTTTTTACCCCTATGGATTCAAGAATTTCCTTAGTAATTGTCCCCTTGGAGTATGCATAACTGATAAGTTCATAAAATTCATTCCGAAACTTCAGGACACTATCTTGTGAGATTTCTCTATACCAATTTTTGTTATTTAGTATCTTTTTACACGTATCCCTATACTGTTGTGTGTCCATAAGGACTACATTGCCCCCTTTGTGAGACGGCTTTATGACAATATCTTTGTTGTTACTCAGCAATTTGAGGTTTTTGTTTTAAAAATTTTTGTTAGAAAACTCTTTGTTTTCTAGTGAGGTTGCCTTCCTGATATTTAGGGCTCTTTATCTGTTCAATTTCTTTGGTCACTTGTGTCACAAAAGCTGCCACATTAGGGTTAGTATTAAGAGATGGAAATTTAGTAGACTTCATTTTTGGGATTGCCGGGTGACCAAAACAAGAGGGGTCCAAGTGAGGAGAGGTGGGAGGGGAGGAAACACATGTCCCCTCACCCTCCACCCCTAGGGCCAAAGAAGCAACTGCCAAGGAATCGGCGTTACCATGGGTCCGTTCATGTACCTCATTTTCCTCCCAGAGGTCCATGAGGTCCTTAAGGGCCTGAACGTCCCGAACCTTAAATTGTTTCCACTGCTCTATCTGTATATCTTCCTGTCTCTTACGTTTTCGTTCTTCATCGAACAAAAACTTGTATATAAGTTTCCTTCCGAACATGTTAATATCCTTAACCAGTTCAAATATGTCCATGTCCTGCGTGGGACAAAAGCTCAGTCCCAAACTCAGGACTTCCTTTTCCACGTCTGTAAGTATGTGGGAGGAAAGATTTATGATGTTAAGTCCGGTGGTGCTTGCGTGAGTTTGGTCACAAAAGGGTTCAAAGTCGTTTGACCGTTTTTTGGAACTGGTGTCATGGGGTTAGTGGATTCCGGACGTTCCTCACGATTGTCCAGAGTGTGATTAGTTGTAGTTTTGGTATTGTATGTATGCTTTGGTGGTTGTGAGTTATGCCTACTTCTGGAGGTTTGAGTGCCATCATTATGTGTGTCATGTGAATGGGCCTGTGAACGTGATTGTGAGTGCCCCGAATGTGTTTGTGCTTGTGTCATACCGTGCTGAGTGGGGCCTGTTTCAGTGAGACGTTTTTTGTTATTGTTTCCCCACCGGATATTCCCTCGCCATCTTTAGGTCTTTTACGAAACTGACGATGCCGCCAATGTACTGATTCATTGCCCTGTACTGAATAGGAAAAATTAGATGTATTAGAGCTTTGAGAGGCATAAGAGGAATCTAAGTCCGTTCCCTGATAATCAGGCCTAGGGCCTCCCGTTCTCTGAAATTTAGAGAAACGTGGTCGCCTGGCCCCATGGATGGGCCACTTATAGACGGTGTGATTATTAAAAGCGAGTTTATCTCTGAGGTATTTCTGTTCTTTCTTTTGAATGAGTTCCCGATTGAATTTCTCAAGATGTAATTGTAATTCTTTGTTTCTAGTCTCATATTCTGAATGATCAGTGAGACTCTTATGTTGTGTATAAATTTGGTTAATTTCAACATCTACCTCATCCATTTCTTTTTGGTACTGGCCCAGCAATATGTTGATCATTTCCCCCGTACATTTCTTGAGGTTACCCTCCCAAGCCTCTCTCAACTCAGAAGAAATATTTCTAATGTTAGGAAAAATTTGAATTCTTAGACCTTTCGGATTTAGCCATTAATAGTAAAAAATAAAATAAAAACCCCAAAAATGAATTCTCATCATCCGTAAACGCGACCACTTTTGCGCAAACCAATCAATAAACGCCGATTGTGATTTTTTTTATCGCAAATATGAGGAAGAATATAAATCGGCCAAAAACGGTGAAAAAAAATGTTTTTTTATATCTTTTTTTTTTTTTGGATTTGTATTTTAGCAAAAAGTAAGAAATTTGTTTTTTTTTTTTGCAAAATTGTCGCTCTTCTTTTGTTTATAGCGGCGATCAGAAATGACGCAGAGGAGATCAAATACCACCAAAAGAAAGCTCTATTTGTGGGAAAAAAAGGACACAAATTTTGTTTGGGTACAACGTTGCACGACCGCGCAATTTTCAGTTAAAGCGACGCAGCGCCGAATCGCAAAAAGGGCTCCGGTCCTAAAGCTGGAAATCCTTCCGGGGCTGAAGTGGTTAACATTGTAATATTACACACAGGGGCGTAACGATAGGGGTTGCAGGGGTTGCAATTGCAACCGGGCCCCATGCTCCAGGGGGCCCATGTGCCTCCCTTGTACACCTGGATAGGAAGGATGGCTGGGGTGGCATTTAGAGGAACCAATCTCTTCCATTTTCCTCCTAATGGAGGAGATTGGTTCCTCTATATGCTGCCCCCGCCATCCCTGTGTCCCCCCACAGAGCTGCTGTCTTACCCCCTCCTCTCTCCTGCCAGCTGCTGTAGAAGATGTGTCATGATGGAGAGATGGGAACAGGTTGGTAAATTTGTCATTTACCGGCTCCTTCCTTTTCTGAATGGACAAAGTCAGTGATTGGTACCGATTGGTTCTTTCATAACTGAAGCATAGTAAACTGTTTTTACGATACTTCCATCTCTGAATGAATGGGAGGCTCAGTGCACAGCTATTCCTGTCCATTCATTCTATGCAGCTGAGGCCACACAGATGTTGCTTGAGGACTGAGGTTTGTTTAGACCCCTGATATCTCATCAAAGCCCCCCCCCCAACAAAAATTGTGATAAATTATAAAAATTGTAAAAGAAATACAATGAAATGGTAAAAAAATAATAAAATCAAAATAAACATTAAAAGCTACTGACACCAGTGAGAGAACTATCAGGATTGCAAAGGTCGTAATTGGGCCCGGGCCCTGGCATGTTACCACCATGAGGAGGCCCAAATATTGAAGAAAGGGGGCCCGCTGCAGAACTTGTGAAAGGGCCCCGCTGCGGTACCATAATAAAGGGACCCGCAATGGAAGTAGAGGGCCCCAGGATCAGCAGGAAAAGGGAAGGGTCCTGGCCAGGGGTCAGGGGGGCCCTTCATCATTTCTTGCACTGGGGCCCTGAAGGTTCTAGTTACGCCTCTGATTACACAGTATGCAATTATTCCATGCCTTATATATATATAAGTAGATAGAACCCTAGTATTCAGGTGCTTACATGTATAATTCTGTGCGATCCAAGGCGACACTCAGGGGGGCGGGACACAGGGGATTTCAAGACCCGGACTCCAAGGGTTATATATGCTGGAAAATGATGTACAGGTATGTAGGTGCTAGATAGAGGCTGCTAAAGGGCATGAAAAGTACTAAATGGTTTCTAATTACCTGCTATGTGTCAACAGATGGAATAGAACACAGTGCCCCCTACCATTTGGTGTGACCCGCACCCTTCAAACAGTGTGTGATTACCAGGCCGTCTAAAAAGAATAAGGGAGAATTCACCACAAAGAATAGTGTCTCCTTCTTATTCAATCATATGTATATTAAATGGGCGGGCATAAGGTCACACAAAACCAGCACAAAACAATATGTATAGCATACCCTTAGTGAGTGGCCGATCCGTGAACAGGGGGAAGGCCCAAGGGAAGAAGAGGAAAGAGAAAACGCATCCAAAAAAACGCTCAACCATAGGGGGCCACAGCGTGGAGGCAGCGCCACGGGACAATTCTGTTGGAATGGAGCCAAATTAGTGCTAAAGGAGCGGAATCAGCATATGCAAGTCCCTTTTAGATATACAAGTCCCTTTTAGGTATGGGTAGGTCCATCCTCCTAAACGAGTTTGTTCATACATCTATGAAAACCAGACCTTTTATCTTCCAGGCGGGGGGCTCCACACAATCGGACATCACGTGGACTGTCAAACTATTGGGATAGTCTACGTGATGTTCTGTGAGTGTGGGGCCTTCTATGTCGGAAAGACCAAGCGCCAATTTTGGCGAAGGATTAAGGACCATGTGTATTATGGTCATAAAAATATACTATCTACGCCTATTGGCAGGCACTTGAGCCTGTTCCATAATAGTAATCCTGCAGTGGTTCGTTTTGCAGCCCTAGAGAGGATCTTCCCTAATCCTAGGGGGGTGAATTTGATAAAATAATATTACAGCGTGAATCTCACTAGATATATCTACTCAAGGCCACAGAGGCACCAGGGTTAAATGAAGCGTTCAGCCTTAAGCCCTTTCTATAAGTGGACTGGGTAGAATTGATGCTGCTGATATTTGTCTGTAGTGCCTGGTTGTTTCCCTTTACCCCTTTATTTATTTCTCCTTGGTTCTTTCTTTAACCCAATCCGATTCTATCATCACCTTTTTTGTACATATATCCCTTGTATATATCTTGGTATGATACACTTCAGGCATTCTTACTTATGCACTACTGTGTTAAATGTATATTATTAATAATAATGTGTGGTTAAGGTATTTTTTGTTTTGTATATACAGGCTTCCATGTACTCTGTGCGGTCAGGGGCATTCATTCAGGGGCGAAATTTGTAACCCACGAGGTCGCTGACAACGTTAAGGTGTGTAGGGGCAGGACCACCCGAGTCTCTCCACGGACGAGTTTATCTCGCCCTTGTGGGTGCATCGCGGCTGGACCACGCCTCCCCCTTTTGCACACGCCACGCTCATTCTGAGCTAGCCGCGTTGTGTAGGGATACACACCTGGTCACGTGACCACGCCTTTTGGCGTGTTAGGCTTGCCGTACGATGCGGCGGACCGCGTCATGTGACCAGGTGGGGGAATATATATAACCCCAGCTCTGGCATGGACCGGAAGTGACGGGGACGCGACAGGAAGTATTGAAGTAAGTTAATGGACTCCACATGGAAGGCGCTTGTTTGGCGTACAAGGACCCAGATAGATACTCTTCATACATATGCTTACCTTTCCTTTTGTGCTCTCATAGGGGGTTTCTGTGCAGATTCCGGATAGCCAGGCGTCCCTAAACCAATGGATTCTATTTAAAGGTACATCCACAATGTAAATTCGGGATATGACTTTTTTTGTGTGTGGGGCAGTATTGTGGGTCCTTACTATAGTTTTTTTGATTCTCATTTAGGAGGATGGACCTACCCATACCTAAAAGGGACTTGTATATCTAAAAGGGACTTGCATATGCTGATTCCGCTCCTTTAGCACTAATTTGGCCCCATTCCAACAGAATTGTCCCGTGGCGGTGCCTCCACGTTGTGGCCCTCTATGGTTGAGCGGTTTTTTGGAATGCGTTTTCTCTTTCCTCTTCTTCCCTTGGGCCTTCCCCCTGTTCACGGATCGACCACTCACTAAGGGTATGCTATACATATTTTTTTGTGCTGGTTTTGTGTGACCTTATGCCCACCCTTAATATACAAATGATTGAGTAAGGAGACACTATTCTTTGTGGTGAATTCTCCCTTATTCTTTTTAGACGGCCTGGTAATCACACACTGTTTGAAGGGTGCGGGTCCCACCAAATGGTAGGGGGCACTGTGTTCTATTCCATTTGTTGACACATAGCAGGTAATTAGAAACCATTTAGTACTTTTCATGCCCTATAGCAGCCTCTATCTAGCACTTACATACATGTACATAATTTTACAGCATATATAACCCTTGGAGTCCGGGTCTTGAAATCCCCTGTTTCCGCCCCCCTGAGTGTCGCCTTGGATTGCACAGAATTATACATGTAAGCACCTGAATACTAGGGTTCTATCTACATATATATATAAGGCATGGAAAATTGCATATTGTGTAATGTGTAATATTACAATGTTAACTAAGTATTGTTTTTTGTTTTTTTGTATTTTTCTTTTGGTATTATCAGCTACCTCTGCAATTTACAGTTGTTATGAGTGGGGTCCTGAGGAAGCTCACAGCGAAACGCGTAGACTTCCACATCTGTGTATGTATACACACCATGGTTGTATTGGTAGTACATGTGCGATAACTGTTATGATCTAGGTATTTACGTATCAGGTGGTATGATCCCCATAATAAGGTTTTATTGATATGAATATGTTTTGATCTTGTTGCGATATAGGATGTACTAAATGTCTGTACATCCTTTTTAAATGTATATTTCAAATGAATAAACTTTTATATTTTTATAAAGCGTTTGGTGTTATCTCGTGGTGTGCCCATTTAAAACGTCCACATTGTGTGGGGTTACCCACAAGTTTTGTTTCTATTGTCTTAGGGACGGTGGCACAATATTCAAGAAGTCCCTTTTGGATTCAGAGATCACATGTCAGGAGAGTTTTGGCAACATTGAGAGAACACGGACTTTATGTAAAAGCTGAGAAATGCGACTTCGAAAGAAGCTCAATACAGTTCCTGGGGTTCATCATCTCCACTGATGGTATTTCAATGGACCCCCAGAAAGTCAAGGCTATTACTGACTGGCCCGCTCCCACTGATAAGAAAGGGGTACAGAGGTTTGTGGGGTTTGCGAATTTCTACAGGAGATTCATTAAGAACTTTTCGTCCATCATCACTCCTGTCACCCACATAACGCAGCAACATGTGAAGTTCCAGTGGTCTACCGAGGCTCAAGCAGCCTTCGAAAAACTAAAGAACCTTTTCATCTCAGCCCCGGTTCTGCAACATCCTGACCCTGCCCTGCCTTTCATCCTTGAGGTGGACGCATCAGAAGTTGCTACAGGAGCAGTTTTGTCACAGTGGCAAGGGTCCAAAGCACTACTTCATCCCGTTGCTTTTTCCTCACGTAAGATGAGCCCATCCAAGAGGAACTATGATATGGGAGACCGAGAGTTATTAGCAATTAAAATGGCTCTGGAAGAATGGAGGTACCTCTTGGAAGATGCAGCACATCCCATCATGATCTTTACTGATCACAAAAACCTAGAATATCTCCGAACAGCGAAACGTCTGAGACCCCGACAAGCCCGTTGGGCACTTTTTTTTTCCCGATTCAACTTCCACATAACCTTCCAGCCGGGTTCCAAGAACAGTAAAGCTGATGCCTTATCCCGCATGTTCCCTGACATTCCAGAAGCCGTGGTACCAGATGCCATTCTGTCCAATCAGAACTTCCTTTTGCTACAGCAAGACCTGGGAGCATCCATTAAACAAGCCTCGGCCCAATGCACCGCTCCAGAGATTGTCTCACTGAGAAATCAGGAAGGTTTTTTTGGCACCAGGGGAAGATTTTCATTCCACAATCAGTCAGTATACAGATCCTTAAGACTTGTCACGACCATCCTTTGGCATGACATTTTGGAGTCCGCAAGACTACAGAACTCATTCAGCGCTCCTTTTTGTGGCCCACCCTGAGAAAGGACTGTAAAGCCTATGTGGACTCATGTACCATTTGCCAATGTTATAAAGGGGCTAACACCAAGGCGTTGGGTTTGCTAAGGCCATTGCCAGTTCCTGAACAACCTTGGAAGCAAATCTCAATGGATTTCATAGTGGAGCTTCCCCCATCAGAGGGTCACACAACAATTTGTGTGGTAGTTGACCGCTTGTCCAAGATGGCACACTTTTTGCCCATGATGGGTACTCCCTCAGTCAAGGACACTGTTGACCTCTTCATCAGAGAAGTACTCAGGCTACATGGACTACCTGACAGTATTGTTTCAGATAGAGGGGTCCAGTTCACCTCCAAATTTTGTAAGAGCCTTTGTAAGAGCCTGTCCATAGATGTCTGCTTGTCATCGGCCTATCATCCCCAAAGCAATGGGCAAACGGAAAGAACAAATCAGACTCTTGAGCAATACCTGAGATGCTTTTGCTTGTCCTCTCAAGAGGACTGGTGCTCCTTGCTCCCTTGCGCAGAGTTTGCATACAATAACTCCACACATGCAACTACTCAACAATCCCCCTTTTGGGCGAACTACGGATTCCACCCCTCTTTTCTACTCACTTCCGTCCCCGAAGCATCAGTACCAGCAGCACAAGACCGCCTATCATCTATCCAATCTAACTATCGGACCTTACAGGAAACCATGAGGAAGGCGCAGGAGGACTACAAGAAGCAATTTGACAAGAGGAGGAGGAGCTGTCCGGGATTCAAGGTCGGCGACAAGGTATGGCTCTCTTCTGCTAATCTCAAACTGTCTTGTCCTTCCAGGAAATTGGGACCAAGGTTTATGGGACCATTTGAAGTCAAGAGGGAGATTAACCCAGTAGCCTTTGAACTGGCATTTGATTGTTTGAGTCTGGGTTGGCGCTCCCCTGATATAACGGTGTGCCAAATTCTTATTTATCTATAGTAGGTATCTCTTTCATATATGGTTCTGATTGTGGGTATAGAAAAAAATACGTTATATGTAATGGTAACCAAAATTTAAAATGCTAGTGTGCCAATATTGCTATGTAGCGATGGGGTGAGTGTTTTTGGAATGTAATACTGGAAACAGATGTGCCTTGTCGGATGCTAAATAAAATGATCTGTCCCCCTAACTTTCAGTAAATAAACGTATTAATGTGCTAGTATCGTGTTGTCATGTGACAACCCCAGTTACACACAGTCCAAGTAAAAAAATACAAAGAATACTGCTGATAGTGCTTATCGTTTTGCAGATACAGGCTAAAGCGACTATATCACTTTCCTAAAAATGATAATGTGCTAATATCATATATGTATTCACGTTGCCCTGATATTTTAAGGTGCTTGTACAAAGTGATATATAGAGGTGCTGATAAATCTTTACATAAAATGTATCCAACAATAGTGTTAAAAGTAATAATGTGCTAGTATTGATGTGCTAGTATCACAGAAAACAAGGACCGTAGCTATCCCGAGTTACTGTGATATTAAAGTGCTTATGCAAAGTGATATATAAGGTGCTATTGAGTCTCTTCAAAAAATATATTGAATGAAAATAATGTGCTAGTATTAATGTGCTAGTATTACAACTTGCAAAAACTTAAAACCATGAGTCTGTTGCACTTAGTCCTCTATCTGTTCACAGCAATAGCCAACATCTATTTCTCAATGGTGCAATTAAGTGTCCATAAGATATGGTCCAAAATACATAAATCCTTATTGAGACACGCGTGCTCCCCGATTGCCACCCTGCTTACCGGACAGCACCACCCCACACAGGGGTAAAGCGCAGAGGCGCCTGTCTCAGGCAGGTGTGTCAGGGATCCTCCGATTGGTGGTTGGTCTCTCCTCTCCAGATTTTTTCTCCCGGGGATATTTCTCCAACAGGTCGTCTCCTTTTCCAGGCGGGTCCCAGGTCCTATGGGCAGATGGTGATCTTTCCTTCATGATGTGAGTTCCAGGGGGTTGGTATCATGATGGATCCTCCAAATTGTGTGGGATGTCCAATTCATGGAAGGAATGGGAACAACTCCATAGCGTGATTCAGTTTTAAAATGAGGTTTATTTCTTAGAACAAAAATCATACACAAGTCCAATCATGCAGTTGCTCCAAAACAAAAGTAAAAATAGTCACTCTGTCGTCCAGGCCACTTTCCTCCTAGTGTGTAGGTAAATCCTCCCTATTGAT
>BLSH010464488.1:235725-252222 GCA_018402905.1 Glandirana rugosa
GTCGGCAGTGACGAAAGATAAGAAAAACTTTAACGTTTATTCATCTTCTGTATTATACCTCCGTAATAAACTGATTTTCCTACATCGCGGGGGTATCACTTATCCACGAATCCACTATCTACAAACAATCCTTTCCGTTTAAATCAGTCCGGACTGACAACACGTCCGGACTTACAAAACTAGACCCGTCTCCTCACCGGGTCCTTCTCGACCTCTGACGTCCTTGTGGGGGAACCAATGAGGAGGGGAAACCGAGGTCTCACAAGACCTTTTCCCCTACCTCCTCCTCCACCCTTAAGGAGGCCTGCCCCCTGCCAATCCAGGTTGAGGATTGGTCCAGGCTCCTTAAAATACTTCAGAAAGTCCCACCTCCTCCTCCATCCCCTTTTCCAGAACACTCTGGAGCCAAAGGGGAGGAGTAACCAAGGGGGTGTTCCTGCAGTCTCCAGCTCTTCCTGGGCCACTCCTCTGCCCAGATCAAAACATTCAGGCCTGCACAACAGTCAGGCCTGACTAAATTTGCCTTTCCTAACAAACATCTATCACCTAAGCACCTATTCACTATGGGGGCGCTACATCCTTTTAGTCAAATAATGCCTCCATATTATGTCTTCTACTTATTTGCAATTTCAAAAAGAATAGAAAGCAGTGACGGCTGGTGTTTTTTTTTTTTTGGAGGGGGGGTGGCAAACAACCACCCCCCATTGGTCAGCGGCACCCCCTCACCTACCGGCACTTACCCCATTGGTTGCGAGCGGGCAGTGGCTGGGTTCCTGCCGGCAGCAGACTTCTATGGAAGGACTTCTGTGTCTTCTATGTAACACGGCGGCTTCCGCCGTGCAGCGCCTCCCTCCTTCTCCTAGGCGCCCAATAGGATCGACTGTCCTTTAAGTCAATCAGGTGACGGGTCTCATACCCACTTCCTCATTGGCCAGAAGGTGAATCAGTGTGGCAATAGCGAATATTCATTCACTAGTGCCACATAACTGGGTGAGACAAGGGCGCAGTGCTCTGTGCCCCAAGCCCACCCTTTTTGGAAGCCTATTAGAGCCTCTGGCTCTAATCACGTGCTTCAAAAAAACCCTCCCCCCCATTGGAATCCATAGTTCCGTGCCCTGCTATGTAGATCAGGGGGCTGGATGCATGGCTAGGGGGATGTCACCCGTGCGCCCCTAATGGACAGGCCGCCACTGATAGAATGTGTGATCTCTCCAAGAATGTCACCTGTATGGCCAGATTTAGATGTTCTATGAAATACTGCTCTCTTGTTTTAAGATAAATGTGGTCAGACCATGCAGTGGTACCACAAAAAAAAAAAACCTGTGATGAGAACATACTGACACATACTACATACAGAAAATATATACGTATAAAATAATAGCTTTTTCCTGAAGGTCCTCTGGTCGGTCTAATGACATCATGGGGGAGATTTACTGAAAACTGGAGAGCCAATGGCTCAAAACTGGAGCCAATCAGCTTCTAACTTCAGCTTGCTCAATTAAGCTTTGACACAATAACCTGGAAGCTGATTGGTTTCTATGCAGAGCTGCACCGATTTTAGTAAATCAAGCAGAATGCGTCATCATAGTCACATAAGAAACATTTTGGTCAGTAGTACAGTAAGCCCAGGCTCAGGCTAGGGACACCCCAGCCATTCCTTCTTCCGTTGTAGCCAATGCCAGCATCCCCCAAGTCAGTTGGCTTCTGAAGCTACGGGGTGTCACTCCCTCTGTCATGTGACAATGCTTGGGCCTAGTGATTGGTTGCTGGACCCATATATGGTCATATAGGAGGTCACATGCTCCCCCCATACCTGGAGGCACCCGGTAATTTTGTTGGCCATGGCAACAAAAGAAGCAGTGGTGGAACTCTGGCAAATTAAGTATCTTGGGGTTGGTGGAGCAGGATCTTTAAGGTCCACCATACAGTTGACAATCTGACCATACAATCTTAGTACAATCAGCTTTAGACTTAAGCCTCGTACACACGGTTCGACGATCGTACGTACGATCGTCGCAAATCGTATGTTGGCTGTTGTATGTAGCATACTGACTGCACTACACGATCGTACGACCGCGGAAAGAACGTTCAGGTGCTTGTAATTAGCATCCGGCCGTTCCTGACATCTGAGCATGCGTGTTTTGCACAATACAACTTGTTGTACCAACTGCTCTGTACACACGATACAACGGTCGTATGACCGCTTGTTGGTACGACCAAGTTTTCTAGTTTGCTCCTACAACTCCCCTTGACGACCGTCGTATGTTTGACTGTTCTAATCGCGCATACGAACGATCGATATCGCATACAACGGTCGTGAGTACGACCTGCTGTATACAACCGTCGAACCGCGTGTACGAGGCTTTACCAAAACCATGTATTATGAGGACCTACCTAATCTAACCAATCAATCTGTATCCAATCAGGCTGACCCTTGTGCTACATAGTTTTTGGTAGATCTAAAGGAGATTGTAATGTGGTGGTGAGCATAACTCAAACACTGCCATTATGCCTCAAATAGGATGTCAGAGCAGAATGGGATCTCCCATGGACTGTTAAGCTGGCCATAGAAGGATCAAATCCCAGCTGGTTCAGCAGGGAGCGGCCTAGATTTGGTCCATCTATGAGCAGGCTGGTTGTACTGAACTTGATCCATCAATTGACTTCAGTACAATCAGCTGGATTTTTTCCATATGATCACAGCCGCCAACAGTGACCATTGTGTTCTGCTGGCAGGGAAGTCTCCCCACCAACAGAACACAATAGTGCTGCAGGAGGGGTTACCCCATCAACACTGACTGTGTTAATGGGGGAATCAAGCTATTTTCTTTCCTTCCCCCATGGTGAAAATTGTATAATCTATGGTCTGCTTTATTTGAACATAATTCCATTCTCTTTCCTGAACATAATATTGAAGAGTTGCCATTATAAGGAATGCACAAATAAAACAGAAAAAACAGTCAGCAGATATTGGACACTTCAGTATATATTGGCCAATAATTCACAGTCATTACCATTTGGTTTATATATTAAATATGGCTTTTAGCTTCTTACTGACACAATCAGTCACATTTGTACGACTCCAAAGTTGTACCTCCTTTGAAGTGCAATTTTGGATGGGTGCAACTTGGATACGACTTTGGCTTTGACCAGTGATAATGGAAAACTGTTGCATTGTATAACATTCCGGTACGACTTTCATGCAACTTTTGAGGGTTAACATTGAAGTCTACAGCCCTCAAGCTTCATGAAAGTTGGACGAAAGTAGTGCATGAACTCCTCTGAAGTCACTGCAACTTTAAGTCGTATATATATGAATGGTTATCAATGGAAAGCATGGGGAACGGCTTGTCATGCGACTTTGATGTTCAAAAAAAAAATTTGTTTAAATTAACATAGTGCACTGTGTTTGGGCGCCGGACACAGTGCACTATAGGAAGCGTGACGTCGTTGCAATCACATGATTGCAGGCGTCACGCTTCAGTGGCAGGGTTTAATCCTGCCTTGAGGCGCTTTGCTCTGCGCATCAAGCCGTCTATTGGCTCCTGGTACTGTCAATCAATCACCGCCGGATTGATCTCGGAGGAGCCTCAGCGTCACTTCTGGCCATGGAGACTGGAGAGAGAAGCCGGACTCCAGTCTCCAGTATACTCACCGCAAGCGCTGCCTCTGCATACAAACAGCCGCTGGCCACATGCTGATCTCTGCACACTCCTGCTTGCCTGCCTATTAGATGGGATAAGTGCGGGACTTGTCCCGACTTCGGGTAGGGGCAGCCGTGAACCCCTATCTTGTGACTGTATACACTATCTGGGACTGTATGTACCCCTATCTGGTGACTGTATACACTATCTGGGACCCTGTATACCCCCTATCTGTGACCCTGTATGTGCAATACTCTGCATGGAGATTCCTATGACATGTCCTATGCGCAATATTCTGCATGGATCTTCCTATGACATGTACTATGTGCAATACTCTGCATGGAGCTTCCTATGACATGTCCTATGTGCAATACTCTGCATGGAGCTTACTATGACATGTAATATGTGCAGTATTCTGCATGGAGCTTCCTATGACATGTCCTATGTGTAATGCTCTGCATGGAGCTTACTATGACATGTAATATGTGCAATATTCTGCATGGAGCTTCCTATGACATGTCCTATGTGTAATACTCTGCATGGAGCTTACTATTCCATGTAATATGTGCAATATTCTGCATGGAGCTTCCTATAACATGTCATATGTGCAATACTCTGCATGGAGCTTCCTATGACATGTCCTATGTGCAATATTCTGCATGGAGCTTCCTATGACATGTCCTATGTGCAATACTCTGCATGGAGCTTACTATGACATGTAATATGTGCAGTATTCTGCATGGGGCTTCCTATAACATGTATTATGTGCAATATTCTGCATGGAGCTTCCTATGACATGCACTGTGTGCAATATTCTGCATGGAGCTTCCTATGACATATCCTATGTGCAATATTCTGCATGGAGCTTACTAAGACATGTCCTATGTGCAATACTCTGCATGGAGCTTCCTTTTACGTGTACTATGTCCAATACTCGGCATGGAGCTTCCTATGACATGTACTATGTGCAATATTCTACATAGAGCTTCCTATGACATGTCCTATGTGCAATATTCTGCATGGAGCTTCCTATGTCATTTACTATGTGCAATATTCTGCATGGAGCTTCCTAAGACATGTCCTATGTGCAATATTCTGCATGGAGCTTCCTATGATATGTACTATGTGCAATATTCTGCATGGAATTTCCTATGACATGTACTATGTGCAATACTCTGCATGGAGCATGGACCGCCGCAAACCCCTACCTGGTGACTGTATACACTATCTGGGACCGTATATACCCCTATCTGGTGACTGTATACACTATCTGGGACCATATATACCCCTATCTGGTGACTATATACACTATCTGGGACCCTATATACACTATCTGGTGACTGTATACAGTATCTGGGATCCTGTATATCCCTATCTGGGACACTGTATACCCCTATCTGGGACCCTGTATACCCCTATCTTGTGACTGTATACACTATCTGGGACCCTGTATACCCCTATCTGGGACCCTGTATACCCCTATCTGGTGACTGTATACACTATCTGGTGACTGTATACACTAATTGGGACCCTATATGGGGCTCTGTATACCCTATCTGGGACTCTGTATACCCTATCTGGGTTTCTTTATACCCTATCTTGTACCCTGTATACCCAATCTGGGACCATGTATACCCAATCTTGGGCTCTGTATACCCTATTTGGGGCTCTGTATACCCTATCTGGGACCCTGTATACCCTATCTGGTGACTGTATACCCTATCTGGGGCTCTGTATACTGCTATATGGTGACTGTATACTGCTATGTGGGGCTCTGTATACCCTATCTGGTGCTCTGTATACTGCTATATGGTGACTCTGTATACTGCTATATGGTGACTCTGTATACTGCTATCTGGGGCTCTGTAAGTGTATACTGCTATCTGGTGACTCTGTATAATCCTAACTGGTGATGCTGTGTACCACTATCTGGTGATGCTGTATACCCTATCTGGGTATGCTGGGCTGTATACTCCTGACACAAGGGGTGGAAACTATAAGGGGTGAGGCTTATGAGAAGTGGGAGGGGTCAAAAAGGAAGGGCGGGGTCTGCCCCCCATCCTAAAATTTCACCAGCCGCCACTGGTCCATATTAATTATAAGGCCTCATACACACGGACGTTTTTTGACGCCGGGGTTTTCTGCAGCTCTCCATGTTAGTCAATGGCCCCATAAAAACGCCAACATTTTTGAGCTGAAGATGGCATCGCCGTTAGTGAGCTGAAACTAGAACCCACGGCCAGCGCGTTCTGAGGCTGTAAAGTTTTTTGACGCCAACGCCGCAAAACGCCAACTAATACTGTACCGGCGTTTTTTGACGCTGACGTTTTTAGGTTGAAGAATAGCAGAGGGATGATTTTTTTTTTAAAACGCCTATTGATGCCGACGCTCACTAACGCCGATGCATAATGCTGAAAAACGCCGATTTTTTTTCCTTGACGTCGGGCCCAACGTTTTGTTTCTTTTTTTAGAAACGTCTGTGTGTATGAAGCCTTAGCCATAAGGCGGAGAAGTCATCACCCACAGGTGATCACTGCATAGTAATTACATGCAAAGGGCCGTGATTAGCTGTGGGAGTCGCAGCTTCTTGTTGCTTTCAATGGAGCTGCCCACTGCAACTAATTACCGGGAACCCCCCCACTGAGGTTCTTGCATATAAACGATGTTGGGCCATTCACAAGTGTGGATGTAGCCTAAAGAAAAACACTTCTTCCCCATTTGGTGCTCAATTTACATTGAAATGTCAGCTTCTATGCATTTCTTAGCTGCCCAGGATCAAAGCTGTGAGGACCTCCTGGTAATGCCAGTTTTCTGTGACCAAGATGGGAGGTGGGGGGTCAGCGCCACAGGACCTGGGAAGATAAACAGAGAAAGCCAGCAGAAAGATTATGTACCTGTTATTGTATTCATTAAATTAAAGGTGTGGACAATACCTATGTATTATAAAGATATACACCAGGAGGATGATCCTGTATGACAGGGATATGCAATTAGCGGACCTCCAGCTGTTGCAGAACTACAAGTCCCATGATGCATAGCAAGACTCTGACAGCCACAAACATAACACCCAGAGGCAGAGGCATGATGGGATTTGTAGTTTTGCAACAGCTGGAGGTCCACTAATTGCACATCTCTGCTGTATGAGAACAGAGCTTGCTATAAAATACTCTGAACCTTTTGGTGTCACTCAACTGTGACTAAACACAATTGAATAATTAAACAAAATGTGAGTAAAACAAAACCAGCGTAAATTAAATATACAATTGCCTTAAATGCTTGTGTACTCTTGCTCAAACATCAACCCTCTGAGCAATCCCTTGAAACATCACTGCAGATATATTGTGAAACCAGTTCCCACAATACATAAAGTGCTTTGTGCTAATAACTGTGAGCTATCATTCAAAAAAATGTATACTTTAAAATATCTTCCAAGCAAATATCATGCAATAAAATTAATTCATAACAATCAAAAAATTGTGCATAAAAACTCATACACTGTGCAAGTCCTTTGTGCAAAAATGTGTCCAATGTGCATACAAAAAGGCAATCCAATAGGTTTTATATCAATTCTTGTGTCTTTAAAGAACCTCCATACGTGAAAGACCCAGGGGAGGGCTGGGCCAGGAGGCAGGGTGGCAGTTACCCCCCAGGCCACCCTAACTTACATTCAAAATGGCTAACAGCCGCTGCCCGCTCACACTTTTTTCTTCTTGTGGAGGAAGGAAGTAGGGGCCAGTGGCACAGCCACCAACTAACTGCAGGCAAATGGGGGTCGCCCAGGGCCGACCCTACCATGGATCCCGCTAGGCCCATTGGGCTGCCTAGGGGGGGTATCGCTGGATTACACAGGTGGGCATGGATGGTGAGCTGATTGGCTGGTTCAGTGTGCCACTTGACTGGACTTGCCCCCCAGGCCTAAGGCTGCCAGCCCTCCCCTGGAAAGACCCCTTCTTCAAAGTGCCCGTGCTTTCAGTGCATCAAACCACCATGTGCAGAAAGAAGCAAGATCCCTACTTACTGGACCTTGTGGACCCTCTTGTCATATGACAAAGAGAAGTCACAGTAGGCTTATGGTCTGTTCCCCGACCTAGGGTTTCCCCCCATGTTGCTTTGTCGAGTATCACCGTTGGCTATCCAGGGAAGTATCATGCAAGAATAAGAAGGAGACCCCCCATAGCGTAACTTGTAGATACATTCTTTATTTGCCAAACATATACCGTTACAGCAAGGGAGATTTCTTCCCCAATTCTTTTCCTCAAAAGCTCCTAGTACGACTCTGCAGTGTCAGCATGCGTTCCAGATAAGCGTGACCTCGCACACCGTGCGTTTCGTCACTTCCGTAACGTCTTCAGAGATCACCTATGAGATACCTATGTATTGGTGGGGTTGGTTGGGGTGGGGACCTCACTGCAATTGTAATTTTTTTTCTAGCGCTAGGGTTGGGTTTGAAAGTTGATGTGCAGCGAACAAAGAATGGTGCAATGATGGCATTGTTCGAAAAATTCTGATTCTGGGGACACGGGGCTAACCAAATGTCCCCAAAGGGTTGGTTGTTGGGGGTGAGAAGTCCAATGGACTTGATCGAAAAAAGTCAGAATTTTTCGATCAATGCCATCATGGCACCATTCTTTGTTTGCTGCACATCAGCTTTCAAGCCCAACCCTAGCACCAGAAATAATTAAATTGCAGTGAGCCCCCCTCCCCCACCAACATACATTGCAAGGCTTAAATTCTCGTTAAGTCCAGGAGTAGATGAATAAGGTCCTTCACTCCTCACTGTGCTTCCTGTCCCCCAAAACCTCTTGATTAAGGCGCTCTAGCCAGTGGTCACATCAGGTACAATGCAGGACCAAGAGCCCGACGTATGTAAGGATGGCGAGGGCTACCTTCAACCTGGAATTGGACAGCAGAGGAGAACGTCAGGGGAGCTACCCCTAGACCTATCAAATAATAACTCTTGTAAAGGTCTTTCTTTTGTAATTCCTGCTGCTCAGCTTTAAAGGCTAAATTCAAATCTTTTTTGCCCCTACTTCTCGTATGGATCACAGGGGTGCAGTTTGTTCTGTACTCCTGTGACCCGTTTTAAGCTGGCAGCGGGCTAAATTACGCTGTCAGCTGATGTTACTGATCCTGACCAGACGCTGGATCAATCCCAACTTTACAGTCAGAATTCACCCAGGTGCCTGGACCAGCAGCCGGCTCAGCCTCTCAGCAAGCCACTCTGACATTGAGCCAGCCATTCCCATCCCCTCCACAGCCCAGCACTTCAGTGAGCACTGGGGGGGCAGAGCAGAGAGCCAGTGACTGACAAGACACCGCTCTTTGCTGAGAACGAAGGGGAGAACTGAGCGATCAGTGGTGTTTGATCACGCAGTTCTCAGTGCAGAGGTGGCGGGGGACAGATGCAACATCAGATCAAAGCTGCATCCACCTAAGGTAAGTATACTTTTTTTCTTTTTTGGAAACCCCATACTTGTTTAAAAGCTAAGTTCACTTTTAAACCACCTCAATACCGGGCACTTTCCCCCCCTTCCTGCCCAGGCCATTTTTCAGCTGTCGCACTTTGAAAGACAATTGCGTGGCCGCTCAACACTGTACCCATATGAATTTGTAATCATTTTCTTCACACAAATAGAGCTTTCTTTTGGTATTTAATCACTGCTGGGTTTTTTATTTTTTAATAAAAAAAAAAAGAAGAAAGACCGAAAATTGTGAAACAAAAAAAAAGTGTCTGCCAGTAAATTTTGTAAATGAGTAATTTTTCTCCTTCACTGATGTGCGCTGATGAGGCTGCACTGATGGGCACTGATGAGGCGGCACTTATGGGCACCGATTACGTGGCACTGATGAGGAGGCACTAATATGCCTCCCTGATGGGCACTGATAGGCGGCAGTGGTGGGCATTAATGGGCCGCACTGATTGGCGGCAGTGGTGGGCACTGATGGGTGGCACTGACAGGCGGCATGGATAGGCAGAACTGATGGCAGGCACTAATGGGCAGCATTAATGAGCAAGCACTGAAAGGCTGCACTGATTGGCATCACTTATGGCCACTGATTGGTGGCATCGATGAGCGCTCAATAGCGGCTGTTCTGGGGTGCCGTCATATGACGTCCACCCAGAACGAGAGCAGCACCGCTACTCCGTCATTTGACGGTGGGCGGGTGGCAAGTGCTTAAAAACATTATAAATGGACACATTTCTGTAGGTAAAAAAACGTGCATTTTTTTCAGGAGATTGCAGAGCATTGCACATGTGATCAGCAGTTCCCGGGTGTAAAGTCCGGCTCCTGCAGGCACTGTCTGTCTAGAGCAATAGGCCATAGCTGTGTACAGGCCCTCTGTTTTAAAGGTATAGGAAGTGTCAATGAGCTCCGAGAGCACTCACCAGCGCCCTCACAGTTCACTGAGAACTACAAGCCATCTGCTGCGGTTTAAATGCGAATGACGCAGCTTTGTGGGCGGAGCTTATCAAAGCCGCAAGGTTTTGAAATTTGACAGCGGGAGTAGGGAGAAGGTCTCCAACCCGCAGTCATGGGGGGGTAACATGTTGAATTCATCCTTTAAGGCCAGGTTCACATATTTGCAAACTGGATGTATATTTACCCGCATCCAATTTGTATAACATGTGAGTGTGACCGGCTCTCAATGGAGTTGGTTCACACATGTCCGGAGCGGGCCATGGTGCAATTTCAAAAAGGGTCCTGTGTGTTTTTGGGTTTGGTTCAGGTGCGAATTCAGGTAAAAATTTGCACCTCAATCACACCTGAACCGGTGACCAGAAACGCACCGGTCTGCTGCACTGAAACCTCAGCCGCAGATATGTGAACCCGGCCTAAAGCCTAGATGCAGCCACAAACTAAAACAGAAAAATCAGCACAAGGGACATAGCCTAGTTAGTAGGATGTGTCCCTTGTGTTGATTTCTCTTCTTTTAGCAGTAATCCTTCTCCTCGCCCAAATCCCTTCCTCCACGCGTGGTTCCCAGGCTATCCCACTCTACCCAGGAGACCGGGATCACATCACAGGTCTTCAAAATGGCAGGCAGGAGGAGACCAAGGAATATCAATTCCTCCATCTCTTCTGCTCAGAATGAAACCAGAAGTGATGATGATTTTTTTCACTTCCCTTTTCATAGCCCTTAAGGCCCGTACACACGGTCCGATGGTTGGTCAACAACGGTCGTCCAACAGCCTGTTGGCCGATAATCTGATTGTGTGTATGCGCGATTCTACAGCCGATTTCCAATCATCGTCCAACAAAAGTTGGACAACGAGACTAGAAAACTTGCATTGACCAACAAGGAGTTGACCAATTGTTGGCTCGTGTGTACAGAAGTTGACCAACCAAAAGTTGGGAGTGCAAACACGCATGGTCGGAATCCAGGAAGTGTTTGGTCGTCGTGTAACCTGTGTTCCTAATTCACAAATCACATTCACCTGAACTTCCTCGTTATACGCTCGGGACATGTCACTACGTTCGGCTTTGTTGGCCAACTACTTGGTTCATGTTAGTATACTAGACACATCCGCCGTCGCCCAATTTGGACAAAAGTTGGACGTTCGGTTGACCAACCATCGGCTCATGTGTACGAGGCTTGAGTCTCTGGCTAATACAACCAGGGACGCATGTAACGAGCCAATCCCTGTTTGGTCACATGCTTTGGAGGGCAGGGGAGCACCCATGTGCAACATGGGGTGTTGTTATTCCTTGCGATAGCAATAAAGTTAAATAAAAAATATAATAAAAAAAAATGGTTACAATAAAATATATTAAATAAGAAAAAAAATCAAATGTAATGCCTGTTGCCCGACAAATGTAAACCCGGCCCGGGGTGCATGCAAATATGTAAACTGAAATCGCACCACACGTGTATTGCTGCAAACGTCGGGGTGAGAACAATAAGTGCCAGAGCTCACACTTAACTCTGAACTGATGAGCTATAAAGTGTTCCCTATGGAGATTATTTGGTACTATTGTTTCTCATGATACACTTTATTATCAAAAGTATTGGGACGCCTGCCTTTACACTCATATAAACTTTAATGGCATCCCAGCCTTAGTCCGTAGGGTTCAATATTGAGTTGGCCCACCCTTTGCAGCTACAACAGCTTCAGCTCTTCTGGGAAGGCTGTCCACAAGGTTTAGGAGTGTCTATGGGAATGTTTGACCATTCTTCTAGAAGAGCATTTGTGAGGTCAGGCAATGATGTTGGATGAGAAGACCTGGCTCACAGGCTCTGCCCTAATTCATCCGGAAAGTGTTCTATTGGGTTGAGGTCAGGACTCTGTGCAGGCCAGTCAAGTTCCTCCTCCATGAAATTGTCCAAAATATCTTGGTATGCTGACGCCTTCCCTTCACTGGAACTAAGGGGCCAAGCCCAACCCCTGAAGATCAACTCCACACCATAATCCCCCCTCCACCAAATGATTTGGACCAGTGCACAAAGCAAGGTCCATAAAGACATGGATGAGCGAGTTTGGGGTGGCTAAGACTGGAACCCTACGGACTAAGACTGGGATGCCATTAAAGTTCATGTGCGTGTAAAGTCAGGTGTCCCAATATTTTTGACAATATAGTGTATGTTCACCTCTAGGTGCATGTACATCTTACATACAACAGTCTACTCCATTCTTTCAGAAGTGCATTTGTGAGGTCAGGTACAAACGTTGGATGAGAAGGCCTGGCTCGCAGTCTCTGCTCTAATTCATCCCAAAGGTGTTCTATCTGGTTGAAGTCAGGACTCTGTGCAGGCCAGTCAAGTTCCTCCACCCCAAACTCGCTCATCCATGTCTTTATGGACCTTGCTTTGTGCACTGGTCCAAATCATTTGGTGGAGAGGGGTTATTATGTGGGGTTGTTTTTCAGGGGTTGGGCTTGGCCCTTTAGTTCCAGTGAAGGGAACTATTAAAGAGGAAGTAAACCCAGATTGGGTTTACTTCCTCTACATTCCCCTGCAAAGCAGATGCATAATGGGCTACTATGCATTGCATAGTAGCCCATTATGTGTCACTTACCTGGAAACAAAGCCTGCGATGTTCAGCGATGTCCCCTGTGCAGGCACTGACACTTTTTCGGGACCAGTGACGCCAATACAGTGATCAGGGCCAAAGAAAATGCACTGTCACTGTACTAATGCCACTGGCTGGGAAGGGGTTAACATCAGGGGCGATCAAAATGTTTAATGTGCTCCTAGGGAGTGCTTGCTAACTGTGTGTGTGTGTGGGGGGGGAGGGGGGTGCTCTGGCTGTGAGAAGACAGAGATCCATGTTCCTGCTTAGCAGAAATACAAGATCTCTGTCTTCCCTACTAGTAGAATGGCGATCTGCCTTGTTTACATGGCCGTTCTGCCTCATTCCTGAACGATCGGCAAGTCCCGGCAGACATCAGGTCTGCCAGACTTGCTGATTGGCTTCCGCTGTGATTGGACGCCGGCGGCGAGCGTGTGCGCCCCAGACCCAGAAGTGCAAAGTCCCGTACATGTACGTGATTTTGCGCAGGAGAGCCGCTGCCCCGCAGAACATGTTCGGCAAGTGGTTAAAGTGTAACTGCGCAGTACAGCCCGAAGCGTGAAAAAAAAAATAGCGAAGGGCTAGCATGACAAGGGGGACAGAATATCAGGCACGGACAGGGTTAAGTTTCTCCAAGTGCCAGAAGGGAATGGTTTCAGCCAGGCAGGAAGGTGGGTTAGGAGGCTTCCTCTTCCGGAAAGGAGACTCGTGGAGGAAGAACGTTCCCGCCCACCCCAATTGTGGGTCAGTGACATCAAAAGGCATGCTTTTATTTGACAGTTGAGTTCTTTGGAGGTCTTTAAAAATTTGCTCTTAGGATCATATTAGGGAGTCCTCTGTGGAATGCCAGTTGGTGGGTTAACTGGTAAGTTAAAATGAGTGGTATCTGCAATGTTTGAGGTTGTCCCCGAGCCGGTGCGGTGCGGCTGGGGACCGTGGAAGTGGTACGCAGATACCAGAGTGGATACCGGATACTTGGTGCCTCCAAAGATCAGCAACCTTAGGTTATCGTGATGTTTATGGTATTATCATATTATTCCTGTTTTAAGCAATGTTTGTTATTTTGTTAATAAATGGCCGCTACGGCCGATTTTCTCCAAAGCAGTTTCATGGTGGTTATTATTGTAATTGGGGAAAGGGATCGGGAGGTAGTGGTCTTTAGTTCATTTATGGGGACTGTTACATCTGGTATGCCTTAGTCATGCATCTGAGCACCACAAACCAAAAACACTAGTTCATTTTAATATTCAAAGCAAACTCCCCCGTCCATCCATGTCTCCATGCTTTATTTTGTTGAGAAATCACTTTGAACCCTGAAGCATTTCAGGTTGTGGCCATCTTGAGTAAGGATAAATGATCCAAGTAGCATTTACTTCCAGGGATCCATCTGCCCTTGGCTCAGGTATGAAAGCAGGAGGATGTGCTTAGCTGAGAAAGCCCCTCCTGAAGACTCCTGGGATGTATGACATCATTTGTCTAGGCATGAAAACCAGGAAGTAACTGAAGAAATGTAAAAAAAAAAATGCTAGCAGCATAAGGATGAAGAAGAGTCAAATTTGATTGAGAGAGTGAAGTTCTGCTTTAAGGCATGTGGCCCTGTAGTAGGGGGATTGAGGGAAGAGCTGCGTACTGGGGGCGGGGGGGGGCGGGATTATGGGTTTGGGAAGAGCCCTGAACCCACCACCATAGGCATTCCTGAATCTTGCACCTTCTGTGATATGCAGATCTGATCCCGGACCACACCCACCAATTTGCTTCTTTTTCCAAAGGGTGGGGGAGGGTCATGAGGATGTTAGTACAAGACCTATTCATTGGGGGGGTGAGATGGCGGTCACATGACTAGGAAACCAAACTATTTCTGACCACAGAGAGGAAAGTTGCATCATGGTTGGAAGCAGCTGAAGTTGAAGACTCAACCCTGCGGAGCCTCTGAACAAAAAAGAGAGTGGTCTGAAGAAGACGATGAATGACCCAAAGAGTGGTGAGACCATTGTTTGAGCCGATACAAAGGAAGCTAGAATTTTGGGACTTGCAGATGTGTGGACAACCTTGGAGGGTGTTAAATCCATCAAGAGCTGCTACAAAGTCAGATCAGATCTGCAAACATTTGAGATCTTGGAGTGTGTGTGGACTGGATCATTGAACGTGAGCTGGACAAGCGAAGCCCAGGTGACTCTTTTCGTACCGTATTCTACTTATCTTAGTTGAACAAACTTTCAGTTTCATTTTTCCTTGTGATGGCTACCATGGCATATCCTGATGTGACGGGGGATCTGAGTTGCTCCATCTGTCTGAACATTTTCGAGGATCCGGTATCACTGAGATGTGGACACAACTTCTGCCAGGAATGTATTGACCATGCCCTGGACACTCAGGCAATGTTTGGATTTTACTCGTGTCCGGAGTGCAGAGAGAAGTACTGGGTGCGACCAATGCCAAATAACGCTAGAGCTCTACGGAACATAGCGGAGAAGTTGTTCATTTCACAGCCCAATCAGGAAGATACGGGAATCTATTGTACTTACTGTGTGGACTCTCCTGAACCGGCTATAAAATCCTGCCTGCACTGTGAAAGTTCTCTGTGCGCCAAACATCTGAGAGTCCATGCCAAGTCACCAAAACACGTCTTATACGATCCCAACAACTTCCCCGAGAACAGAGCATGCTCCATCCATAAAAAGATTGTGGAATATTACTGCACCAAGGAAAGGGTTTATATCTGTGCTCACTGTATTGCTTTTGGAGAACACAAAGGACACCAGGTGGAGACACTAGAGGAGGCCTCCGAGAAGAAGAAAGAGAAGTTGAGGAAAGATCTGGAGATGTTGACCTCAAATAAAGCATGGGCTGAGAAAAAAGTCTGGAGTCTGAAGGAACGCAGGTCAGACGTACTAATAAAAGCAGCCGGTGTAACAGAGAGAGTCACTGCCATGTTTAGACATGTCAGGAGAGAGCTGGAAGAACTTGAGCACAGAGTCCTTGATGAAATTTCTATGCAGACAGAGAAGATCTCACAATCTGTGTCCAATCTGATCCAACAGCTGGAGATACAGAAGGATGAGCTGTCCAGGAAGATGAGACATATTGAGGAATTGTGTAAAACCACCGACCCAATGACCATCCTGAAGGACCAGGACTCAGATGGAGAAGACCTCTGTCATACCGAGCAGGAGGGTACTATAGACTCAATGATTCCGTGTGAGGGTGACTTCCATGAGGACTCCATCAGAGACCGATTACACGAATTATATGGCTTTATAAAATATATTCCCATCTGTATACAGAAACCAGAAGGTGTTTTACTTGATGAGGAAACAGCCGCTAATCATATACAGATTTCAGGAGATTTAAAAACTGCAACTTATTCAGAAGAAAGCTTAAATTATCCAATGTCTCACAAAAGGTTCAATCACTATCAGGTCCAATGCAGGAGAAGTTTTTCTTCAGGGCGGCATTGCTGGGAGGTGGACACCAGGAATTCCATTGGATGGAGAGTTGGGCTGTGCTATCCCAGTATGGACAAGAGACCACTTATTGGGAATGAAAAAAAATCCTGGTGTTTGCGAAGGGACGATGATGATTATAATATATTATATGAAAATGTATTTCTACCATTTCCTCACAGCCCTACCGGCCATAAATTCAGGATCTATCTGGATTATGAGGCCGGGCAGATCTCCTTTTTTGAGCTGAGTGACCCCATCAGACACCTCCACACCTTCATCATCACCTTCACCGAACCCCTGGATTTTGTGATCTGTCTTTGGGATGGATCAATGACCATTACCAACTAGGAATATATTGTGCTGTATATTAATTCTGTGTAGTCATTGACAATTTTAT
>BLSH010464488.1:277508-306377 GCA_018402905.1 Glandirana rugosa
CGAGAAATGGATCACTAGTCGACACAGGTTAGTGTCGACTAGTACCTACATTTATCTTCGGCCACTAACCGTGAGGAAAGGAGGACGACTGTCGTACTCCTAGCCTCTTCTCTCGGGTAGTGGCCGAAGAGTTTTCCCTGTACGTGTGACTATTAGCCCCGTGACTAATAGTCACAGATAATAGTCACGTCAAGGTTGTCGCAATGGTTACACACGAGTGGTCACGACGGTTAGTCACGGGTAGTCACGGAGGAGTAGTCACAATGGATAGTCACGGGTATTCACGACGGATAGTCACGGGTAGTCAACGTGTATAGTTACAGCTTCTCCGATCCTCATGCTGTCAGCAGGAGGAAAGGAGTGCCAATCACCGGCTTCTATTTACATCCATGATCAGCTGTGATTGGACACAGCTGATCACTAGGTAAAGAGCCACTGATTGGCTATTTACCTCAATCTGTGATCGGCAATGTCCTCTCGACACTGTGATCACTGAACGCGCCGCCCGCGCCCAGCAGCGGGCACGATCATAGGAGGTCATCATGTGACAGCCTCCCAGAACTAGCCGTCCTTGCTGTAGCTGTCATTTGGCTATAGTGCAGTCGGCAAGTGGATATAGTGGATACTGGGTACTAGGGTTGTGGGGTACTAAGGTTGCCACATCATCCCTTTAATCCAGGACACACATTAATTACACAGGTTGTTCTGTGGCTGATTAAGGTTGTAATTAAACTCACTTGGTGCCTTATCTGCATTAAATTAGCCTCAGAACCTTTGTAATCCATATGTATCCTGGATTAAAGGGATGATGTGGCAAACCTAGCATGTACTAGGTTTGCCACCTCATCCCTTTAAACCCGAACACATATGAATTACTCAGGTTCTGAGGCTAATTTAATGCAGATAAGGCACCAAGTGGGTTTAATTACCACCTTAATCAGCCACAGAACCTGTGTGATTAATGTGTGTCCTGGATTAAAGGGATGATGTGGCATGATGTTCAGTTTTAAAAGGATGAGGTGGCAACCCTAGTGGGTACCTGGTTTTGGTTCCTTCCCCCGCAGCCGGCCACACAGAGCACATGTGCAGTAGGTAGGGTTGCCACATCATCCCTTTAATCCAGGACACACATTAATTACACAGGTTCTGTGGCTGATTAAGGTGGTAATTAAACCCACTTGGTGCCTTATCTGCATTATATTAGCCTCAGAACAACCTGTGTAATTAATATGTGTCCTGGATTAAAGTGAGGATGTGGCAACCCTAGGGAACCAGCTAGGGTTGCCACATCATCCCTTTAATCCAGGACACGTATGAATTACACAGGTTGTTCTGATGCTAATTCAATGCAGATAAGGCATAAAGTGAGTTTAATTGCCACCTTAAACAGCCACAGAACCTGTGTCATTCATATGTGTCCTGGATTAAAGGGATGATGTGGCAACCCTAGAACTGGCCGTGAAACTGCAAGGCTTCACCGCCGGTTTCCCTTAGTGAAGATGGCAGGGGCAGCACCCGATAGCCGATTGAAAAATCGGCTCAGGTGCCGATTTCGCTGGATCCCTGGACAGGTAAGTGTTCTAACTATTCATTTTTTTCTGAAGGAGCCTGGAGTCCCTTTTTTAGGTATGTAGCTCTTTAATGGGGGATTAGGGGAAGAGCTCAGTACTACGGGGTAATGGGTTGGGGAAGAGCCTTGAGCCCCACACCATATGCATTCCTGAACCTTGCACCTTGTGTGATATGCAGATTTGAGCCCTGGCCACACCTGCCACTTTGCTTCTCTTTCCCGGGGGATGGGCAAAAGCAATGAAAATGTTAGTACCTGGCCTTATCTCTGAGAAAAAAAAAAAGCCCTGATTGTAATAGTATTCCCCCTTTGGGTGGGACGGCACATGGCTAGGAAGTCCAACTATTTCTGCCTGCAGAGTGGAAAGTTGGGTCATTGTTGGAAGCAGCCGAAGTTGAAGACTCAACCCTGCGGAGCCTCTGAGCAAAAAGAGATATCTGAAGAAGACAATGAATGACTCAAGGAGTGGCGAGACCATTGTTTGAACCGATACAAAGGAAATTAGCATTGAGGACTTGGAGACGTGTTCACAACCTTGGAGGGGTGTACAATCCACCAAGAGCTGCTGCAAAGTTCAGATCAGATCTGCAAACTTCTTTAAAACCTTCAAACATTTGAGATCTTGGAGTGTGCGTGGACTGGTCCATTGAAAGCTGAGTTGGACAAGTGACGTGCCTCGTATATTGTTCTACGCATCTTGTTTAACAGAAGTATAACAAACTTCCAGTTTTTTTTCTCTTCCCGCTGGCTACAATGGCATCTTCTGATCTGATAGAAGATCTGAGCTGCCCCATCTGTCTGAACATTTATACGGATCCGGTATCTCTGAGGTGTGGGCACAACTTCTGCCAGGTCTGTATTGACCGTGTGCTGGACACTCAAGATGCCCGTGGATTTTATTCCTGTCCAGAGTGCAGACTGAATTTCCAGGAGCGACCTGTACCGTATAGCACTAGATCTCTACGTAAAATAGCGGAGAAGTTCCACATTCCTCAATATGTTCAGGAAGATACAGGGATCTATTGTACCAGCTGTGTGGGCTCTCCTGTACCGGCTATAAAATCCTGCCTGCTCTGTGAAAGCTCTCTTTGTGGCAAACATTTGAGAGCCCATGCCAAGTCACCAGAGCACGTCTTATCCGATCCCACCAACTCACCGGGGAACAGAAAATGCTCCATCCATAGAAGGATTTTGGAATATTACTGCCCCAAGGAAAGGGTTTGTGTCTGTCTTCAGTGTATTGCTTTTGGAGAACACAAAGGACACCAGGTGGAGAAGCTGGACGAGGCCATTGAGAAGAAGAAAGAGAAGCTGAAGAAAGATCTGGAGTTGGTGACCTCAAAGAGAACATGGGCCGAGAAACAAGTCTGGAATCTGGAGAAACATAGAGAAGATGCACAAGAAAAAGCAGTTGATATAACGGAGAAATTCACTGGCATGTTAAAAGATATCAGGAAATTGCTGGAAGAACTTGAGCAGAGAGTCCCCAGTGAGATCTCCAGGCAGCAGGAGAAGATTTCAATGTCGGTGTCCCAGCTGATCCAAAAGCGGAAGATGCAGAAGAACAGGATGACCATGAGGATAAGTGACATTGAAGAAATGCGTAACACCGCCAACCCCATGACCATCCTGGAGGATCTGGAGGATGAGACCTCAGATGAAGAGGACATCTGTGATACTGAGCAGGAGGATACCATGGCCGCAATGATTCTGAGTGAAGGCGATTTACCAATGGATCTCATCACAGACAAATTACACAAATTATCGGACTGCATAAAAGATATTCACATCTGTATTCGGCGACCAGAAAGACTTGTACTTCATGAAGAAGGTGCTGCTAATAATTTAGCAGCAGAAAAATTACATTGTCCAGAAGCTCCCAAAAAATTTAAAATTAATCTCAGCGCAATTAAAAGTTTTCTGCATGGTGAGGTTCCTCGGATGGAAGGGCGAGTCATTCCATTGGATGGAGAGTTGGGTTATGTTATCCCAGCAGGTGCGGTTGTGTTACCCCAGTAAGTGCAGCAAATAGTTTATTGGGAATATAATAATATACATAAAAGTAAACCTATACAATTTCTTCACAAGCCTACCAGCCATAAATTCCTTTCATGAGTTGTGTGACCCAAGCAGACCCCACCACACTTTCACCGCCACTCCATCTTGTGATCTGTATTTGGAATAAATCAATGAAAAATGCCAACTAGGACTATAATTTGCCGTATGGCTCATTCTGTGCATTTCTGCTGCACTTTTATCGCTTCACACAAACCTCATAGCTCATTGTTTGGCAGATGCTTGAACTCCACAGCTGGCCATAGATGGTGTGATTTTCTTTCCTGCAACCACGGGTTGCAGGAAAGAAGATCGCTTGTTTTCCCCGTTGACACAGTCAGTGTTGGTGGGGGAATCCCGACCTCATCACTTCCAGCCTGGAGTTTGCATGTTCTCCCTGTGCCTGCGTGGGCTTACTCTGGGTACTCCGGTTTCCTCCCACACTCCAAAGACATGCTGGTAGTTTGCCCCTAGTATGTGTATGTATGTATGTATGCATGTGAGTTAGGGACCTTAGATTGTAAGCTCCTTGAGGGTAGGGACTGATGTGAATGTACAATGTATATGTAAAGCGCTGCGTAAATTGACGGCGCTATATAAGTACCTAAAATAAATAAAATAAAAATAAATCCCTCTCGTGGAGCGATTGTGTTCAACAATCGCTGTGTAGTCCTCCCGGCAGGGATGGCTCCCCGCACCCCCCCTGCCGGGAGGACTACACAGTGATTGTTGCTAGTGGCTACAGCCACTGGCAATAATCACATGAAAAATCCGACATGCTGGTTGTACTCAAGGCGATCGATGGATCGACTTGGGCACAATCAGCCTGCCCATAAATGGTTCAAATCTCGGCCGGTCCCTGCCGAATGAGCTGAGATTTAAACCATCTATACCCGGCTTAAAGACCATGTTGGTTTCTTACCTTTCTCAGGGAGTTCAGTGGTGAAACCCACTCTTCTGATAAATTTGATTTTAATACATTAAGGCTGGAAATATTACAGCACTAAAAACCTGAGAGAGATATAAATCCATAAGGTGGCACAAGTACATTTTATGGCCATTAGAGGGCGGTAGGGAGCAAGTTTATTCTCTAAGATAGCCAGCACCATCTAGTGGCCATAATGCAGTATTTTCCAAATTCCTTTCATGAGTTGTGTGACCTAAGCAGACCCCACCACACTTTCACCACCCCTCCATCTTGTGATCTGTATTTGGAATAAATCAATGACAAATACCTACTAGGATTATAATTTGCCGTATATTTCATTCTGTGCAATCAGCTGCACTTTTATTGCTTCACACAAATCTCAGAGCTCATTGTTTGGCAGATGCTTGAACTCCACAGCTGGCCATAGATGGTGTGTTTTGGTTGCAGGAAAGAAAATCACTCGATTTCCCCGTTGACACAGTCAGTGTTGGTGTAGCGATTGTGTTCTCCCGGCAGGGGGAATGCGGGGAGCCATCCCTGCCGGGAGACTACACAGTGATTGTTGCTAGTGGCTACAGCCACTGGCAATAATCACATGAAAAATTTGACATGCTGGTTGCACCCAAGTCGATCGATGGATCGACTTGGGTACAATCAGCCTGCCCATAAATGGTTCAAAGTCCCTGCTGAACGGGCTGAGATTTAAACCATCTATACCCGGCTTAAAACTATGCTGGTTTCTTATCTTTCTCAGGGAGTTCAGTGGTGAAACCCATTCTTCTGCTAAATCTGATTTTAATAGATTATGGCTGCAAATATTACAGCACTAAAAACCTGAGAGATATATAAAACCAGAAGGTGCCGCAAGTACATTTTATGGCCATTAGAGGGCGGCAGGGAGCAAGTTTATGCTCTATGATAGTCAGCACCATCTAGTGGCCATAATGCAGTATTTTCCACATTCATAAATTCAAACTGCAGAGAACATTTAATTTTGCCCTGTTCACACATAATTCATTTCCATGCAGTCTCAATGGGTGAACAGCTAAGCAATTTTTTTTTTTTATATAAATGCACCCAAAGTATAAAATGTAAACATTTATTCAGCCACCATGTTGTCCTCTCCATTCTATGAACCCGTTTGTATTTGCACGTTTTCAGTTTGAAAGAGAAGTTTACGTTTTTTTTTTTTGTTTTTTTTAACTGCTTCCAGTCCCGGCCTTTTCAGGCAATTTTTGTTTACATTAAAAAATCAGCATTTTTTTGCTGGAAAATTACTTAGAAACCCCCAAATATTATATAAATATATATTTTAAAGCAGAGGCCCTAATGAATAAATTGTTGGGTTTTGCTATTTGTTCTGCCACACGGTATTTGCGCAGCACTTTTTTAAATATTTTTTGGGGAAAAACATTTTTTTTTGGATTTCAATGTAAAAAAAAAACAAAAACCCCATAATGCATAACCCAATGTTTTTTTGGTAAAATATAAAAGATGGGGTTATGCTGCATAAAAAGATACCAAACATGTCACACTTTAAAATTGCGCACTCCCGTGCAACGGCGACAAATTATGTAAATTTTACTATCCATAGGCGACGCTTTAAAAGCCTTTGCAGTGGGGGGTCTCAAACTGGTGGCCCTCCAGCTGCTGCGGAACTGCAAGCCCCATCATGCCTCTGCCTGTGGGAGTCATGCTTGTAACGGTCAGCCTTGCAAGGCCTGATGGGACTTGTAGTTTCTCAACAGCTTGGGGGGCCGCCACCTGCTTGACAGCTTACCACTTTAGATTTACAGAGGTCTTGTGCTGGAATTACTGCCCATGATCTGACGTTCGCGGTGATACCTCACATGTGTGGGACGATCGCTGTTTGCATGCGTTTGCCTTTGTGCACGAGCACAGGAGGAAGGGGGCACTTCCTTTATTTTTTTGTTAATTATTATTATTACAGTAAAACCTTGTATTGGAAGTAATGCAGTTAACGAGCGTTTCGCAATACGAGCAGTTTTTTTCCTGACTCTGTATGCGAGCGCTGTCTTGCAAAACAAGCAGGATTAAGCCTCTGTGCATGCAATACCGCATGTGGCCAGAGGTGCGGGGGCGCTGGTGAGGCTTGGAGACTTTCAGAAACCGTCGGAAATACCGAAAGTATCAAAAGTTTCCAAGCACTTCCGAGCCTTAGCAGCGCCACCACACCTCTGGCCACATACGGTATTGCATACACCAGCGCCCCCGCACCTCTGGCCACCTACAATACTGCATAGACAAGCAGTCACTGTGGAACGAATTATCTGAGTTTCCATTGTTTCCTATGGGGAAACTTGCTTTGATATACGAGTGATTTGGATTACAAGCATTCCCCTGGAACGGATTATGCTCGTAATCCAAGGTTCCAATATTTTTTTTTTTGCTTTATTTTTTTTTTTTTTAATCACTTTTTATTGCTATCACAAGGAATGTAAACATCCTTGTGACAGCAATAGGCAGTGACAGGTCCTCTTTATGGAGAGATCTGCATCTATGAGCCCCCAAATCCTTCCTCTGCACTTAAAAACATTCAAAACACCAGGATCTGTGGTTTTGAATGCTTTTGATGTTTAAAAAATGGCGCTAATTCTTTCCAAGTAAACCGGAAGAAATGTCATGTCATCGCTTCTGGGTTACTATCAAGAACAGCCAAGCAAAGCCAATCCTGGCTGTGCTTGGCTGCCTGGCCAGCTGGCATACGCGCCGGCTGGTCGCTTGGGTCTCCCGGTGGGGCGGGAGAGCCCTAGAGAACCGTGTAAGGCGGAGAGAGGGGGAGGGGACGTCCCCTCCCGCTTAGGGTTGCCACCTTTTCTCCAAGCCAAACCCAAACACTTTAGTGGCCTGGGACACCTTTGGGTGCCCCAAGGAGAGTAGGCATAGGGTGCCGCAGCGAAGAGTGGGCGTGGCCAAATTGCTCTTTTAGTGACATTACCTCCTTGCCCCTGAGTGATGCCAAACCTGCCCCCAGACAGCCCCCTGCAGCTCCCAGACAGCAACAGATTTGTGTGTGGCTATCTTGGTTACTTGGGGAGCCACAGCCACAGGTCTGAATAATGTGTCCGGGTTTCAGTCCGACTCAAACCCAGACACATGATTCAAAACCTGGACTGTCCGCGTGAATCCGGGACAGGTTGCAACCCTACTCCCGCTGCTTATAATAGCAATCGAGTGGCTGGTTAGCTGCTCCGATTACAAGAGGGCTCTAAAAAACGATACCGGGGTGATGACTGCGGCTGCATCATCCCGGTACAGCCAGCAAAAGTCCGGCGGGTATGTCGCTGGACACGAAGGGGCTAAAAATCATGCTTACCTAGGTGGATGCTGCATCTGTCCCCCCGCCGGCTCTACGACTGAGAACCGAGTGATCAAACACCGCTGATCGCTCAGTTCTCCTTGAGCAGAGAGCGGTGACTTTCAGTCACCGCTCTCTGCTCTGCCCCTTCCCCCCCCCCCCCTCGCTCTTACTGGAGCGCTTGGCTGTGGAGGGGGCGGGAGCGGCCGGCTCAGGCTCTCAGCGGCTCACTGAGAGGCTGAGCCAGCTGTCGGTCCAGGCTCCTGGGTGGATCCCGACCACCATATGGTTTCGACCTTTCCCCACCGGCTCTGTGACATCAGCTGACAACAGGCTACAGCCCGCTGTCTGCTGAAAATGGGTCACAGAGGTGTAGAATGAACTGCACTCCTGTGATCCACAGGGGAAGTACAGACAAATGTGCTTTCCCCATGCTTCTCCTTTAAAGTAAAGGAAATGACCACGCTGAGCGCATGCAAATGTGCAGCCTCTCGGCCGCCGGGCCTTGGCGGCAAGCGGCCTCATATTTGCGCTCAATAGCGGCAACAGCACTGAGCCGAGAGCGCACGCCCTGCACGGTGACTGGTGGCTCACGGTAATCTCCTGTTCGCAGCTTGCGATCGGGATTTTTCCGATCGTATGACCGTGACAGCCAATCACCGCGGTCACATGACTGTAAGCCCCGCCTCCCGGCTCACTAAACCCCTTAAAGGGCCAGCAGGCGCGAAGGGGTTAAGGCTCCATTCACACCTATGCATGTTGTTTTTGAACGTTTCTGCAGTACTTTTTTTGCTGTGCTTTTCGCTTTTTCTTTTTCTTTGGCCAATTTGTGGTTGGGCAGATTAAATAATGCAACACGCGCTAAGGCTCCAGTCGCACCAATGCGTTTTTTTTTTGGGTTTTTTTTGTGTTTTTTGCAGAAACTCCAGACATTATTTTTAGCATGGGTTCCTATAGGACATGTTCCCATCAATGCATTTTTGTGCCTCTGCGTTTTTGGAAAGGGTCGGGGACTTTTTTAACCGCATAATGCTGCTTTTTTTTTTTTTTTTGCTTTTTTTTGGTTCAATAGACTTCAATGGAGAAGCTTCAGAAAAGCATGTAGTGCGTTTTTACCGCGATTTTCCTTTTTAAATCTGCCCAACAACAAATTTTCCAAAAGCAAGCATAAAAAATGCAAAACGAAAATCGCAGAAAGCGCTGCAGAAACGCTCAAAAGCAACATGCATAGATGTGAATGGAGCCTAAAAACGCACTACATGCTTTTCTCTAGTGTCTCTATTGAAGTCTATTGAGCTAAGAAATAAAAAAAAAAAAAAAAAGCAGCGTTATGTGTTTTATAAAGTTCCTGACCCTTTCCAAAAACGCAGAGGCACAAAAATGCATTGGTGTGACCGTGTGACATAGGATAAAAAAAAAATGTCCTGCGTATCTGCAAAAAGCAAAAAAAAAAATGCATTGATGTGAATGGAGCCTAATAAGCAAAGTTTCTATTTATACAACTAATATGTTTATGGTGTTTTATTACAAGGGTGATGGGTAAAAAATAAAATGTAATTCTCTGCGATTTTTTTAAAAATTTTCTTGTATGCAATGAGTAGCAGTTATGTTCACACAGAGGGGGTTTGATTTACTAAAACTGGAGTGTGCAAAAATCTGGCCAATCAGCTTCCAGGTCTTAGCCCTCGTTCACATTTCAAAGCTGCATTTGAGTGTGACTTTGGGTGCGACTTGAAAGACATCAGTGCAGCTTCATGCACAGACGTCTATTGAAGTCGCACCCAGAAATCGGCAAAAGTAGTGCAGGAACTACTTTTTCAAACCAGTGTGGTGCCGCAAAATTGGCGTCCCACCGATTGGAACGGTGCGACTTGTCATGCGATTTACCTCCAATGTGAACGAGGGCTTATTGTCAAAGCTTAACTGAACAAGCTGAAGGTAGAAGCAAATTGGCTGCATCGGATTTTGCGCTCTACAGTTTTAGTAAACTAGACATGTGCAATTCATTTAGTTCCGAATTCATTTTTTAACGAATTTTGACAAACTTGGTAATATCCGAATTAACAAAAACCCGTTTCATGAATTTTTCCGAATACGCGTAAATTTGAAAATCCGAAAATTAGAACGAAAGTTTTAAAATCTGAAATGGTAACCAACTAATAGCAACTTGACTATCAGTAACTATTAAATTATAGGTATTGGAATTTCCTGTCAATTTGGCTGTTAGTGAATACGAATTTACGAATCATCCAAAATAACGAACGCCGTATCTAAAGAAATGGAATGGAATGAATTAATAATTATAAATAACATTAATAATAATAATAATAATAAAACCATTTTATTATTATTATTTATTATTAATGTGTTCCGTTCCATTTCTTTTGATACGGCGTTCGTTATTTTGGATAATACATAAATTCGTATTCACTAACAGCCAAATTTGAAAGGAAATTCCCATACCTATAATTTAATGGTTATTGCTAATTAGTTATTATTTCAAATTTTCGGATTTCTGGATTTTCGTATATAAGAATCTTCGAATTTTTGAACTTCCGGATTTTTGGATTTCAGAATCTCCGAATTTCTGGATTTTCGGAATCTCTGAATTTCCAGATTTTTGGATTTCTTAATTTCAGAATTTTAGAATTTTCGGATTTCAGAATCTCTGAATTTTAGAATTTTTGGATTTCAGAATCTCTGAATCTCAGAATTTTCAAATTTAGGGATTTTTGGATTTCAGAATCTCAGAATTTTTGAATTTTCTGAATCTGCGAATTTCCGGATTTTCACATTTTGGAATTTACGAATTTTGATCACAACGAATGACCTGAAAAACGGGAAAAAAAACCCCAAAAAACAAATGAAACTAAAACAAACACATTTTTCGGCAGCGCACATGTCTAAAATCAACCGCAGTGAGGTCAGACGTATAGCTGACTGCGTCAGCATGGCCACTGATTGGTTGATGGAGGTTGTGGCCATTTAAACTTTAGTATGACTTTGAAAATGTTGGGCGCGTGTCTTAATATGGTGGGAGGTTTTCTTTTATATTATCAAAAGTTTCCATTTATCAGAAAATTGTATCAATCCTAAGAAAAAATATTTTACCTTCACTTTCAGTACATTTTTGCATGCTCTGGTCCCATTGTGTAGGGGAATTCCTGTGTTTCTGTTGTGTTTTATGGTGATGGGTAAAAAATAAAAATAAAATTCAATTCTCTGTGTTTACTTATTTTTCATCTTTTTGTATGTAATGATTACCTGTCATGTATACACAGGGCAGAGGTATAGAGGATTGTGCCAGTGTGGGCATAGCAGCGAACAGGACATAGGAATATAGGAGCTGCGATCAGTACAACTACCGGCTGTATGACCTCTTTCACACCAAGGCGTTTTTCAGGCACTTTTGCGCAAAAAATAGTGCCTAAAAAACGCCCCCCCCCCAATACACCCCAGTGTGAAAGCCCGAGTGCTTTCACACTGGGGCGGTGCGCTTGCGGGACGGTAAAAAAAGTCCTGCAAGTAGCATCTTTACAGCGGTGTGGGAGCGGTGTATTCACCCCTCCTATACCACCCCTGCCCATTGAAAACAATGGGGCAACGCTCCTGAATCGCCTGAACACCGCTTCAGGAGCGCTGCAAACCAGCACCTTTAACCCCTGTTTAACCCCTTGTGGGGGGGGGGTTAAAAGCACACTGCCGCCGCCCGAATAGTGGCACCATAGCGCTGCTATAACGAGCGGTAAAACGCCGCTAATTAGTGGTGTTTTACCGCTAACGCTCAGGCAGCTCCGGTGTGAAAGGAGCCTACGATAATTATTATGGACTCCAGCTCCATATCCTTAGGCTCCATTCACACTTGTGTGACTTGTCATGCAACTTTGGACTTTAAAGTCGCATGACAAGCCATTCCCCATGTTTTCCAATGATAACCCTTCATATATGTGCGACTTAATGTTGCAGCGACTTCAAAGTAGTTCATGCGCTACTCTGGTCACTTTCATGCAACTTGAGGGCCGTAGACTTCAATGTTAACCCTCAAAAGTTGTATGAAAGTCGTACCGGAATGTTTTACAATGCAACAGTTTTCCATTATCGCCGGTCAAAGCCAAAGTCGTATCCAAGTTGCACCCATCCAAAGTGGCACTTCAAAGGTGGCGCAACTTTGGGGTCGTAGAAATGTGAATGTAGCTTAACCACTTAAGGAACCAGGCCTGTTTTTCAAACTTGTTTTTTTGCTAGAAAATTATTTAGAACCCCCAAACATTATATATTTTTTTTTCAAACACCCTAGGGAATAAAATGGCGGTTGTAGCAATACTTTATGTCACACCATATTTGCGCAGCGGTCTTACAAAAAAACACAATTTTTTTGGAAAAAAGACACTTTTTTGAATTAATAAATAAGTAAGCAGTAAAGTTAGCCCAATTTTTTTCCATATTGTGAAAAATAATGTTATGCCAAATAAAATGATACCCAACATGTCATGCTTCAAAATTGCGCCCGCTCGTGGAATGGCGACAAACTTTGGTACTTAAAAATCTCCTTAGGCGATGTTTAACAATTTCTACGGGTTACCAGTTTTGAGTTACAGAGGAGATCTAGTGCTAGAATTATTGCTCTCACTCTAATGATCGCGGCGACACCTCACATGTGTGGTTTGAACACCGTTTTCATATGCAGGTGCGACTTAGGCATGCTTTCGCTTATGCGCGCAAGCTCGGTGGGACAGGGCGCATTAGAATTTTAATTTTTTTTTTTAATTATGTATTTTCATTTTTATTTTTTATAAAAAAAAGACCACTTTTATCAGACGCAGAAACGGCCACAGAAAAAAAATACCGGGGTTATGGTAGCTATCTGCTACCATAACAACGGCAGCTATCTGCTACCATAACAACGGGAGCTATCTGCTACCATAACAACGGCAGCTATCTGTTAATATAACAACGGCAGCTATCTGCTACCATAACAACTGCAGCTATCTGCTACCATAACAACGGCAGCTATCTGCTACCATAACAACAGCAGCTATCTGCTACCAGAACAACAGTATTCCACTTCCAAGGACCGCCGTAAAATGACGGTGAGCGGTCCAGAAGTGGTTAAGCCTGCCATAGACAGTTCAAATCTAAGTCGGTTCAGCAGGAACCAGCCAAGATTCGAACCATGTATGGGCAGAGTGAATGTACCCAATTTCATTGATTGATCAACTTGGGTGCAACCAGCCTGTTGGATTTTACACGCAATTATTGACTCTCATAGCCGCTAGCAATAATCACTGTGTTTTCCCAGGTGGGACGGTATACCCTGCCCCCTCCCCATCAGGAGAACACAGTGGCTCCACGGGAGGGTTTCCCCCATTAACAGAAACTGTGTTGATGGGGGAATCTTTCTTGCAACCCATGGTTACAGGAATGTGTATGGCCGGCCTTAAGCTGGGACATACATTATACAATGTTCTGTATGATTTTCTGTACTATCTCCTTTAGATTTACCAACTATGTAGTGCAAGGGCCTGCCTGATTGGATACAAAATAGAAAGTGACGCTTACGTTCGACCTCATTGGCTTCGCTAAATCTAAATTTGTACAAGAAAATTGTATGGCCAGCCTTAAAGACCCCGCCCCACCAACCCCAAGATACTAATTTTGCCAGCGTTTCACTGCTGCTTCTTATGCTGCCAGCAAAAATACCCGGGTACCTCTGGGTACTGGGCAGCATGTGACCTCCTATATGACTGTACTCGGGTCTAAAGCCGGCCATAAACAGAGCAATTTATGGTTTCACGAAAGAAAATTACTTGGTTCCCCCATCAACACAATCAGTGTTAATCCTATGGAGCCATTGTGTTCGGTGGGGTGAGAACACAGCTATTACTGCGAACGGCTATAACAGCCACTAGCAATAATCGCATGTAAAATCCGACACTCTGGTTATACCCAGGATGATTGATGAATCGCCTTGCATACAATCAGCCTGCCCATAGATGGATCAAATTTCGCCAGGTCCATGTTGAATCAGCCGACATTCGATCCATCTATGGCTGGCTTGAGATTTGTAGGGTATTTATCGATCGTTCAACTTGGATACATTCAGCCTGCCCATGCGCAGGTCAAATCTTGGCTGGTTCCTGCTGAACCGGCTGAGATTTTAACAAAAAATGGCCAGCTTTAAAGACCCCACCCCACCAACCCCAAGATACTAATTTTGCCAGTGTTCCACCGCTGTTTCTTATGCTGCCAGCAAAAATACCGGGTGCCTCTGGGTACAGGGAAGCGTGTGACATCCTATATGACTGTACTCGGGTCTAACAACCAATCAACAAAGATTGTACGGTCAGATTGTAACATGCATGGTGCTCTAATGCTGGCTAAACATTATACAATTTTCTCATTCAATTTCCTTTAGGCTGGGTTCACACCCATGCGAATTGGATGTGGTAATTGGATGCGGATTTCACCGCATCCAATTCGCATGGTAGGAGTTTGTGACCGGCTCTCTATGGAGCCAGTTCACACATCTCCGCAGCGGCTCCGCCGCGATTTTGTGCAGGAGCCCTGTGTGTCTTTTGGTCTGTTTCTGCCCAAAACTCAGGCTGGAAATGGACCGTGAATGGGGGACGCACCGGACCCCTACTGGGAGCCGCATGCGGCAATAGTGCGAACTCAGTCTTAAGCCCCGTACACACGGCGTGACGGTCATACGAAAACGGTCGTACAACAACTTGTTGTACGATCATCTGACCGTTAGTACGTGCGATTAGAACAGCCGATGTGTGACGGTCGTACAACAGAAGTTGGATGAGCAGACTAGAAAACTTTGGTTGTACCAACAAGCGGTTGTACGACCGTTGTATCGCGTGTACAGAGAAGTTGGTCCAACAAGTTGTACTGTGCAAAACACGCATGCTCAGAAGTCAGGAAAGCTCGGAAGTGTCCGTTCTAGGAAACCTACGTTCCTAATTCACAAATCACATTCACCTGGACTTCCTCTTTATACGCTCGTAGCACGTCACTACGTTCGGCTTGGTCGTACGATCGCTTAGTGCACGTCAGTACGCGAGACACAACAGCTGACATATGATTTTGGATGTCCGGTTGTACGACCGTCGCACCGTGTGTACGAGGCTTAACTCTTTACACGCACATTAATTTTAATGGGGTCCCAGGCTTAGTCTGTAGGGTTCAATGTTGAGTTGGCCCACCCTTTGCAGCTATAACAACGAGTCGTACCACAGCTTGTTGTACAACAAAAGTTTTCTAGTCTGCTCATCCAATTCTGTTGTACAATCGTTGTACTCGCGCGTACTAACGGTCGGATGATTGTACAACAGCTGGTTGTACGGCCGCTGTACCGTGCGTATGGGGCGTAAGACTGGGACACTATAGTTCATGTGCGTGTAAAGAGTTAAAGCTCAGTGCTCCCAATTGGAGACAGGAAGTAGTGAGGAGGACTCCACCCTACAGATCGGAGGGCTGTGTATGAGAGGGCTGCCATCTTCTCTAGGAGAGAGGCTGCAGGTGGCAGTGTGCAGGTCTGAGGAGCAGGCCTAAGGCCTAGGTGTGAGGCCTGAGGTGGCTGTGTCACAAGTGAGAAAGCCAGGAGGCTGAACTAACAACATACAGTAATGGCGGAACCCCCTGTGAGGGAAATTGCTGTTGTTTTGAACTTGCTGATTCTGTTAAATAAAAGTGGTCTGCCACGCCCTTAAGGCCTCATACACACGGGCGTCTGAAAAAAAATAAGCAAAACGTCGGGTCCGACGTTTTGAAAAAAATCAGCGTCTTTTTTCGGCGTTCGTGAGCATCGGCATCAATAGGCGTTTTTTCAAAAAAAAATCAGCCTCTGCTATTTTTCAACCTAAAAATGTTGGCGTCATAAAACGCTGATTAACGCTGGTACCACGTTAGTGAGTGTTTTGCCGATTGGTGTCAAAAAACGCTATAGCCTCAGAATGCACTGGTCCTGCGTTCTAGAAACAGTTCACTAACGCCGACGCCCTCTACTGCTCAAAAACGCCAGCGTTTTTAGAGGGCCATTGAATAACATGGAGAGCTGCAAAAAATGCCCAAACGCCCGTGTGTATGAGACCTTAAAATGCAGTGTGGACTGACACGTTTTCTTCAAATCGCATGCACCACTAGAGCGTAATCACCCCAGATATCTTACAACGGCTACAATCACCTCAAGTGAATGACCTATACATTTTAAAAAAAAAGAATTTGTACCCATGCAAAGCATCATGGGTGAGATAAAAGTTATACCCCACTGACGCGTTTGGTGGGCGGAATAGCCATTGAAGGTGACCCATTCAAGTGAATGGGGGCCACACCACAACAGCCCTTCAACTGTGTGAAATTTTATGCAGTTGCGACGCAAGGTTGAAGCAGATGGTGAGAAGGTGACGGCCCCTCAGATGCCTGCCGAAGTGTTGAAAATTATGGCGGAGGCCCCTTTAAGCTTGTGGAGCAGAAACACATTAACCCCTTGGAGCCACCTTGTTTAACCGCTTGCCGACGGCTGATCGGCAATTGACGGCGACAGAGTGGCTCTGTAACGCGAATCGCCGTCATACGACGGCGGCCGCGATACAGAGCCACTGTGAGCGCGCGCGCGCGCTCACTGTGTTCGGGGGGGGCCAGGGAGCGGGTGCGGCGGCTTCGATTGCCGCCGGCCACCCGCGATGCCCCCCCCCCCGGAGTGAAGGAGCGGAGGTCCGTGTAAGTAAACTCCTGTAAGTAAAGTCCTGTACATGAAGGCTGTGACCACTTCCCTTCCCCAGCTAGGGCAGCCCCCATACAGTAAGAACACGCCCAGGGAACATAGTTAACCCTTAGCGCGCCCCCTGCAGGTTAACCCCTTCACTGCCAATGGCATTTACACAGTAATCAGTGCATTTTTATAGCACTGATCGCTGTATAAATGCCAATGGTCCCAAAAAAGTGTCAAAACGTTCCGACATGTCCGCTGAAATATCGCAGTACCACAAAAAATCGCAGATCGCCGCCATATTTAGTAAAAAATAAAAAAAAATTAAAAACTCCAAAAATGAATTCTCATCATCCGTAAACGCGACCACTTTTGCGCAAACCAATCAATAAACGCAGATTGCGATTTTTTTTATCGCAAATATGAGGAAGAATATAAATGGGCCAAAAACGGTGAAAAAAATAATGTTTTTTTATATTTTTTTTTTGGATTTGTATTTTAGGAAAAAGTAAGAAATTTGGGTTTTTTTGCAAAATTGTCGCTCTTCTTTTGTTTATAGCGGCGATCAGAAATGACGCAGCGGTGATCAAATACCACCAAAAGAAAGCTCTATTTGTGGGAAAAAAAGGACGCAAATTTTGTTTGGGTACAACGTCGCACGACCGTGCAATTGTCAGTTAAAGCGACGCAGCGCCGAATCGCAAAAAGGGCTCCGGTCCTAAAGCTGGAAATCCTTCCGGGGCTGAAGTGGTTAAGGGATTTAGGATACGGGGAGGTGGAGCGGGGTTTATGATCGTGTGACTGCTGAGATTGGCTGTTAAGGCGGTCACATGATCGGAAAGCCCCCCGATCGCAAGCAGCAATCGGGAGCTTTCCGTTACCCGCCGGCAGCTGTGCCGGAAGCACGCAGGGTGAGCGATATCGGCACAGCTGTTTCGCAATATTGCACGCAAATATACAGCCACTCGGTGCCAAGGCCCACCCGCCGGGAGGCTACATATTTGCTTGCAACCGGTGCCAAGAGGATAAATTGTGTGCTTTCCCAACCTGCAGGCAAACACATTGCTCTTTATCAGACTCGCAGGGGTGCAATGGAACCATTTAAATCGGTGCGATTCTGACTTGAACCGATTCGAAAAAGGTTTCTGTGCTATTTTTGGCAATTTAATGTGTGACTTGCACTAACATCTGTACATGAAATCGCACAGGTGTTGGCAAGCCGCACATGAAATCGCACAGATGTTGGCAAGCCGCACATTAAATCGCACTGATGTTGGCAAGCCGCATATGAAATCGCACTGATGTTGGCAAGCCGCATATGAAATTGCACTGATGTTGGCAAGCCGCACATGAAATCGCACTGATTTTGGCAAGCCACACATGAAATCGCACTGATGTTGGCAAGCCGCACATTAAATCGCACTGATGTTGGCAAGCCGCACATGAAATCGCACTGATGTTGGCAAGCCGCATATGAAATCGCACTGATGTTGGCAAGCCGCATATGAAATCGCACTGATGTTGGCAAGCCGCACATGAAATCGCACTGATGTTGGCAAGCCGCACATTAAATCACACTGATGTTGGCAAGCCACACATGAAATCGCACTGATGTTGGCAAGCCGCACATGAAATCGCACTGATGTTGGCAAGCCGCACATGAAATCGCGCTGATGTTGGCAAGCCGCACATTAAATCGCACAGATGTTGCAAGCCGCACATTAAATCGCACAGATGTCTTTTAGACCCCCCATCCATCCATAAAGAGTACCTGTCACCATATATTACTGTTTACATTCCTTGTGATAGCAATAAAAGTGATCAGATTTTTTTTTTTTTAAAGGAACAGTATTTAACAAAATAAATAAAAAAAATGTTTGAAGCGCCACCGTCCCCACGAGCTCCTCGTGCAGCAAAGAAATCGCATACGTAAGTAGCGCCCACATATGAAAACGGTGTTCAGCCCACACATGTGAGGTATCACCGCGATCGCCAGAGTGTGAGCAATAATTCTAGCAAAAGACCTCCTCTGCACCTCTAACCCGGTAACCGTTACATTTTTTTTAAAGCGTTGTCTATGGAGATTTTTAAGTACCGGAGTTTGTTGGCATTCTGCAAGTGTGCGCAATTTTCAACCGTGTCATGTATGGTATCTATTTACTCGGCGTAACATCCTCTTTCACAATATACAAAAAGATTGGGCTAACTTTACTGTTGTCTTATTTTTTAACTCAAAAAAGTGAATTTTTTCCAAAAAAAAAAAAATCGTGCTTGAAAGACCGCTGCGCAAATACCGTGTAAAAAAAAAAGTATTGCAACGATCGGCATTTTATTCTTTAGGGTGTTTGGAATATATATATAATGTTTGGGGGTTCTAAGTAATTTTCTAGCAAAAAAAAAAAAAATGATTTTAACTTGTAACCAACAAATGTCAAAAAAGGGCTCCGGGGGTTAAGGGATTAAATGTACTGCAGTGCAAATCTGCAAAATGCAAAAAGCAATAAAAATGCATAGGTGTGAATCAATGCATTTTGATTTTCAGTGTTTTTTCTCTGCTTTCTGTGTTCTATTCACTGCGTTTTTGATGCGTTTTTGCCAACGATTTGCGTTTTTTTATTTATAATTGTTTTTTTTTTATAATTTTTTTGCCTCAAAAAAAAAAGCTGTAAAAACGCAGCACTTGCGTTTTTCTTGCATGCCCATTGAAGTCTATTACGTGCAAAACGCTGCTTTTTGCATGAAAACAAGTCCCCGACCCTTTCCAAAAACGCAGAGGCACAAAAAAGCATTGATGTGAACATGTTCCATAGGGACCCATGTTAAAAAATTCCCTGCATTTCTGCAAAATGCATCAAAAAATGCACAAAGCCTCGTACACAGCTTGTTGTACGATCATCCAACCGTTAGTACATGCGATTAGAACAACCGACGTGCCAACGGTCGTACAACAGGGGTTGGATGAGTAGACTATAAAACTTTGGTTGTACAACAAGCGGTTGTATGACCGTTGTATCGTGTGTACAGAGAGGTTGGTCCAACAAAGTTGTACTGTGGAAAACACGCATGCTCAGAAGTACCTTAGATTGTAAGCTCCTTGAGGGTAGGGACTGATGTGAATGTCCAATGTATATGTTAAGCGCTGCGTACATTGACGGCGCTATATAAGTACCTAAAATAAATAATAAATAATAAATAAGTCAGGACGCCCGGAAGTGTCCGTTCTGGGAAACCTACGTTCCTAATTCACAAATCACATTCACCTGCACACCCTCTTTATACGCTCGTAGCACGTCACTATGTTCGCTTAGTGCATGTCAGTACGCGAGACACAACAGGCAACATACGAATTTGGATGTCCGGTTGTACGACCGTCGCATTGTGTATGAGGCATTAGTATGAATCGAGCCTTAATCAGTGTAAACGGGGGGGGGGGGGGGGGGGGGGGTATATAAACAAAGACGGGGAAGCACAGTGGTGTAGTGGATAGCACTCTTGCCTAGCAGCAAAAGGGTCGCTGGTTTGAATCCCAACCACAACTCTGCTTGCCTGGAGTTTGCATGTTCTCCCTGTGCCTGCGTGGGTTTCCTCTGGGTACTCCGGTTTCCTCCCACACTCCAAAGACTTGCTGGTAGGTTAATTAAATCCTCTCTAAAAATTGGCCCCCTAGTATGTGTATGAATGTAAGTTGGGCAACCTTAGATTGTAAGCTCCATGAGGGCAGGGAGTGATGTGAATGTACAATGTATATGTAAAGCGCTGCGTAAATTGACGGCGCTATATAAGTACCTGAAATAAATAAAAAATAAAAATAAGACCAATACCACCATTACAGGTATCCCCAAAAACACTGTCCACCCACACCAAGACAATACCCCAATAAAGTTAGAGCCGTGACAATGGGAGGGAAGGTAGCAGACCACAGAGGGTAGAAGACCACAGATGTTGGAACCCAAAAAGGAAACCACTTATCCCCCCTCCATTTGGTGCTCAATTTACATTGAGATGTCAGCTTCTATGCACTCTTTAGCTGCCCAGGATCAAAGCGGTGAGGACCTCCTGGTCTTATCAGTGACCAGGAGGTGAGGTGGGGGGTCGGAGCCACAGGACCTGAGAAGACAAACAGAAAGCCAGCAGAACCGGCCATAGAGGGATCGAAATTTATCAGGGACCGGTTGAATTTCCATCCCTGTATGGGCAAGCGGCTATAGCAGTAAGCATTGTGTTCTGATGACTGGGGCACCTCCCGTTGGCAGAACACAATAGGAGAGATTCCCCATCAACCCTGACTGTGTGGATGGGGGAAACCCATGGTTGAAGGAAAGAAAATTGGTTAATGTATGGCCTGCCCTGAACCTCCTGAAACCCTGAACATTTTCGATGCTCCTCTAGCCATAAATGGATCGAAATTCGGTAGGTTTAACAGGAACTGGTTTAATTTCGATCCATCTATGGGCAAGCTGGTTGTGCTGAAGCCAATCTATCGATTGATAGGTTTTTTTTTTCTTCTGATAACTGCTGCCAGTAGTGATCAGTGTATTCTGACAATGAAGAAACCTCCCGCTGTCACAATACAATAGCTCAGCTGAAGAGATTCCCCCATCAAACACATGGGGGGGGGGGGGGTGGTTGAGACAACCTTGGGTTGGAGGAAAAATAAGCTTGAAGCAAAAAAAAAAAAAATAAGCGTAGGGTTGGCATGACTAGGTAGCAGGGTTAACAGGCATGCATACCCGCTGCTGCACACCATATTATTTTAGCGGCGCTGTCTAAAGCCAGCCCATACTCATATTACTACCCAACGTGAGGTCTGCCATTCCATGATGTGTCCATAGGTGCAGGACCCTGTTTGCCAGGCCTCAGTGCCCACTGGTGTTTCCAGGTTGAGTGTAGTACCTTTTGGGTGCTCCTCTTTACAATTGACTCTTCTGTCTAGTACACCCTACATTACCTCCAAGGTTGGGTGGAAAGGCAGACAGTCCTGAGACTCTGTTTTTAAACCAAACATAGAATGTTCTTTGATACACCAATGAACGACTACAAGATTACCTCTTATGCCCTTGATGAAGGAGCCACATAGTCTCTGAAACGCGTCGGGTTTAAGATACCAGATTGCATCATCATCTTGCTGTTTCAGTTGGTGTATTTTCAGTTGTTCATATCATGTATGTTTCACGTTTCCTGCCTTTTACTGATGATTCATAAAAAATATTAAATTTATCAAATGATCTGTTATGTGTTTGAAGTGCCTATAAAGTCCCACAACTGGTGAACCTCTATGTCTATATTCGTATTTAGGAATGTGGCGCACTCTGGAGTCTAATCACCGATACCCCAACAGGCATACATAGGGTTAATTATATGTGTGCAGGAGGTTACAGTATGGGTGGGTTGTGTAGAATTAGGAGGGGCTTTGGTGTGGTAAAGATGGGGTCAAGAGTTCTCCGTGCACTTGGAGGTCATTGGACCAAGAATAAACTTCCCACCCTCCCGTCCTGTGGATCTGACCCTGTGGATCGGATGGGGTTTAGCGTAGTGGCTTGCTGTTGGGATCTTTGGAGCTCTTCTAAAACAACAGTGATATGGCATAGTGGGGAACCATCTATAGCAAGGTTTCTCAACCAGGGTTCCTCCAGAGGTTGCTAGGGGTTCCTTGAGCAATGGTCAATTTCTACCTCTCAGATAAATTTCCAATGACATCATTGATCTGTAAGGGGGTAATTCTTCCCAATGCCCACAAGTGTAAGGAGCATTCTTCCCATTGACCATCACACTAATGTATCATGAGTTGTAGATTTTTATTTTTTAGCAGGGGTTCCCCGAGACCGGAGAATTATTTCAAGGGTTCCTCGGTGTTGAAAAGGTTGAGAAAGGCTGCTCTATAGTATGGGGCCCTCTCATGGGCGTCCGCAGAACTTTTTCCAGGAGGGGGCATAATTTCAAGGTCATCCATGCTCTGCCCCTTTTTGACAATGTCATAATTACATTATCACGGTCAGAGACTGCAGATGTAGTACAGGAGATGGTCAGAGACTGCAGACATGATCCAGGAGATGGTCAGAGACTGCAGACGTGATACAGGAGACAGTCAGAGACTGCCGACATGATACAGCAGATGGTCAGAGACTGCAGACATGATCCCAGGAGATGGTCAGAGACTGCAGACGTGATACAGGAGACAGTCAGAGACTGCGGACATGATACAGGAGACGGTCAGAAACTGCAGACATGGTACAGGAGACAGTCAGAGATTGCAGACATGGTACAGGAGACAGTCAGAGACTGCGGACATAGTACAGGATACGGTCAGAGACTGCGGACATGATCCAGGAGATGGTCAGAGACTGCAGACATGATACAGGAGACGGTCAGAAACTGCAGACATGGTACAGGAGACATTCAGAGACTGCATACATAGCACAGGAGACAGTCAGAGACTGCAGACATGGAACAAGAAACGGTCAGAGACTGCATACATGGCCCAAGAGACTGTCAGAAACTGCATACATGGCTCAAGAGGATAAGGACCTAATGGGGAACCTCTGATCTGATGCCTGATTCCAGGGGGGGGGGATTGCCCCCCCTTGCCCCTACCTGCGGACGCCCATGGGCCCTCTGTAAATTTACAGTTAACAGAGGCTTAACTGGGCATCTGCGTAGAATGAGGAGAGTTGGGATCGTCCCCGAGTCGGCTGGGGACCTGTTTGGTCACGCAGATGCAAAACGATTTGGGGCTCTTCGGTGCCTTCAAAGATCGGCAACCTGGCTTAGTATTCATTATTGAGATTTTTATGTTTCTGTTGAAGAAATGCGTTTTACTGGTTATATGTTAATAAATGGCCGCTAAGGCCAATTGTCACTCCAAAAAGGGTGTTGTCTATTTATTCTCTAAGGCACCATTCACACAAGGGCGACTGTCGCTCCGACTTGGGTAGCCTCAAGTCGCCCCAGGTCGCTTGACATCTGAAATCCCATTGAAATGAATGGGAGCCGTCTTAATGTACACTACTGAAGTCGGAACGACTTCAGAAAAAGTTCCTGTACTACTTCTAGGCGACTTCTATCCGACTTGTGCCCATAGAATTGAATAGAAGTCGCCTCCAAGTCGGATCCCCCATCTAAATAAAAGCGACTTTGTAGTGAAAAGAATAGAATTTATTTTTAGGCAACCCCCTCCCTCCCTTTTCTGATTGGTCAAGGCAAAGTCGCCTGGAAAAAGTTGTGTTGTAAAGTCGCCTCAAGTCCCTGGAAGTCGCGCTGAAAGTCGCGCTGAAATTGCCTAGCAAAGTCGCGTCAAAGTCGGGTCGCCCCTGTGTGAATGCAGCCTAACTGTTGGTAACAGGGTGGGGGTTGTAGTAGTACAGGAATTTGGGTGTGTGCGTCTCTCTTACCATAGTCAAGAAATTTCCATGATTCCCCCATCAACACAGACAATGTTGACAGGGGAATCCCTCCTGCTGGGCCATTGTCTTCTCCCAGTGGGGTGCGGGAAGCCAGAAGACCGTGATTATCCCTAGTGGCTATAGAAGTCGCTTGTGATAAACACAAGCAAATTAAGGCAGCAGGCTGGTTGCACCCAAGTTGATGAATCGATCAACTTGGTACATTCACCGTGCCCATTAATGGTTTGAATCAGGAACTGGCCGAGATTCAAACCGTCTATGGCCAGCCTTAGGGGCATCTGATGGGGTTTTTTTTCTGCCTCTAAACGCACGTGCATATTAGTCGGGGTCCATGCACACATAGGGGGCGTTTAGAGGTGGGGCCTTTAGAGGCAAAAAAAAAAAACACCGCCGGGCATCCAGGAGGCGCAGCATTTTGTCAGAAAATGTTCCAATGTTAAAATTATTATTCTGCCCAATGAAATGAGTTCACGCCTTGCGTGCCTGAATGCGCCTGGCTGTGTTGCATGCATTTACAAGCATTTCTTCTGCCTAAACACCACTGCCAGGAGGAAAGGCAAGAACACCCAGTGTGCACAATGCCTTAAATCCCTAAGCAAACATTTTTCATATTGCAGGTTACCAGTAGATGTGACGGCTGCATTCGTTTTCTTTTTTTAGGCTTCCTTTCCTTTATTTTCACCTGGTGATCTGGCCAATAAGTCTGTTGTTTTTCAACAGAACAAGCCTTTCTGCACTCCTAGCAATTAGAGTGTTGAGACAAACCATTTACCACCGACGGGGTGCTTACATTGATCAGCTTTTAATTTATATATGTAAAACCTTTATCAGAAAAGGGAAAAAAAAAGCTGTAACTGCTTGTGTAGCTGCGATGTGAGCTGGAGTTTGGCTTCTTCAGTTCATTTGCCTATATAAATCTGCAGTCCATCTAAAAACCCATACACACTTAGCTTGTCTGCAGATTGTTTTCTTCAGATTTACCAAAACCATGTAGTATAGGGGCCTGCCTGGTTGCATACAAATTGAAACTCTTAGACCCCTTTCACACCAAGGTGTTTTTCAGGAGTTTTTGCTCTAAAATTAGCACATAAAAAGCGCACTAAAAACGCTCCCCATGCATCTCAATGGATGCTTTCACGCCGAGGCGTTGCGCTTGCTATGCGTTTCTAAATGTCCTGCAAGCAGCATCTTTTCAGCTTGTTTTGTGCGCTCAAAATAGCTCTTCAAAAACGCTCATGTCCATTGAAAATAATGGTTAAGTGCTTGAAAAATGCTTGAAAAACGATTGAAAAGCGCATGAAATGTGTACTGAGGCTGTGGAAAGGTCACATGATTGAAACACAAACGCTTCAAAAGCGCTTAAAAAACGTCATTAGAGGAGCGCTATTTATAGCGCTAGCGCTTGAAAAGCGCGGCAAAAACACACACTAAAATCATGGCGTTTTACAGGATTTTACAGGCTTTTTTCCAACGCCTTGGTGTGAAAGGAGCCTTAAGGTTTGACCTCATATTGTATGGTTTTGGTAAATCTGAAGGAAAAAATATGCAGAAAATCTAATAGTGTGTATGGGGGTCTAACGCTCCCCTCCCCCGGACTAGCAATGCTACTGTCCAAAGGTGCCCCCCCTGTGCTCCTTCATCCTGTGCCCCCCTGCGCTCTAATACAGGAGGTGTGTTGCTGGCCAGATGATCAGGGGAAAACAGAGGGGGAGAAGACAAAAAGAAGAAAGAAAACGAATGCAGCCACCATATCTGATGGCTGCAATGTATTTGATTTTTGGTTTTGGGTTTAATACCGCTTTGAAGCTGTTAACCATAAAGATAATATTGGGAAAAAAAGGAGTGACAAGTCTCACAGGGACACTTAGCTAGCCTCCCTCAGCATAAGTACTTCTCCATCTATTACTGTCATGGCGCCATCCTCTGTGTGCTGCGTGCATTCCATTCATTTTCAAGCCCAACTTGAAAAAAATTGCCATTGCAGTAAGGTTAACTCTCCGCATGCAAGGGTACGCTTGTTCAGTCTAGGAGTAGATGAAAAATGTGGCATCAAGTACAATGCAGGACCAATAGACCTTCATTGTACATCAGGCTGGGTTCACACCGTCTTCGGATGCGGCTCACAGCAGGGGGTCCGGTGCGTCCCTGTTCTCCGTTTCAGGGGCGGATCAGGCCTGAATTTTTGCCTCAACTTGGACCTAAAAGGGAGCCAAAGATGCACAGGATCCCTGTGCAATCTGCATTTTTACCGCAATTTTTCTGTGTTTCATATGCATTTCCTGTGCGTTTCTGGTGCGTTTTTTGGGTTGCCTGCACCTGAGAAAAATGTGACTCAAAAACGCACCAAAAATGCAAATTGCAGTGTTTTTTTAACTGCAATTTCCATTAATTTCAATAAGAAGTTGCGTTTTTGGTGTGGTTTTCAACACCGCACCAAAGATGCAGCATGCAGGACTTTTCAAAACGCACCGCACTCACAGCACAGGGGTGTGAAAACTCCCATAGGATTTAAAGGGAAACATTTATCTTGTGTTTTTCTTGCAGAGTAAAAACGCAGGAAAAATGTATTGGTGTGAAAGGGGCCTAAGCCTAGGTTCACACTGACAGCGGGAATGAAACTCGCACTATTTCATTCCCGCATGTTGCTGCACAGAGGTCTATGGAAATCGCACCCCGAAGTCGCCAAAAGTAGTACAGAAACTATTTTTGGGAATTGCCGCATTTGGACGGTGCCATTGCCAGCAATTGTCGCCAATTTGGTATGCGATTTGACATGTCAGATCGCTCCAATGTGAACCTAGGCTCAAGGTTTTTATTGTAATTTCTGCTGCTCAACTTTAACCACTTCCCACCCACGCTATAGCCGAATGACAGCTACAGCACGGTCTTCCTCTGCCGGGAGACAATCATATGATGTCCTCCTGTGATCCCACTGCCCGCATGCATAATAGACTTAAGGCCCCTTTCACACTTGTGTGACTTGTCCTGCGACTTTAGACTGCAAAGTTGCATGACAAGTCATTCCCCATGATTTTCAATGACAACCATGCATATCTGTGCGACTTCAAGTTGTGCTGACTTCAAAGTAGTCCCTGCACTACTTTGGTCCGACTTTCATGCGAGTTGAGGTCCATAGACCTAAAGTTTGCACAAGCATTTCCTGGAATCGCATCAAAATAGCTTTGAAATCGCATCAAAATCACGCCCGCAAAATCGTGCGCCTTTCAAGTCGCGGCAGTGGGAAAGGGGCCTCAATGGGCATGCAAGAAAACCGCAAGTGCTGAATTTTTACCGCGTTTTTACCGCAATTTGCGTTTTAAATCTGCCTAGAAACAAAATTCCTCCCCCCAAAAAAAAAAATGATAAAAAAAAATTAAATATAAAAAAAAAAGCACAGCAAAAAGCAGTGAAAAAACACTGAAAAGCAAAATGCATTGATGTGAATTGAGCCTAAGAAAAAGGTTCCTGGGGAGACTTCAGGCGACTTGCATTGACTTCTATTATTACAGTCAAGTCGCTTGCAAGTCGCGCTGGATCGCCCAGTGCAGCCAAGTGTTCCAGTGTGAAGCTTCTTATCTCCTCCTGAGCTGACAGTTTTTTCTAGTGTCTCTGTCTCCATTATGACTGCACTGAGAATCGCTGTAATGCGGGATAGAGATTGCGTGGGGGGTCGAGATCACGATTCTTTTATGATTGATCGTGCAGCTCTAATGTCACCTATCAGAGGTGCCTATCAGTGCCCATCAGTGTCACCTATCAGAGGTGCCTATCAGTGCAGCCTATCAGTGCCCATCAGTGTCACCTATCAGGGGTGTGTATCAGTGTCGCCTACCAGTGCCTCCTATCACTGCAGCCTATCAGTGTCTACCAGTGTCACCTATCAGTGCCTACCAGTGTCACCTATCAGTGCAGCCTCATCAGTGCCCATCAGCGAAGGAGAAAAATTACCTGCTTGCAAAATTGTATAACAAACTATGAAAAATGTGTAGTTTTTTTTTTTTTAATTTTCAGTCCTTTTCATTTGTTTAGCAAAAAATAAAAACCCCAGCAGTGATTAAATGCCACCAAGAGAAAGCTCTATTTGTGTGAAAAAAATGATAAAAATGTCATATGGGTACAGTGTTGCGTGACCGTGCAACTGTCATTCAAAAGTGTGACAGCGCTGAAAGCTGAAAATTGGCCTGGGCAGGAAGGGGGTGAGAGTGTCCAGTCAGGGCTGGTGCAAGGATTTTTGACACCCTAGGCGAAACCTTCCCTTGGCTCCACCCCCTTTCCCTGCCCAGCCTGATCAGTGCCAATGAATTGCAGCCTGATCAGCGCCAATCAAATACAGCGTCACCATTGCCAATCAATACAGCCTCACCTGTGCCCATCATATACAGCTTCACCAGCGCCAATCAATACAGCCTCACCTGTGCCCATCATATACAGCTTCACCTGTGCCCAAATACAGCCTCACGGGAGGGGGGGGGGGGTATTTTGGAGATCAGTCACTATTTCTATATACATTTGCAAATGGCATGTGATAATACAATCTCATTATCTCAGTTAGCCAGTGTCAGTTTTTACATGAATCAATACAGAGCAGCCAGTGGCAGATCGACAGTGGCCAGGCGCCCCTAGGTGGCAGTGCGCCCTAGGCGGCCGCCTACTAGGGTTGCCACCTCGTCCCTTTAAACCCGAACACATATTAATTGCACGGGCTCTGTGGCTGATTAAGGTGGTAATTAAACTCACTTGGTGCCTTATCTGCATTAAATTAGCCTCAGAACCTGTGTAATTCATATATGTTCGGGTTTAAAGGGATGAGGTGGCAACCCTACCGCCTACTTGGCCTAGTGGTAGAGCTGGCCCTGTGTCCAGTAGGTAAATGATTAAATT